>LNAC01000691.1:444489-473975 GCA_002007465.1 Ailurus styani | reverse complement strand
CTCCTCTCCCTGTCTCTCTGCCTGCCTCTCTGCCTACTTGTAATCTCTCTCTCTGTGTCAAATAAATAAATAAAATCTTTAAAAAAAAAGAAAATAGAAAGAACTCAAGTTAATAAAATCATAAATAAGAGTGGAGAGATCACAACCAACACCAAAGAAATACAAACAATTCTAAGAACGTATTATGAGCAACTCTACACCAGCAAATTTGACAATCTGGAAGAAATGGATGCATTTTTAGAGAAATATAAATTACCAAAACTGAACCAGAAAGAAATTGAAGACCTGAATAGACCCATCACCAGTAAGGAGATTGAAGCAGTCATCAAAAATCTCCCAACAAACAAGAGCCCAGGGCCAGACGGCTTCCCAGGGGAATTCTACCAAACATTTAAAGAAGAATTAATACCTATTCTCCTGAAACTGTTCCAAAAAATAGAATTGGAAGGAAAACTTCCAAACTCCTTTTATGAGGCCAGCATTACCTTGATCCCCAAACCAGGCAAAGACCCCATCAAGAAGGAGAATTACAGACCAATATCTTTGATGAATACGGATGCAAAAATCCTCAACAAAATACTAGCCAATAGGATCCAGCAGCACATAAAAAGGATTATTCACCACGACCAAGTGGGATTTATTCCTGGGATGCAAGGTTGGTTTAACATTCGCAAATCAATCAATGTGATACAAGACATTAATAAAAGAAAGAACAAGAACCATATGATCCTCTCAATAGATGCTGAAAAAGCATTTGACAAAGTACAGCACCCTTTCTTAATCAAAACTCTTCATAGTGTAGGCATAGAGGGTACATACCTCAATATCATCAAAGCCATCTACGAAAAACCCACAGCGAATATCATTCTCAATGGAGAAAAACTGAGAGCTTTTCCCCTAAAGTCAGGAACACGGCAAGGCTGTCCACTATCACCACTGCTATTCAACATAGTACTAGAAGTCCTAGCCTCAGCAATCAGACAACAAAAAGAAATAAAAGGCATCCAAATCGGCAAGGAAGAGGTCAAACTCTCACTCTTTGCAGATGATATGATACTTTATGTGGAAAACCCAAAGGACTCCACTCCAAAACTGCTAGCACTCATACAGGAATTCAGTCAAGTGTCAGGATATAAAATCAATGCACAGAAATCAGTTGCATTTCTATATACCAACAACAAAACAGAAGAAAGAGAAATTAAAGAGTCAATCCCATTTACAATTGCACCCAAAACCATAAGATACCTAGGAATAAACCTAACCAAAGAGGCAAAGAATCTGTATTCAGAAAACTATAAAGTACTCATGAAAGAAATTGAGGAAGACACAAAGAAGTGGAAAAACATTCCATGCTCATGGATGGGTAGAATAAATATTGTGAAAATGTCTATGCTACCTAGAGCAATCTACACATTTAATGCAATCCCCATCAAAATACCAGCAATTTACTTCAAAGAAATGGAACAAATAATCCTAAAATTTATATGGAACCAGAAAAGACCCCGAATAGCCAAAGGAATGTTGAAAAAAAAAAGCAAAGTTGGCGGCATCACAATTCCAGATTTCAAGCTCTATTACAAAGCCGTCATCATCAAGACAGTATGGTACTGGCACAAAAACAGACACATAGACCAGTGGAACAGAATAGAGAACCCAAAAATGGACCCTCAACTCTATGGTCAACTAATCTTCGACAAAGCAGGAAAGAATGTCCAGTGGGAAAAAGACAGTCTCTTCAACAAATGGTGTTGGGAAAACTGGTCAGCCACATGCAGAAAAATGAAAAGGGATCATTTCCTTACACCGCACACAAAAATAGGATAAAATTATCCAAAAGACCTCAATGTGAGAAAGGAATCCATCAAAATCCTCGAGGAGAACACAGGCAGCAACCTCTTCGACCTCAACCGCAGCAACTTCTTCCTAGGAACCTCACCAAAGGCAAGGGAAGCAAGGGCAAAAATGAACTATTGGGACTTCATCAAGATTAAAAGCTTTTGCACAGCAAAGGAAACAGTCAACAAAACCAAAAGACAACTGACAGAATGGGAGAAGATATTTGCAAATGACATATCAGATAAAGGGCTAGTATCCAAAATCTATAAAGAGCTTCTCAAACTCAACACCCATAAAACAAATAACCCAGTCAAGAAATGGGCAGAAGACATGAACAGA
This sequence comes from Ailurus styani, assembly GCA_002007465.1. Classification (NCBI taxonomy): domain Eukaryota; kingdom Metazoa; phylum Chordata; class Mammalia; order Carnivora; family Ailuridae; genus Ailurus; species Ailurus styani. The sequence continues at coordinate 471,800 of LNAC01000691.1, read as the reverse complement.
CATTTCTCCAAAGAAGACATCCAAATGGCCAACAGACACATGAGAAAGTGCTCAACATCACTCGGCATCAGAGAAATACAAATCAAAACCACAGTGAGATACCACCTCACACCAGTCAGAATGGCTAAAATCAACAAGTCAGGAAATGACAGATGCTGGCGAGGTTGCAGAGAAAGGGGAACCCTTCTACACTGTTGGTGGGAATGCAAGCTGGTGCAGCCACTCTGGAAAACAGTATGGAGATTCCTCAAAAAGTTGAAAATGGAGCTACCCTATGACCCAGCATTCACACTACTGGGTATTTACCCTAAAGATACAAAGGTAGTGATCCTCAGGGGCACGTGCACCTGAATGTTTATAGCAGCAATGTCCATAATAGCCAAACTATGGAAAGAACCTAGATGTCTATCAACAGATGAATGGATAAAGAAGATGTAGTATATATATACAATGGAATACTATGCAGTTATCAAAAGAAACAAAATCTTGCCATTTGCAACAACGTGAATGGAACTGGAGGGTATTTTGCTGAGCGAAATAAGTCAATCAGAGAAATACAATTATCATATGATTTCTCTGATATGAGGAACTTGAGAGTCAGGGTGGGGGGTCTTGGGGGTTAGGGAGGGAAAAATGAAACAAGATGGGATGGAGAAGGAGACAAACCATAAGAGACTCCTAATCTCACAAAACAAACTGAGGGTTACTGGGGGGTGGGAGGGTAGGGATAGGATGGATGGGTTATGGACATTGGGGAGGGATTGTGCTTTGGTGAATGCTGTGAAAGATGTAAGCCTGATGATTCACAGACTTGTACCCCTGGGGCAAAGAATAAAAAAATAAAAAAATAATAATAAAATAAAATAAAAATTAAAAAAAAGTATTTAGGTCAAAAACATGTTGGTTAAAATGAAAGATTGGTCAAAATAAACAATGACAGTCACTTTATCCTCCTGTGTGTTTATTTTACTTCATCCTCTCACTTGATACTGGTTCCTTCTCAGCAGCATTTACATATGTTCATGTCTCTCCAGTTTCAAATCAGCTTTCTTTGACTCCCTATCTTTCTGTAGCCAGAACACTAGCTCTCCCAAACTCCTTTAAAACTTCCTTCATCCATCTCTCCACATGTACATCTCAAAAATTTATATGGACGCCCACCGTGTGCCAGAATTTGAGCTAGGTGCATAAATAAAATGAATAGAATAGGAAGGCATCTTATGAAGATTACTTTCTTTTTACTTTTCTTTTCTCTCTCTTTTTTTTAGCACAGTTTCTGGTATTTAGTTTCTGTTATCAAAGGTCAATTTGTATTTTTTCTGATAAGTCTTTTGTCTTTTGTATTTGGCATTTTTTCGGTTTGTTTGTTTCAAGTCTTTATTTAAATTCTAGTTAGTTAACATATAGGGTAATAGCCCATATAGGGTAGTAGGGTAAGTGATTCATCTCTTACATATAACACCCAGTGCTCACTTTCTATTGCAGAGAATACAAACAAAAATAAACAAAATAAAACAAACAAAACCCACAAAGAAAATATTAAAGAGTGTACAGACACTGTACAAAGTAAATAAGAATAGAAAGTACAGTGTTGCTGTATTGTGTGGTCTGGAAACTCATCACTGAAGAGGAGACTTTCAGGGTGAAATTTGAATAAAAGAACAAGATAAAGATCTAGAGAAAGTATCCCAGGCACTGAGAACAGTTATTGCAAAAAGTTAGTGTAGAGACAAACACAAATTATTTAAGGAATAAATAGTGTGGCTAGAGCAGAGTGGGAAAGAACAGAGTGGTACAAGATAAAGTTGAAGAAGTAGGCAGATGCTTGATGGTGAATAGATGTGGAAGTCAGAGTACCATGTTTGGAATTTATTATAAGTACAAGTGCAAGCCATTAATGGGTTTTAAGCAGGAAAACAACAGGCTCTATGTTTTCAAAAGATTACCCTGGAAGCAGAAGGATAAGATGGGAAATATTGCCATGGTCCAAGTAAACAATAATAGTAATTTTGACTAAAGTGTTAGTAGGGAAGAAGAAATAGATAAAATGGGATATGTTTTGAGGATAGACTTAGTTGACTTAGTGATAGATTAGACATGGAGAGTAAGATTACAAAAAGTATAACTGATGAGAACTTCCAGATTAATTTGTTTTTAATTTATTTAAATTTATTTTTTAAAAGGCTTAATTTTATTTTTTTAACTATGTTCAGTTAGCCAGCATATAGTACATCATAAATTTTTGTTGTAATGTTCAACAATTCATTAGTTGGTGTAACACCCAGCAATAATCCCAACACGTGCCTTCCCTAATACCTAACGTGGGGCTCAAATTTATAATCCCGAGATCAAGAGTAGTATGATCTACCAACTAAGTCAGCCAAGTGATCCCCCAGATTATTTTAAAATAAAGTATAAAGTAACTTCTTAATGTGTGTGTTTACTATCTCTACTTCCTTTGTTCCCACATACTCTTCAATCCATTACATTATCACTAGGTCCCAAACAGCCACACCTTTTAAACTGCTTTTCTGAAGTTTACTAAAGATCTTTTTTGCTAACTCATGGAATTTTTCTAAGTGCTTTACTTGACTTCCCAGCACCATATGACACTAATGTTCATTTTCTTTTCCCTTGATTTCCTAGGTTTCTTCCTCTACCTATAACTGTTCTTTTTTGATATCTTCCATAGACTCTTATTACTCTGTCTGTTCCTAAATGTTCCTTATAAATAATTTGGACCCTGACTCTCTTTTCTTACCAGATGATGGCATAAACACCTATGTTTCAGTTACCATGAAAATGACGAATACTTCTAAATACAAATCTCCAAAGAAGATACTTCCTCTTCTTTGGAAGTTCCAGGAAGTATATTCAATTACCTTAGGGACAACACCTCTTGGTTGCCTTGGATATTTTAAATACAGTATGTCCAAAATGCTCCCAGATACAAAAACCTACTCTTGCTCTTTTGTGCCCCCTCTTTTCAGTAAGCAGTATAAATCTCCAACCATTAATTAAAGCAAGAAATCTTGAAGAATCTTTGACTCCTTCCTCTCTCTTATATCTATGTCTAATCATGAAATATTAATTCTACTTTGAAATAAATTTTTTTAAATCTGTCCATCTCTCCCCACCTCCACTGCTTTAGGTCACCATCTTTTATAGCCATTGGCTACTTTTCAGAGCCTCTTATTCTCTCAGCCTCAGAGATATCTCCTATCCATTTTCCATACTGCAGAAAGAATTCTGTTTCTACAACAAAAACTTGCCCATGACAATCTCTTAAGTAAAATTCTTTAATGCCTTCCCACTGCCATTAAAACATAAACCAGGATCTTTAAGGTAGGCTTTAAGGCCCTGCTTGATTTAACTCCTGCTTATCTTTCCACTCCACATACTTCACTTTCCATTTCCATCTCTCACCTCCTACCCCTATCCTAAGTAACAACTACAACAAATTAACTTCATTCCTTCCAAAGTATTATGCTTTCTTTCTCTTCCCACAGATCTGGGTCACTCCCCTGTCTCCTTCTGTTTATCAGGCTAACTTCTTTTTATTCTTTAGATCTAAACTTAATAATAATTTCTCACCTTACTATCCCTATGCCTGAATTGGGGCTGTCAGATTGATTCCATATCCCCCTTGTTATGGACTGAATGTTTGTGCTCTGCCCTTCTCCTCCACAATTCTTAGTTGAAGTCCTAACTCTAAGTGTGGCTATATTTGGAGATGGAGCCTCCATGTCAGCAATTAAGGTAAAATAAGGTCATAAGGGTCAGACCCTGATCTAATAATAAAATTAGTGTCCTTATAAGACATACCAGAGAACTTGCTCAATCTCTCTTTCTCTCCATGCACACATACTGAGGAAAGGCCATGTGAGAACACAGCAATAAGGTAGCCATCTACAATCCAGGAAAGAGCTCTCACCAGAAACCAAACTATCTGGCCCATTTGGAGAGGAAAAAGGATGGATAAATGAGTAGTGGAGACTGGGAGTCTATAAATTATACTTCCATTGTGACTATGGGTATAAACACAACCTGTAAGCATTGAAGAAGGCTCAGCTCAGAAGTAAAGAAGACAGATGATGCAGCTACTGGGGGTTATATGGTAAAGCAGAAGTCACACCAATCAGACCAACATTTGCAATCTTGCTCTTGTGCTTACTAGCTTTTTATCACGTAAGTTATTGTAGTCACCATTTATCTTAAGTTATTGTAGTCACTGTTTATTAATATCTCAGCTTCTTCATTTGCTAAAAGACATTAAAGTTTACTTCTGAGGGTTAATAACAATCATCAAGAAAACAAAGTAAAAGGTCAAAAATGCTACTCCACTGTCTCTTAGTGAATGACAGTCTTGGGGGATCTTTGATACAATTTCAGCTTCTCACACAGGAGGAAAAAAATCATTCCAAATTCCCCAACTGAAGATCATCCCAGTCTGACATATTCATGCTCAAATGAGAGGGGTCAGGTCCAAGACAAAGAGGTAGGGAAAAGAAGAAGACAGGCAGAACTGAGGGCACATTCCTCCTGAAACTAGGTAAGCAGTTCTGTAGAATTTTCTACAGATAAAGATTTAGATTCTTGAGTATTACAATGCAGGAAACTGGTTCAGGGGTACTTAGACCCCTCTGCAGGTTTCTCTAACTCTTGCTGCATCAAAATCTGCTTGAATCTCTTATAGATGCAAAATATGGACTATGGGCACAGATGCACCTGTACCACACAGAGGGAGGGCAAAGCTGGCAGAGACCCAGGATAGGACCATGTTGTGCTCAGTCGGCTACATTCCCAAGCACGACTAGAAACCCGTATGCAGCAACCTATTTTGGGATTCTGCTCACTCTGAAGACAATATGTTCTTAGCTTTCTTCCCAAGAGATTTCTCTTCTTTAAGTTTAAAAAAACAACCACTCTTTTGACCAGCATAATTATAAGGTCTTGGAATCCCTTTTAGCCTATGTATCTGAGGGGACACAGAACAAATATGAAGTAAAGAGGGGGAGCACTTCTTCAAGGTTTGTGCTATGTATACCTTGTTCATTTTAACAACTTTATGAGTTAAATAATATTATCAAGTAAGTTGAAGACCCAGGATTTGACTCCAGTTAAGACCGGGCATTCTCTTCTCTCTGGAACACCTGTGGCCATCACTCCATCAGAAGGCAAAATAATTTCAAAACCATAAGCGGCCTATTGGAGCAGTGGACAAAGTCAGTTTAGCTAGGTTCTAGCTCATCTGATTTGCCGTCTTTCTCACAAGCTGTGTAAGTCTAAACAAACCTCTTCCTTCTCCTGGATCTATTTGAGAATATATAAAATGTTAATTGAACTAAGTAATTAAAATCTCTGATACCTCTGACAGGCTAGGACCTCTCATGTTATAATGATGATGATGACGATGAGGATGATGACTATGACAGCAAAGATAATGATGATGACATTCACTGCACTTATTAAATGCTTACTATATGCCAGACACTACTAAATGTCTTATAATGAGTAAGGAAGGCAAAGGAGGAAAGTTAAAATGAAGCATTTCAGACAGATAACATAGTATGTATTAAGGGCTTGGATAAAAGAATAGTAAGGACCTCTTAAGCATCTGAAGTCCTAGAAAAAAATGTATTAAAAAAAACAGTGAATCAAGGACAGATAGTTCAACATGACCAGAACACAGAAAGGGAGAGCTCTTGAAAGTAAACTAAAGAGTTAGTTTTTATTTTATAGATGAATGGAATTATTCAAAGTGCTGGAACAAACCTAAAATTTGTATGGAAACAGAAAAGACCCCAAGTCACCAAGGAAATTTTGAAAAAGAAAAACAAAGCTGGGGGTATCATGTTGCTTGATTTAAAGGTATATTACAAAGCTGTGATCACCAAGATAGCATGGTACTGACACAAAAACAGACACATAGACCAATGGAACAGAATAGAGAGCCCAGAAATGGACCATGAACTCTATGGGCAACTAATCTTTGACAAAGAAGGAAAAAATATACAATGGAAAAAAGACAGTCTCTTCAATAAATGGTGCTGGGAAAATTGGACAGCTATATACAGAAGAATGAAATCGTACCATTCTGTTACACCATACACAAGGATAAACTCTAAATGGATGAAAGACCTCCATGTGAGACAGAAATCCTTCAAAATCCTAGGGGAGAACATAGGTAGTAACCTTTTTGATATCAGTCACAGCAACTTCTTTCAAAACATGTCTCCAAAAGCAAGAGAAACAAAGTGAAAATGAATTTTTGGGACTTCATCAAGATAAAAAGCTTCTGAATAGCAAAGGAAACAGTCAACAAAATGAAAAGGCAACCCACAGAATGGGAGAAGATATTTGTCAATGACAACACAGATAAAGATCTGGTATCCAAGATCTATAAAGAGCTTCTCAGTCTCAACACCCTTCTCCAAAGAAGACATACAAAAGGCTAACGGACACATGAAAAAATGTTCATCATCATTAGTCATCATAGAAATTCAAATCAAAACCACACTGAGACATCACTTTACACCAGTTAGAATGGCAAAAATTGACAAGGCAAGAAAAAACAAATGTTGGAGGGGTTGTGGAGAAAGGGGAACCCTCTTACACTGTTGGTGGGAATGCAAGTTGGTAAAGCCACTTTGTAAAACAGTGTGGAGGTTCTTCAAAAAGTTAAAAATAGAGCTATCCTATGACCCAGCAATTGGACTACTGGGTATTTACCCCAAAGATACAGATGTAGTGAAAAGCAGGGCCATATGCACCCTAATGTTCATAGCAGCAATGTCCACAATAGCCAAACTGTGGGAAGAGCTGAGATGCCCTTCAACAGACAAATGGATAAAGAAGATGTAGTCCATATATACAATGGAATATTACTCAGCCATCAGAAAGATGAATACCCAGGTTTTACATCAACATGGATGGAACTGGAGGAGATTATCCTAAGTGAAATAAGTCAAGCAGGGAAAGTCAATTATCATACGGTTTCACCTACTTGTGGAACATAAGGAATAGCATGGAGGACATTCAGAGAAGGAAGGGAAGAATGAAGGGAGGGAAATCAGAGGGGAAGATGAACCATGAGAGACTATGGACTCCAGGAAACAAACTGAGGGTTTTAGAGGAGAGGGGGTGGGGGGATGGGGTATCCTGGTGATGGGCATTAAGGAGGGCACATATTGCATGGAGCACTGAGTGTTATATGCAAACAATGAATCATGGAACACTACATCAAAAAAGTAATGAGGTATTGTACTGTGACTAACATAACATAATAAAAAAGAAATACTGACTGAAAAAAAAAGAAAGAAAAGTAGGGTAATTGGAGAATTTGAGCAGGACACTGACACAACCAAATTTGCTTTTTAGATTTTGGCTATTAATTACATGGATGTCAGTTTAGAGGGGAACAAGTGATACAAACAGGGATAATGGAGGCCTGGGTGGGTAATAGCAAAGGGGACAATGGAAAGTAAAGAAATAACAGACATGCTAATATAATTAGCTGTTGCAATGATAAATTACATTTGTAAAGAACCGAGTGGAAAGTTTTTCTAGACCCATCAATTCCTCTATTTCATTCATTCGCTGATTTATACATTCAAAAATATTTATCATGTACCTGTTTTATACTAGGCTCTTTTTTTTCTTTTTGCAAAAAATAACCTGCACTAGTGAGATCAGATGAATTTCTCTAAGTACTCACACTCACACTGAAACATGCTAGCAGCTTTCTGACCAGTATTGCTTTTATTCCTACCATATTCTGTAAAAAATGTCCTTCCTCTCCTTTCTAGTGCTGCCCAGTAGATGTTTGGAAATGTGATCTTAAACCTCATAAGAATACCAAGGAATGAAATGACAGATTCAATAGGTGTTAGTTTGTTGGTGGTAGTTTGAAGTCATAAAAATGGAAAAGTATGACTGAGAAGAGTAGGGAAATTGTATGATGAGGGTATGATGGAACCCTAGGAATCCCAACATGTAAGGGTCCTCAAAAGAAAAAAAGTCCAAGGAGAATGGGCAATACATGGAGATATGAGAGGAAAATCAAGATAGAATGTTGCCAGAAAAAATAAGAGAAAAGAGGTGGGAGAAGAGTGCCTAACAATAACAGATGCTGGGGGTCATTTTAGCCAGAATCTAATCATTATAAAAGATGTTTCAGAGTTTATCAAGCAATTTAAAAAGAGTGGTGGAGGCAGACAATAAAGTGCAACAGGTTGAAGATTGAATAGGAAATGAGAAAGTAGAAGCAGTAAATATACTCAAATTCCAAAACTTTGGCCATGAAGTCATACAACATGATAGTGCCTTCCCTATTATCTCATTGAGTGATTATGATTCAGTGAGGTTCAAGAAGCAAAAACAGGAGTATCCAGAATAGAGCCTAGCACTAGGACTGAATAGATACTTAACACTTGGTATGTGTATGGATTTTATGTTTATTTAACAAATATTTATTGAGTGTTTGCCTAATTCCAGTCATTGTTCTTAGCAATGGGGAGACAATAATGAGTAAAAACAGATGTGGACTTAGCCTCAAAGCATTTATGGTCTAGAGTGTGTGTGTGTGTGTGTGTGTGTGTGTGTGTGTGTGTGTGTGTGTGTGTGTGTGTATGGTGGGGTGGAGAAGCCATTAAATAAATAATCATTCAAACAAAGTAAAACCACAACAGAAATAAGTTTGAATGAATTGTATATAAATATGAATGAGAAGGGTCCCTCCCGGGAAGGACAAAGTAGGCTGGATCTAAACAGTCAATGCTTTTTCCTAGACCTGAGAATGAAGTGCAAGCTGGGAGCTCTCCTGACAGGCCTGCACATGTCCTCTCGGCCTGCAAGATCATCTGGCTACTCTTTCTTCAAACCTTGCCAAATGCAGGTGAGATTCAGTAGCCCCACTGATCTCTTAGACTGTCTGCAACCACAAGGATTCTAGTTTGCTGGACTTATACCAGGTTTAAATAAAATCATATGTGAAAAATGCAGGGGAGGCACTACAGTATAGTAAAAGGAATGCTGATTTTGATATCAGCTCTTCTGGTTCCCAAGTTGTGATACCTGAAAGGGAAACTTTATTTCTTTGAGATCCAAATATTTCATCTGTAAATGAGAAGAATAATAATGGCCAGTCTAGTTCACCACACTGTTGAGGTCTTGTGACCTCCAGATAAAAATAAGGCCGCAGAATCAGAATCTCTTTATTAAAAAGGATCATAAAGGTCTTATGACCCAATCACAATTATATGAAAACACCTTAGAAAGCAGAATAAGTGGTAAAAAGTGAATAAATTGTCCCCAAACATTCTATGTATTCTCCTCTAAAGCCATAAATTTAAATGTGTGTGTGTGTGTGTGTGTGTGTGTATGGCCATATATATGGCTATATATACATTTATATATTGTGCATGAAGACCTATATTTATACATATAAACCCACAGAGTATCATACTTTATTAATAGGAAGAAGTCCATCTCAATTATCAAGTTTATGGGTTGGTAAATAAAGGGAAATACATTAAAATTTTATTGCCCTATTCATTTTATTTATTTACTTTGGTAAGAGCTATTTGGCTCTATTGTTAATTATGTTTCTAAAATACTAGCAAATACTTATTTGTAAAATGTTTTAAAAATATCAACATGCACATTGCCTTCTTAAATATTTTTTAAAGTGGCATTATCCAGAATAAGAGCGATGGCCACAGATTCCAAGAGAGAGAATCACTACTTTCACCAGGGAGTGTGCACTGAAGATGTGTGTATGATTGCTTCCAACTTATAAATTCAAAGGAAAATGACCAAGAGATTTGGCAAAACTAATGTTCCATAATCCATGGAATTGAAGATTTGGGTGCCCCTGCTATATAACAGCAACCATTTTAAGAAGCCATAAAGAAGGGTGGGGAAAAGCACCAGTTCTACATACACAAGAACCTAGGTTCAAATCACTTACTTGAACTCTCCCTACTTCAGCTTCCTAACCTGTATAATGAGGATGAAAATAATATGTTCTTCATAGTGTTGTTGTGAAGATTAGGTGCACGTGAAGTATTTAAAAGAGTGACTGGAACACAGAAAACACTCAACTAATGATAGCTGTTATTTTTGTTTCAGAAGAGTACTCCATGTTAACTATAAGGATGATGATAGTATTAGAGTTCACTTGAGTCTTAGGCACCATATAATGCTATACCAAACCCATCACTTTTTAAATGCAGAAATTGAGGCTTAGAGAGGGGAAATGACTTGTCTGACATTACGTAGAAAGTTCATAGTGAGACCAGAATCAGAATCCAGGCCTCCTGACTCCCAACTTTGGGCTGTTTCCTACCTCCTCACTAGCCCAATGACTCCATCTCTCTTCCTTCCTCTGATATAAGATACATTATGTCAGAAGAGAGGGACAGACTCTATCTTATTTAGAATCCATTCTGTTTGTCTTAATCTCTCCTGCTACATTGTGAGCTCCTTAAAGAAAGGAGTGTATCTTACTTAGATTACACAGCACCTAACAGAGAGATTCAAAAATAAGTATTAACTGACTGTTTTTTATTATCTAGCATAAGAAAAGATCAGATAGCATCTGTGCTCTGGACATAGTAATTGGAATCAGCTTCAGTAAGTTACTTTTAGAGGTTTGTTCATTAGAGATGATGATAGAATACAAAAGTATTAAATTTCATGTCAGAGAATCTGGATTCTCAGCCAGAACCTGTTAATAGCTAGATAAACTTGGGTTGAAGTGCCACCCAAATGTAGGGAAGATGAAGGAAGTTTGAGAGGGATAAAACTAGAAAGTTATGAAGAGCTTTAAGGTTCAAGCTAAAGAGTTTGAACTTTAACCTTAAAACAAGAGAGAGTGATAGATGCATTTTAAGGAAGTGAATAACATGATCTGGACAGTATTTTAGAACTAACACTCTGACAAATATATGAAAAGAAAATTAGACAGGAAAAGCCTAAGGGTCATAAAATGACTTCTTTGTAGCTGATTAAGATACTGATGCTTAGAGAAAGAAGTTAGGTAAAAGTAATTTGCTGAGCATCAGAAGGGGAATCAAGATTCAAAATCAGGTTAGAGGATGCCAAAAACTGTGCCTACATACCTAATACCCCCACAGTTCTCAGATAAAGGATTTAGAAGACATGTGGAAACCAGGGAGCTGCATAGAGCAATATTCTGCACAACTTTGCCTTTGGGGAATACACCATCTGGTTAAAATGGATTATCCTTAGATTTAAACTCCAAGAGTCAATGTCAAAAAATACCAACTTTCCAATAAGGTAAAATGTTACTCTCTCTCTCTCTCTCTCTCTCTCTCTCTCTCTATATATATATATATATATATATATATATACATATATATATATATATATATATATATATACATATATATATGTATATATATATGTATATGTATATATATACACACACACACACATATATATGAATACACACACAAATAATTCATATATATGTATATATATATATACTTTGTTAAAGGCATAAAAAGTGATTTACTGATTGTTTTCATAGTGTATTATGCTTACATACTAACCAAATTAAAAATGTATCAAGAGATGCCTTCTTTATATGTGTGTCAATATAAAAAGATATATATGCATATATATGTGTGAACATATACACATGCTTATATGTATACAGGGCCTGTGCATACCTGTAAGTTAAATCAGATACAAATTTATTCCCAGATGCTTGAATTTAGAACATCAACTCTTTGGTAGAAAATTTCTAAATTTTAAATCAGTAACCTTGGTTCATATCCTAGTTCCACTTCTTATGTGATTTGCAGCATATTCTCTATATCTTGCAGCCTTTATTTCCTCATTTGTAAAATGTGAATAATTATGGGGTTTCTGTGGAGACCAGATGACATATGTAAACATGTTTTGTAAACAGTCTTAGAAAAATTTAACAGTACAATATTGAAGAGTGCAGGCTCTGGAGTAGGACTCAGCCCTAGTTCTGCTGGTTATCAACTGCAGGACCTTGGGCAAGTCATTGAGTCTCTCTGAGCTCCAATTTCTTTCAAAGGAAATACGAGGCTTATAATAACTTTTTAAGGTTATTATAAAGATTAATTTAGTTAACACATACATAGTACATATATTAGTCAATACAGGAAAACACAAGGCCTGGCACAGAGTAAACAATGTTCATGTTACTTATTGTAATTTGTATCATATGGGCCCAGAAGGCTGCTAACTCATACTGAGTTGCATCGATGGCAAAACAAATACAAGAAAACTAAACAAACTAAAGAAAGTCGATGTAATTGTTGCAATAATGAAGCTGAAATGGCTAGAAGGGTCAGAAGTATAAAGCTCACTGGTCCATGACTCAGTGATCTACTCTCCTGATACCTTCATCTACTGGGGTCTATGTCCATGGAAGATAGATGACGCAGATGTTGTTCAACTGACAATAAACCAAAGTTTGGGTCTATCCCTTTAGGCCTCAAGAGAAACAAGTAACATAGGCCATGACCAGATAAGGCATCTGAGGAGACACCATGTCCTGAAGAATGCCCTTGGAATCCCATAGCAAAAATTACAGGTGAGTTTTAATGCTAAAAGGCTAAACAAATAGCTCATTAACGTAAAAAGAGTGATCACAGGAAGAGGGGGAGGTATGGAAGAATAGGAGGCTCAGTCAAAAACCTAGCTCTACCTTCAGAGTGTGCTTGCTGTGGAGTGCCTCTTTGCTGTGCCAGAAAGGTGTTCTTATTGAGAAAAGCAAAAAAAAAAACCTCAACTGATGCAAAAAGTGTGTTCATATAAGGGAGAAGAAGCTGGATCAACTGAAGTTCATCTGCAAAAATCGCAAAAATGAGGGAGAGTTAGGGAGGATGGTTAACAAGTCCAGCTTTAAAAGAGTGGAGATACATAAAATGGCATGGTATAAGATACATCAATGTAAGATCTCTTCTAAGAACTTCCTAAGGATGGAAACAAGAAAGCGAATGAAATTTTGAAATTTTATAATGTGGCCCATTCTTCTCTTCGTAACTTTGTAAGTCACTGGAATCATGCATCTTAGGTTAAAATAAATTGCTTTTTATGAATCCTCATACAGTTGGGTTTTGATTTGACATGTAATCAACTATAAAAGTCATCCTGCCAGAGAAATCAATTGAGTACAGTCAGTAGTTTAAAGCCATGAGAAAGAGGAGCTATTATTGAAGTTTTAGAATTATGTGTCTCACTTTAATTTTCTAAACATGCCCCCTGGATGACAAGGTCCATACTAGAAAGGAAACTTTTCTGTTTTATTCCACTTGAATTCACAGAAAAGCCCATTTCAAGAGTTCTTTTGGATTAGCTTCTTCCTAGTTTAGTCTAGCAAGATTCCAGACTTATTCCTTTTAGGTAGCTCCATAGTTTTATTTTCTAAAATTCTGCCTTCTTCTTACTCTTTCTGATCCAAGCCAAATCCCTCCCCATGAGGGACTGAGCTAACCCCAGCTGTTTGACAAATTTTAAATTGAAGCAGAAAGCCCAAAAAGAAAACTAAGATAATGAGTACCTACTGTGTCTCCTCACAGTGGTAGAAGCTTTCACATCATCATATTTAATGCTTTCAACAATCTGCGAAATAGATATTATCATCCCCTTTCTATAGGCCATTGGGGTTCAGAAAAGTTAATTAACATATCAGAAGTTTCAGTCTTGGTATTCCTTGGTATCTTGGTATCTATTTCTTTGATATTGGTAATATGCTCCAACTACCCATAAGCTCCTAAATTGCCTTATAAACTCATAGCTTTTCCCTCATAAGTGCTGTCTAATGCCCATATCTGGATTTCTAAACCCAATTCTGGATTTTTGCTCCAGGACTTCACCTAAAGTTCTCCTTTATCACAGTGATGATGAATTTGCCTTGTTTTTACCTACTTTCCTCATAAGGAGCTGGAGTCCAAACCTTGACTCTCAGACTTCTTGCCCAAACATCCATGTATGGCTCAACCACCTGTCAGTACGTTGTTAACTTATCTCAAACATGCAAGAGCTCCTGGTACTTTCAAGGATATCTACTGGGATAGTGTCTTCACACTGCTGGCTAGATACCAATAAATGTTGGCTGAAGCCTGCACTAACCATTCTGTCTTGTCTGTAATACTTGCTTCCCTTCCTGGTTCCTTAATTAGTTTAAGTCCCTAGACTACAGATGGCTCTCATTGCTAATACTGAGCTCTTTCTTTCTGGTTTCTGACACTGCCTCTTTCCCATGTATCAGTGCCAAGCTTCTCTGACAGTGCTCAAATGGCCTTCTCTTGAGAACATCTTTTTCTATGTTGCCCATGCACAATGCTAACTCCTGGATTAAAAACCAGTGAACAAAACAGAAAAGTGTCAATGTGACCATGTTCCTTTTATGGTTAAAATAATCCAGTGGCATCATCTATAAAAAAAAATGTCCAGGCTCCTTAGCATAGTATTCAAGGCCTTTCATGACCTGAACTCTACTTACATCTCTAGCCTTACTTGTAGCCACCACCCCTTAAACACTGTGCTCAAAATAAACTAAACCAGCACTTCCCTCATGAGATACAGATTTCTCATATGTCTGTTTCTTAACACTGTGTTTCTTTACTTGGTGTGCCCTCTTCCCAGCTTCTGGATCCACCTCTCCTTTACCAACTTTTACTCACCCTCTAAGACAGTGGAATCTAAATTATGTTCTGATTATCCCTAAAGTTCAGTGGAGATACAGATGGAATAAGGAAGGAAAAATTAACTAGTTTGTGACCTCATGTCCCACTGGATTAGAGATAGATACACACTTTGTCTTTGTTCAAAGTGTAATGGGAAGGCACTGAGGCCTTTAAACAGCAGAGTGACACTATCAGATTTAAAAAATTTTAAAACACCATTGTGGCTTTATCATAGATAATGGATTTGTGAAAGTTAACAATGGATAAGAGAAGATAAGTTAGGAGGCTAGGCCAAGTGAGAGATGATATGGTTTTGATCACGAAAGGGATAGTAAAGATGGAGATAAACTTGAGAGGTAATAGAAGGGCACGTATTGCATGGTGCACTGGGTGTGGTGCATAAACAATGAAACTTGGATCACTGAAAAGTAAAATAAAAATTAAAATTAAAAAAAAGAAAGTAAAAACCTTGGAATTGCTTGGATAAGTGGATGTTTTTCTTTGCAATAATAAAGCAATATGACAAAAAAATCAGTACAATAATGTTTTACACGTTACAGTGTTCCTCCGATAGTCTCTTTATTGGGCCATCAGTAACTGGTGGTCTATTATACAGAAAGCATTGTATTCAGAGCTCTGTTTGGCAGAAGTCAAGTGTAACATAGATTCTACTTTCAAGAAGTTCATTATCACTGAGTAATGTATAGAATTGTTGAATCATTATGTTATAAACCTGAAAGTAGGACAACACTGTATGTTAATTATACTTAAAAAAAGTTCCATTACCTGTAATTTTGACAAGTTCTGTAAGATAGGTAATATGCTTCCGATTTTATAGTTGCAAATGCTGAAACCTAGAATTCTTGTCATAGGGAGCTCAGCTAGGAAATGTCAGTCAACCAGTCTCTTCTTTCCATGACTTTCCTAGTGCTTTGTTAGGTCTCAAAATGAAAAAGGATGCTCTTTGGATCCCTGCTGATCCCTTCTGTGACCCAACAATGCTCCCTAAAAGCACCTATCTAACAAGTGATATCCCAAGCAGTCCCTTCGGGAGGTTTTATATTTCAGGGGGAGGTTGACAGCATGTTGTGCAGTCTTTCTAGATGAAAAAAATATATGGATTAAATCTTTTTTCCTCAGTGTTCAAATCCCTGCCCAAGTGACTGTAAGTTTATGTGATAATTCTCTGTGAACTATAAGTGGTTACTCAGAAAAATAGTTTTGCTGTAAATCTTCTCTTCTGGGACAAGGAGTGGGGTAGGGAATATCAAGAATGAGTTAGATCACAAAGGCCCCACACATGGGTGATATAAAGCCTTGTTATCTAAAGCCTTGCTATTCAAAGTGTAGTTCTTAGACCAGCAGCATCAACAACACAAGAAAACTTGTTAGAAATGGAGATTCTCATTAAGGGCCAAAAAAAAAAAGAACTGGAGATTCTCATGCCCTGTGGCAGACTTACTGAATCAGAATCTGCATTTTAACTAGGTCCCCAATGACTTATATACAATGAAGTTTCAGAAACACTAATGTAAAAGCACACCCAAAGGAAACTCCACTTCTGACAGCCCAAATAACCTGGAATTCTATCAGTAATACTGGTATTATTTGTATTTGTCAAATATTTGGTCCTCTTTGAGCCTTTCTCAGTAAAGATAAAAATCTCTCTGACTTTGAAATAGCCCGATAATGATGAAAAGTCATGATATGTGGAGTAAGACAAACTTGAGTTGACATCCCAGGTCAAAACCAAGAGTATGAATTTTGGCATTTGATGAGAACCTCTGAGACTCAATTTGCCTCACTGCAAATAAAGATAACAAGGGCGCCTGGGTGACTCAGCCATTAAGCATCTGCCTTCAGCTCGGGTCAAAATCCCAGAGTCCTGGGATCAAGCCCTGCATGGGGTTCTCTACACAGTGGGGTGCCTGCTTCCCCTTCTTCCTCTACCACTCTGCCTGCTTGTACTCTCTCTCTCAGTCAAATAAATAAATAAAAAACTTTAAAAAATAAAAATAAAAATAACAAACAAGCCTTGCTAGATCTGAAATAGTGGGGTTAGGGGGTGCCTGGGTGGCTCAGTCAGTTGTGTCCAACTCTTGGTTTTGGCTCAGGTGATACTCTCATGGGTTGTAATATCATGAGTGGTGGGATGTAGCCCTGTGTTGGGCTCTGCACTCAGCATAAGTCTGCTTGAAGATTCTTTCTGTCTGCCCCTCCCCTCAAACGTGAGCGTGCATGTGCACATGTGCAGTCTCTCTCTCTCTCTCTCTAATAAATAAATAAATCTTTTTTTAAAAAAAATTAAGAAAAAGCGGTGCCTGGGTGGCTCACTCATTAAGCATCTGCCTTCTGCTCAGGTCACGATCCCAGGGTCCTGGGATCAAGCCCTGAATCCAGCTTCCTGCTCCACAGGAAGCCTGCTTCTGCCTCTCCCGCTCCCACTGCTTGTGTTCCCTCTCTCGCCCTGTCTCTCTCTGTCAAATAAATAAAATCTTTAAAAAAAATTTAAGAAAAAAACCCCAACAAAATAGTGGGGTTAGGATAAAAGAAGAAAATAGATGCTAAAGTGTTTTCTATTTATTTATATAGAATTCAGATTTTGTTGCTATTGTTATTATCATGAATAACTGCATTCACTCAGTCATTAAAACGTATAGTGAGAACCTACTCTGTACCATATCTGGTGCTATGTGCTAGCATAGAAAGGTAAATAAGAAGCTGTTCCTGCCCTCAAGGACTTCTCAGGCTTGTGGTAAAGAAAATAAGACATCATATAATTAGCAGTGCCTTATAAGAGGGGAAGAGAACATTAGAACCCAGGTCTCTCAGTATTCAAGCAATGTTATTTATAAATTCCAAGAGAATGTGGTGTGTTTTGGTGAAAAGCTTAGGAGGTTTAGAGACAAATAGTGTGGTTGGAATACTGACTATATCACTTCCCACCTTGGGCAATAATCTTAAACTTAGACTAAGTCTTAGCGGTCTTGTTTGTAATAAAACCCAAATGGCTGAGCTTACCTGAGGAGCTTTACCTGAGGATAAAATGGATGTGAAAGAGCTAAGTAAACTGTAAGTTACTGGTCATTCACTCAAATATTCAAGTATCTAATCTGTGCCAAGCACACAGTAGTCTCCCTGGGAATACAGGGATGAAAAACATTTTTTTGCTGTCTTCAAGGAGAGTCTAGTAAAGTACAGTGTTGTAATAAATGTTCAAAAGGGAAAGCTTAAGTTATGTGTGATGGAATGAGAGAAGCACAAAACCTTGTGGTTTTGAGGTGGAGTTCGAGTGAGTGGTTTTGAGGGAGTTGGAGGGATAGGCTTAAGAGAGCCAGTTTTGAGAAATGTATAGCATCAATTTAAATATTTTCAATGTTTGTTATCAAGAATTTAAAAATTTACATGAGAAAAAACTAGAAATAACTTGAGTAGGAAGAGGGAATATTTTGAGTTAAGTGTCCAATACAGCAAAACACTAATAATAATGATAATAATATTAATAATAGCTAGTGTTTATTGAACGCATATTAAGTGCTGGGCATGGTGTTAAGTGCTTTATATGTCTTACCATATTTACTTCTACCTATATCGGTTTACTGTTTGTGGTCTTGTCTGGAAAAATGATATTCTCCCATCTTTTGACTTTCTCTGCTATTTTCCAACCACGAAACCATGAAATTTTAGATTTGTCTGCCAAGTTTCAAGATAAACACTATTGGTCCTATTTTAACTTACTTCCCTCCTGCCTTTCCCCTAAGCACTTTTTGACGCCCACCCCACCTCCAGTTCTATCGATATGGATTCCATATTTAGATGTACTATTCATTTTTCTCATATTTAAAAATGGTCCAAGAAATGTGTCTTTCAGTGCTGTAACTCCTGTTTTGAAATCCCTATGTGAGCCAAGAACTTTATTTCATCCTAAGAGAGATTCTTAATGCAGATAGATTTTAGTCTTAAGCAACAGATAGACATTTATAAAATCTAAGATCTCTAGGGCACACCAGAGCCTTAGACTTTGTTATGCCAATAGCAACAACATAGATGGAGGTACAAGAGATGATTATATCTCAGTCCAATCATTTTTCATATAAGCTGTTCTTCAGTGGAGCCATAAAAAACATCTCTGAGTTTTTACAATAGAAAGTTTTGCTGTTGATTACATTGGAGGAGAAAAAGACACCAAATCGTGCTTCTCTACACATCCTTAAGATATGGTTTCTGTGGGCGCCTGGGTGGCTCAGTGGGTTAAAGCCTCTGCTTTCGGCTCAGGTCATGATCTCAGCGTCCTGCGATCGAGGCCCGCATTGGGCTCTCTGCTCAGCGGGGAGCCTGCTTCCTCCTCTCCCTTTCTCTCTGCCTGCCTCTCTGCCTACTTGTGATCTCTCTCTCTCTGTCAAATAAATAAATAAATAAATCTAAAAAAAAAAAGATATGGTTTCTGTATCTTCACAAATATAGGGAGATATGATTTTCAGGTAAATTCATGTCCAAGTTCTTTTTCTTGTTCTTTTTTTAATAAAGTTATTAATTAGGTTGTGCAGGCTGCCTTTCAACTAGTTTGAAAAAAAAATACTTTTTTGATTTTAAGAATTGGGTAATACGTTTTTGATCAGAACAACTGAATTAGTATTTATCAGTCTGATCCAGAACAGTTACTAACCTCAGAATGGATGATGATCAAAAGTCTTATGTCTCTTGTCAAATGCAAGATTTGGATGTAAGTCTTTTGAGTCATAAATTCTCTAAAGTATATACCTTACTATTTCATGCTTTCTTGCTTTTGCTCATGTCCTCATCACTACTTCAACCTCCACTCTCCTCTTCACCTAGCTAACTCTTACATACCCTTTAAATGTCAGTTTAAGAGTCACATCCTCTAAGAAGCCATTTCCTGACTCCTACCCCCAACTCCAGACCACAGGCCAAGTTAAGAACTCTTTCTTCTAATAACCCTTGTGTTGTTTTTTGTCACAGCACTAATGACCCTATATTATTACTACACCAAATGTAATGTTGCACGGTCACCAAACCCAATTCCTTTTCCTCCCAGGCACACAGTTAGACTCTATTTTTCAGTCTTCCCTACAACTGGGAAGGATTATGGACTGAGTCTAGCAAAGGGAATGAAAGAGATCTTCACCTTTTATAAGTCCAATTTTCCACCATCTCTCTTTTCTCTCATCTGCCAGATAGATGCAGAGGTCTGGGTCCCCACTTGACTGTGGAGCTGAGTTTCCCTACTAACCCACATACATTAAAAATAAATGAGAAGTAAGCTTTTATATTAAGCAACTGAGTTTTTGAGGTCATTTATTGTGGCTTATACTGACTAACAAAAAAAATCAATAATGTCCTCCTTGCTTTTTAGACTATGAGCTTCCTGAAGTCAGTAGCTATGTTTTGTTTCTGTTTCTATAACATTTAAAGAAGATGCTGATGGATAGTGGGTGCTCTGTAAATAAATACTTATTCCTGAAGTACTTCTCACAATTACTTTTCCTTAGTTACCTAGGGAAACTACTAATAATTTTTGTTTTTTCTTTTATTTGACAGGACAAAGAAGAGAAGAACATTTTGGATCTACCTGTGGCAGGACAAATAAATGAATAAATATAAGGTAAGTTATCTGGAGCTTCCTGAAGCCCAGGTTTCTCAAGTCAAGCATGAGAAGATGACAGAACAGAGTATCCATGAATTAACTGAAGATCAATGATTTTCACATTAGAAATCAAATTGATAGAAAAAATATCCACCAAATAATTATGGCAACTAATGTACTTCATTTCAAAGACAATTCAGTATTACTAGTACAGCCAAGCTCTCCAGCTCATTAGTGAATAAAATAAGCAAAATCCCTAATATCAATGAGAAATTATTTTTTTAATAAGGCCCTGGTACTAGTTAATGCCAATTTATATCCCAGATCTTTTCTCTGACTTTCTCTGTCCTGTTCTGTACACCGAGAGGGACCTGTATAAAATACACACCCCAAAGCACTCTTTGATCTACTGGGGGGGGCCTGAATCCTAGACTGAGACAATTAGACTCTAGGTAGCAATGACTTGAACAGTGCCATTTTAAAAGACTCTAGGAGAAACAAGATCTGTAAAATATATTCCCAAACTATTTCCAACAGTTTAGCAATTCATGACATACAAACTCTATATTTGAGTCTGTCTATAGTTAATGAGAAAAAAAATAAATAAGGCCAATTTCTTCACTTAAAGAATGATAAACCCTGGATTTTTCCCCTTTTCCTTTCTTAGAGACAGCCCTCACCAGGAGGTAGCCATTATTAAGAAAGCCACATTAATCTTGCCTTGGGCATATCCAGACTGCTCTGTTTTGTCCTATTAAACTAAAGAAAAACCAAAAATTACCAGTAATTTCACTGGGGAAGTAAGGAAAAGTAATTGTGTGAAATATCCCAGGCAGTCCAGTGAGTAATTATAGCACATGACAGACAATGGCTTAAAAATAAGCGTACTTATTTTAATTGAACACCTGAAATGTTGTATTTATACAAAGAAAAAGTGTGAGGGAAACGAATGATCGCAGGTCCAGCAAGACCATATATGCTTATAGAAAATCCTCGTCTTCAGGGATCGGTCTTCTGTAACTACGGTAGCCAGTGTTATAAAGCCTGTAGGTTTACAATGTGTACTCCTGGGCAACTGGGTGGCTCAGTAGGTTAAAGTCTCTGCCTTCGGCTCAGGTCATGATCTCAGGGTCCTGGGATTGAGGCCTGCATGGGTCTCTCTGCTTGGCAGGGAGCCTGCTTCCTCCTCTCTCTTTGCCTGCTTCTCCGTCTACTTGTAATCTCTCTCTCTGTCATATAAATAAATAAAATCTTCAAAAAAAAAACCAATGTATACTCCTGTTTATAGATACTTGAGGCATCAAGAAAGCACTTGGGTCCTAATTCAGTCACTGAGGGGGACGTTAGGGGCTCTCAACACCATTTTGGGGGGAGGGACAAAGTCAGGGAAATTAAATTCTGTACTGAGGGTTAGTGTAGAGTTTATTTTCCAGGTGAGTGTGTATAAGCCCTGATGAGGAAATGAAAGTTTGACGATAGGGTAAGCAAAAGAGAAGATAAGTAACAAACTAACCTGCAGTCAGTTTTACCCTGAAGCTAATGAAACTCGAGCTTGGTGTGTGGCAGTCAGGGGAGAGCAGGAGATATAAAAATTCTCTACTTGCATGGGTCCATTTTAAGGATGTGGGATGGGCAAGGTAATATGATTAATGAATGTCAATAATCAAAGAGAATTTAAGATTAATCACTACACAAAAAAACATGGTATGTTCTAAAACGTTAAGATATATGTATGAAAAAACTAGATAAGAGGTTTACCCAAATTTCACAGCAATTCTAAATTTTACATTATTAATAATGAGTCACAACACTGAAATAAACTTTTTAAAAACCATCAATAGATACAAAATTATTTGATGAACCATTTTATAGGAAAGACTAAATTAGCTTTCTATTCTTTCTTCAGAAAATGATGTTACAGAATCAAAGTCACATGAAAAGATTGAAAGTATGCAGCCAAAAATGTGGGGGGGGATTATTACAGGAGTATATTAGGAAGTTAATTAATAAAAATATTATGCTATTTTAAAATATTTTATGGTGTCTAGCATTTAAAAATATAATTTGTCAGCTTTAAAAATTTGTAATTTATGATGCTTTCTTTTCTTATTCTAACTCATCACTAGCTTTCATAATGAAGTTAGATTTATAATGTCATATGGTCTTAAAGCAGCCCACCAAATTGAATAAGCTTAAGGCCTCACAAACTTGGATGCATCCCAGCTCACATGCACTCATCACTTGCAATATAAGATCCCTCTGCCAGTGAGCAACCCAATTTAGCTAGAGTCTCTCTTATCCCTGCCTTATCAAACCAAAGACCAGGGGAAAGGGAGTTGGGGGAGTAATTCTGGGCTGAAGTCAGCCTAGGCAGAGCAACATGGTATATAGCACAAAGGATGCAGTTTCTGTCAGATAGAACTGGGCTTGAATCCAGCTTCTTTCACAACTGTTAGCTCATATGTTCCCTTATCATCTCTGAGGAAATGGATTCTCTGTGACCCTTGGGAGTTCTTTTTTTTTTTAATTTTTAAATCACGTGTCATTAACATATAGTGTTACATTAGTTTCACGTCTACAATATAACGATTCAACAATTCTATACATTTCTCAGTGCTCATCAAGATAAGTGTACTCTTAATCCCCTTGAATTTACTTCACCCATCCTCTCACCTATCTCCCTTCTGGCAACCATTAGTTTGTTCTCTGTATTTAAAAGTCTGATTTTTCATGTTGCCTTTTTCCTCATTTGCTCATTTGATTTGTTTCTTAAATTCACATTTGAGTGAAGTAATATGGTATTTTTCTTTCTCTGACTGACTTATTTCACTTCGAATTATACTCTCCAGGTACATGCATGTTGCTGCAATTGGTGAGATTTCATTCCTTTTTTATGGCTGAGTAGTATTCCACTGCACATATATACCCATCTTTTTTATCCATACATATGTCAATGGATGCTTGGGTTGCTTTCATATCTTGGCATTATAAATAATGCTGCAATAAATATAGGGGTCCAAATATCTTCCAGTTAGTGTTTTTGTTCTCCTTGGGAAAATAGTATTGAAAAATCAGATCATATAGTAATTCTCTTTTTAATTTTTTGAGGAACCTCCATATTGCTTTCCACAATGGCTGTACCAATTTGCATTTCCACCAACAGCACACAAGGGATCCTTTTTCTCTGTATCCTTACCCACACTTGTTATTCCTTGTGTTTTTTATTTTAGCCATCCTGACAGTTATAAAGTGATACTGAATTGTAGTTTAATTTGCATTTCCCTGATGATTAGTGATGCTGAGCATTTTTCATGTTGGCCATCTGTATCTTCTTTGGAAAAATGTCTATTCATGTTTTCTGCCCATTTTTTAATTGGATTATTTGGGTTTTGGTGTTGAACTATTCTTTATACATTTTGGATATTAATTCTTGATTGGATATATACCAATTGAAGATCTTCTACCATTCAGTAGGTTGCCTTTTGTTTTATCTAAATGCTTTTTATTTTGATGTAGTCCCAATAGTTTAATTTTGCTTTTGTGTCCCTTACCATAGGAGACCTATCTAGGAAAATGTTTCAACCAGTAATGTCAGAGACATTATGGCCTATGCCTTCTTCTAGGAATTTTATGGTTTCAATTCTTACATTTAGGTCTTTAATCCATTTTGAGTTTATTTTTTTGTATGTTGTAAGAAAGTGGTCCAGTTTAATTGTGTATGCAGCTGTTCAGTTTTCCCAACACCATTTGTTGAAGAGACTATATTTTTTCCATTGTATATTCTTGCCTATTGGCAAGTTCTTTAACTTTACTGAGGCTCAGAGTCATCCCCAACATGATAAGGAACACATGAGCTGATAGTCATGAAGGAAGCACTTGATAAACTATTAACTATTGCATACAGAAGTATTAGGAGTAAGTAATTTGGCTAAAGCCATGGATGGTAGAATTAGGATTTAGAGCCCAGATCTTTCTGAGCCAAGGCACACTCCTGTTCTCATTATACCATGACAGCCCCGAAAATAACCACACCTTGCCTATGCTACACTCATGTTGATGGACATGATTTGGGGTATTCATGAAATCAACATGTAACCTTTATCTTTCTTCTTCTCCCAACCAAACAGCCTTGCTACCATTCCTGATGGGTGTGGTCTCATGGCTCAGTTTGTGGGCTGACATCACTACGAGGTTGAATTGATTACACAGGGCTGCCAGCTTCAAGTCAACTAAGATTTACTTAGTACTTACAGTTATTTTTAAAGTCCTTATCTTTCAGAAGTATATATTGAAGTATTTATGGAATAAATCATGTAATATGGGATTTACTTTAAAATAATACAGTGAAAGAGGGGTTAGAAGGAAGTGAATAGCAGTAAAAATGAAAAATGACTGGTTGAGTTGATCATTGATAAAGCTGAATTATGAGTACATGAAATTCATTGCACTAATTCTGTTTACTTTTGTATTTTCCAGAGTAAAAAGTGAAAAAAAATGAGTCATTGAACACCACCTTAGATGTACTTGGGACTTTTTTTTAGCCCTTTCTCAATCTGCCTTGTGGCATTTATTGTTTGCTCCATTTAATTTCAATTTTTCTGATAACTACACAAGCCAAAAATCATTATTGTGTGGCAATAATATTAATAGTAAAGACAATAGCCTCCATTTTTTAGAGTGCATATTCTGTGCATGTCCCAGTACAAGATAATTTATTTTCATTTTCTCCTTTGTTCATCATGAGAACTCTATGAAGTATGCTATTGTACTTAATTTCATGGATGAGGAAACTGAGGTTCAGGGGGATGATGTAACTTGACCAAAATCTACAGTAGGTAATATCTACAAATTTTGTGCCTTAACCACTATGTCACCTGTTTCCCAGATTCTGCTTTATACTCTAAGAAAATACCAAGCTATAACAGGCCATTACCTAGCCGGAGGAGGAGGCAATATTGTAAACGTGAATGAAATTCCCGTAAGTTTTCTCTAGCACCATACACCAAAATCTAAAAAAAAAAAACAGGTATTACAGGTCTTTCCTATATATGCTATATTATACAAGGCTAGAAGGATTCACATCTTTCCTTTTATGAGCTTAAATCCAAAATAAGAGAACACAAACGTCAATAGATGTAATGAGGCATTTATTTTTTGACCTAAGAAGAAAAAGAATATAACAACAGTAAAACAAGTAGAAGGGAAGAGAGAAAAAAGCATTGAACAGACTGTACTTGGTACTTGACATATGCAAGATATTGCTATTTACAACCCCAAGGTCTACACAGATGGGTGAACCTCACTAAGTAGATGTTTGGTTCTGCAGAGAACCTCAAAGCTGGAACTTAAAGGGGATGTGGGCTAATACCTGGAAAGGGTTGAACATACTGCAAAAAGTGGGGGAATTTGGAAATTGAGAAGGAGATATAATCTGGGAGGACAGGACCAGCAGACAGTGAAAAACCAGCAGTGGGTGAAAACCTAGAATACCATGAGGTACAAAATGGAAAGTGAAAAAAATCACTGGTAGCAAAGTAGCTCACTAATGGACTATTTCTACCTACTGATTTTTTTCTTACCACATAAAAACTATGGGAATCTTGCCTGTGAACCTCAAGGGACCACCACTGTGAGTACATGAATTCACAGACTCATAGCCAGGTAAAGGGAAGAAAATATATAAAATTTTCAGCTAATCACATGATTGCAAAGCTAGATATTCTAAAAAGATTCCAGATGGCTAAGGTTGGCTTCTGATATAGCATTTCTAACAAAGCAGTGAGAACACCACAGGAAACTGAGGGAAGAAGAAAAAAATGACTAAAGGTCCTTATACAATACTGGCCCGATGTTTTGGGCTATCAGATTAGAAAAGCAACAGAAGTCTAACCTGCTGAATAAACCTAAACTGACTGAGAGGCTCTTATGCCTAAGGTTGAACGGCTACAGAATTTCTGAATCTTCTGTCCAGAACATCCTCAATTCCAAGAAACAGATTCAGATTGTTAAGGTGCAACAATCTTTATAGATAGATAGATAGATGATAGATATAGATATAAAATATATATTATGTATATATGTATTATATATAATGTATATAATACATAATGTATATAATGTGTGTATATATGTATTATATAATATGTATTATGTATATGTGTATATATAATATATATGTATATATAATATATATTTATATATTATATATATATATGACAAAGCTCTACTATCAGGTGAGCAGTAAAGGAATTTTCAGTTTCCTCTTAATAATGGAAACCTATTGTGCCCCTCTCATTGGACTAGGCCACCTGAAGAGATTCAGAGCTGATCTGGTTGACTTTGAGCAAAAAAACCCACTTATTTTATTCTTCATCCACAGCACCAGTTTCCTTTGGACTGCTATCAAATCATCTCCTGCCACCTGGATATTTGTAGTAACAGTGATTTTGTTCCCCAAATTTCCCAGTCATTCTGGTCAAAGAGATTTTTATAAGTTATCACCAGGCATTTCTTTATGAGGTACCAGGGGATATATGTGCTGGGGTTAGCTGAAAAGTTACATCCCAGAGCATATATCCCAGACTTGAAAAACTCAGGAATCCATTCCTATCAAAAACCTCATGTCTTACATCCAGCTTTTCTTTTCTTTTCTTTCATTCTTTTTTATTTTACATCCAGCTTTTCTAATAGTACTCATTAGCAATTCCAGGGTTTCTTTCTACTTTAGGCAGAGGTAGCCAAACATTCCCTGTAGAGGGAAAGATGATAAGTATTTTCAACTTTTAAGTTACATAGTCCCTGTCACATCTATTCAATTCTGCCATTGTAGCACAAAATCAGCCATAGACAATTTTTTATTAACATGCAGTGCATTATTTGTTCAGGGGTACAAGTCTGTGATTCATAGTCTTACACAACTCATAGCACTCACCATAGCACATACCCTCCCTAATGTCCATCACCCAGCCACCCCATCTCCCCCCTCCCCCTCCCCCCCCCCCCAAAACCTAGTA
>LNAC01000691.1:387388-444230 GCA_002007465.1 Ailurus styani | reverse complement strand
AACCCTTAGTTTGTTTCCTGAGATTAAGAGTCTCTTAAGGTTTGTCTCCCTCTCTGGTTTCATCTTGTTTCATTTTTCCTGCCCTTCCCATATGATCCTCCATCTTGTTTCTCAAATTCCTCATATCAGTGAAATCATATGATAATTCTCTT
Source organism: Ailurus styani (assembly GCA_002007465.1). Lineage (NCBI taxonomy): Eukaryota > Metazoa > Chordata > Mammalia > Carnivora > Ailuridae > Ailurus > Ailurus styani. Next base: position 444,078 of record LNAC01000691.1, on the reverse strand, counting down.
ATTCTGATGGACTTATTTCGCTGACCATAATACCCTCTAGTTCCATCCATGTCATCAGGAGGTAGGCTGGATTTAGCCCACAGGCCATAGTCAGCTGACCCCTAATCTAAGATGTTAGTAGAAAACTGCTTCATACCTTACATTGGTAGCTTCTTTCCCTCACTTATCCTTAATGGCATTCTTCAGAATATGGTAGGCCTCAGCTCCAACACTCATGGCTTTCTTGATGTTTAGAGCATCGATAAGGAGAACCATGAATTCCTGAATTTCCAACTTTTGCTATTGTGGGTGTTACCATGATTCACACGAAATATTAACAAGATAGTATCTGCATTGCCATCCAGGTCAGCAATATGGCAGTATAATGAAACTCCATTTCCAGTATATCTAGCCTTATAAACAGTAAGAGACTCCTAGTGTGCATTTGCACGAATCTGGATTTATTCTTGGTGCCATTCTTTTTCCCTCCTATCCCACAACACTCAATGTTTCATTGTTATGCTCAGCAGTTTTAGAGATACCTTTCCTACAGAGCTGGTTTTCCTCTCTCTGACATCTAGAGCATCACAAAGACCAGTTGACTTGGCAACTCTGAAGAGATTTATCCAGTATAAAAATCTACCTCAATAGACAGGATTCCATCAGAATCAAGAATCTCTCTGGCAATGATCTTGAGAACAGGCTTAGATTTGGCCTAGGTTCTGGACACCCAGGAAGAGGCAGAGGATGCTTTAGGGTTGTGTTAATGCTATCAGCTAAAGAATTCTAAGAATAGGGAGGTCTAATATTGAATTTGAAATTATCTATGGTGTCTTGTAAACCTACTTCCTATTTCCCCAAATCTTAAAATCAGCTGTATGTTCAAATATATGTATAAGTGGAGTTTTGGGGAAAGTGACTACTTTACTTTTAGTTCAGGTTCTCATCATTTCTTCAGTTAATTCTTTACTGACCTTCCTCCCATTACTTCTACCTCTCTATAATTTATTCTCCCTACCAATGCCAGAATGATTTTTTAAACTTAAAATCTTATCATGTCATTCCTCTTTAGATTCCTCCTTCTGCTATATATCCTTACTAGATCCCCTTAGGCTTCAAGAAAAGTCCAAACTCTTCAGTTTAATATTCAAAACACTTTCACAATTCTATAGCCTCATCCTCTTCCATTCCTCTTCCTCACAACCTATATTACTGAAATTAAAAAGTTATCTGCAGTTCGTTGAAGAGAGCATAGTTTGGCTTATTTCAGATACTTCCCAAGTGGAGTTACCCCATTTGGAATGTTTCCTATTAGTTTCTGTTTAATTGCTTACCTTTCAGGTAAAATCTTGTATCACTTGTCTCAGGCAGCCTTCTCTGGTCACCAAATGCACACAGCCTAGTTTGGATGTTCCTGTTTGATTTTAGCAAAATCCCCTGTATTTATTTCTATGGGCTATTATGCATAATTGACTACTTATCTGTTCTCACCAACTCATATTATTTTTTAAAGATTTTATTTATTCATTTGACACAGAGAGAGAGATTACAAGTCGGCAGAGAGGCAGGCAGAGAGAGAGGAGAGAGAAGGAAGCAGGCTCCCTGCTGAGCAGAGAGCCCAACGTGGGCCTCGATCCCAGGACCCTGGGATCATGACCTGAGCCGAAGGCAGCGGCTTTAACCCACTGAGCCACCCAGGCGCCCTCACCAACTCATATTAATTCCTTGAGCAGAAGGACTGAATTTTCTTTCCTTATTTTTAGTTCTGTTTTTTGTTTTGTTTTGTTCGGTATCAGCAGGCCTATGATGCACCAAAATAACATATACAATATATAATTTTGAATAAATGAATTAAATTCACTACAGTTATTTTAAGTGCCAACTGACAATACTTTGAACTCTAGAAAAGGAGAGTTAGGAGATATCTAAAGCTATATAAATAAGTAAACACCCATTTTAAGGTACATTAATTAATATGAATAAAGAAAAGTACATATATCCTAAATTTATAACTCAATCTGAGCACATTTGTGAAACTGGCATTCAGGTTCAAAAACACAACATTACTAGCATCTTACATATCCTCCACTCATGCTCCCTTCACATTACTATCCATATCAAAGTAACACTGCCCTGACTTCTAATGCATGGATTAGTTTTGTATGCTTTTGAACAATATACAAATACAATTAAACAGTTCATGCTCTTTTATGTTGAAATTTGTAGCTCAACATAATATCTGTGAGATTCATCCATATTGCTGCATGTAGGTATAGATCATTCATTCTCATTGCTGCATAACATTCCATTGTGTGACTATAACATAATGTATTTATCTATTCTACATCCATTCTACTGTCAACAGACATTTGGATACTTTCCTTGGGACTCAGGGCTATAACAGTGCTATAAACATGTCTTCTGCTGAATATACGTACACATTTTTGTTGAGGATAAACTAGAAATATAATTTCTGGGTCATAAGGTATACATATATTCTTTAAAAGACACTGCCAGAGTTTTCCAAAGTAACTGCACAAACATAGAACTTCTTTTAATTCAAGAAGTATGTTGAGCTCATAGAAAATCTCTATGTAAATACAAAGTACTGTTATTAACTCAATGTCTCATTTGCACAAGATCATCTTGTTCCACAGCAATTAAAAATAACATCTTTGATTAGATGAAATCAAATATCTACTGAGATTTGCATTTATAATCTTGATGTGTCACACTCTTTTAGCTAATCAAAATTAGATTCTGACATGCTTTCAAATATATCAGTGGAAAGACAAATGCTAGTGTGTTGACTTTAAAACATATTAGATCATGTATGTTGGGTATCACATCAACATTTTCTTTAGAGATGTCCCAGTTTGTCAAGTGATTAGAAAGAACTGACATACAAATGCAATATTTCTATAACCTCATTGTACATTTTGCAATATTCTGATCCACCAATTCTAGATTTGATCTGATCTGATCAGATCCACCAATTCTGATCTGATTCACCAATTTCTAGATTTATGTCATCTTGAAAATCCCATGGGATACGTGATTCTCTTTTTTTGCATTAATTCTTTGTAAAATTTAAATTTGTTATATTAATAACAGTACAGAAAAAAAGCTTGGGAAAAAAGAGGAAATATATAGCATAAAGAAGATAAATATCACCAGTAATTCTACTTTGCACCAACAATTATTAAAACTTAAGTGCTTTTTCCTCCTTATTTTTCCTATATATTCTTTCTTTGTTATGTATTTTTAATATTTATTTATTTATTTGAGAACGAGACAGAGGGCAGGGGGAGGGATAAAAGAAGAGGAAGAGAGAGAATCCCAAGAAGACTCTGAACTGAGCATGGAGCCTAATGTGCTCAATCTCATGACCCTGAGATAATGACCTGAGCTGAAATCAAGAATCAGACACAACCAACTGAGACACCCAGGAGACCCCTTTTGTATGTATTTTTAAAACAAAAATAGAAACATATTATACATATATTTTATCTGGTTTTAGTTTTTATATCATAAAAATCTCACCATATCAATTTACATAAAATTTTAAAGCTCAAACAAAATGGCATAGCATGTTAATAAGTAATTATCATTTTAAGCAACAGATCAATTCCCACTCTTTCACAAACACTATGAAAGTATAAAATGCCCACAGCTCTTGGTTAGATAATAGGGGTATTACTATCATGTCACTGGGAAGAATATCATTCTAAAGACTGAGTGAGCTGTATTTGAATTCTGGCTTTACCACTGGTTTTTTTTAATGATTTTTCTTATTTATTTTTCTCTCAATTCCCACAAGCTAAACTGGACCAGAGGAATGTATTGTAGACACATGTTAGTATGATATAGGCTTCTCCCCGAAATAAAACTTCTCTGTGCTTTACTTTTATCCTTTACCACTGTTTTATTGGAAACCAGTTAATTGGTATATCTAAGCCTAAGTTTTCTCATCAAAATATACAGTCACAAAATATACCTCACTTATTTGTCATGAGAATTAGGTGAAATAATATATAGGGAAATTCTGGACATAGTGACTGGCACATAAAAGGTATTCAATAAATTTGCTTGAATCTGAATCTGTGGGAAGGGCAAAAATTGTAAGAAACTGGCACTATCCTTTAGATATTCAAAATCTAACAGTAGAGTTGGGGTAGTTATACAAATCAGTAAGAAGAAATCCATTTTCATTGATTAATGCCTACTCTATGCTACACTTTCATTTCTATAGTGCTAGAGTGAGATGGGAATCCTTTTTGAAGTGAATAAAATGGCCACTCATCAACTTTGTGTCTTAATTTTGTTATTGGGGCCTGAAGCAAATCTCTGCCCCATTTTCTATAAAGTTCCCCATAAAAATTATTTATATACAGAGCAATTTCTTTCAACCTAGCCATGATCTCTAAAACATTTATGGGTCAAAAGTGCATCTTTACTTTTACTCAATCAAAAAGCCCATTTGGGTGAGTTCCCGAAAAAAAGAATGGCATTCAATAAAGGTGGAATTCAGATCTGCACTTTTGCAAAATAGAAAAGAGCCAAAGGCTATGAAAGGACAGTTTTTCCTGTTTCTGCCTCTACTCATCCCCCTATTCCTATGAAAGCTTCAAAGACCTTTGCTGCCTCAATTTAGCAATCTTCCCCAGACTCTCTGTAAGAAGGAAGTTTCTTCCAAAAATATGATACAGGGATTGGAGCATCTTGTTTCAGGGATCATTTCATTCTCCCCATGCAGTGATGCCTCTTATACTAAAATGAACTATCTGTATCTACTCTCTCTATATCTTCCATAAGCTTTGCTCTCACTTCCTGCTGGCTTCTGTTAGATTTCCATCCTGTACAAAGCCAAGGACCCTCTTGGCTGGTCCTTCAGGAACCCCTCTGTATCCCTGGATCTGACCTGCCAGCATTAGAAGTACTAAGATTGTAAGAACAAAGGTGAGAGAGAAAAAGGGGTCAAACATGGTGGCAGATCTGTCTTTTAGCAATAAAAATAATACCTTGTCTTTTATTTTTTTAAATGTTTAATTAAAATTCTTAGGAAAGGAAGGGGGAGTAGTTCAGAGGATAGTTTATTTAGGCAAGCTAAGATTCGTGCCTTTTCCAGGAAGAAGATAAAGGTATTAGATAATTTTCAGTCTTATTAAGAGGAACACATGGTTAAGAATGAATTTCAAATTTGAAGTTACAATTGAATAATTATAAATAGAAATTTCTGCTCCACAATGGGAACAGAAAAAGAAATTATCAATCCATTCTAGTGAAGGAAAAAGAAAAACAATAACAAAAGTATGGTGGATTTCTTATGCCTACTCTTTTTTCTTTTTCTTCCTGAATAATTCAGTCCTAAAAGCCAGTACAAGATAGAAGTCCATGGTTAGAAAGGAGGCTTTGGGAGACCAGAAAGTGGGGTATCGGAATATGAGCAGAATGAGGAATTCATGAGAGTATGGGGACTGGGTGCAGCCTGAGTTAAAGGACTATCTGCACTGCTTCTTTTCCATTCTATCCTCTGGGAAAGGCTATCAGTCTTCTGCTTCTCAGTACTTTGGAGTAAATGGGTTGGCTTTCTGGTATCATCTACAGTAAGTGAAGCCTTCCAATACACCAACTCTTCCTAAGAAAAAAATCACGTTTTCCCCACTTTAAAGTGACTCCCATCTTCCAATTACCTCTCAAAAGGAAAGAATTATCTGTATTCTCTAGCTTATGGGGGTTATGTGGAAAAAATAAATTTTCACCCCTTTATGTTCACTTTGGATAAATTCTGGTGGTATGTGCTTTAGTTTATCACCCAGGAATGAAATTACAAGACATGATAAGCACTTAATTTTGTAGTGGAAGCCCAAGAAAACGAAAATCCGAGTTTGAACCTTGGGCAAAAGGAGGTTTTAAGACTATTTGAAATGTAAGCAAAAAAGTAGTTAACCTAAATTAGGAAATCCTATGGAAATTATTAGAAAAAGAAGATCACATCAAAATATTAATGTAAGTGGCATTTGTTGATATATGTTTTCAGTCTGAATGGCTGACAAGTCTTTGTTAGTAAGTTCTTGCCTGATGAATGGTAAAACAGCATATCTCATTTTATTTAATGTTTTTCCCTTCCCCATTTCTAAAAGTGTTCACACACTAGGTTTTATTTAATATCCATGATAGGCCAGGTGCTATTTTTCCAAGGTTTTAAGCCATAATGGCAGAATCAGAAAGGCTAAGTGAATTGTTTTATATAATTTCTTTTAACCTTACAACTCCTGCATGAGAACTATGTTATCAACCATATTTTACATGTGAGGAAACTGACTTTGCTAGGTGATCTATGCTCATGGCCACACAGAATCAGGATCTAAAACCATAGCCGGGTAACGTTCTACCCATTAGATTCCAATGCCTTTAGCCTATTTATAATCATCATCTGTGTTGGACTTACCAAGTTTGGTCTACTCTGTGTGGTTGCCTCTTAGATAAACTATTTCCTAATTATGAATAATCATTAAGGTTATGCTTATTTCCCCCATAAAAAAGGTAGAGATTATTGTATTTCTTTGGTGATTTATGCATTATTTTAACATGAAAAGGAACCCGGGGCAGGGGGTGGGGGGCAAAGGACAGGCTCAGCAGGAACTCACAGCTCCTTGGCAGGAAACTGATCATCTGTGTGCTTGTTCCATGAGGATATACAGGTTATAAGGTACTAATCCCAAACTAGCCCCAAAATGTAAACTAAGCAGAAAGAACACTAAAACAATACAAGATAGGGAGACCAATGGAACAAAGTCAAATTTTTAAAACTCAGATTTCTATCCACAGTCTCGTTCCAGTGAAGAAACAAGAAGGATCCTCTTTCATTAAATAGCAGTCACTAGGCATCTGAGAGAGAGAGAGAGAGAGAGAGAGAGAGAGATGGAGATGAACATTATCCAAGTCCTTGAGATGCTCACAAATAGTAGAGAAAGACAAATAAACAATTTTAATACAAAGTAATAATAAGAAGAGGTACACCCAATGAAAGTTGGTAAGTATACCAGAAATTCTCTTAGAGGAGCACGAAATGAGTTCATGCTTGATAGGTCAGCAGGATTTTTCCAGGAGCTGAATGGGAAAAGAGGGAAGAGCAAGTACAAAATAGCAGCTTGTGAAGGTATGCCATGTCTGGTAATGACCATAGGCAAGTGTGGCTACAAGATAACATGAATGGCAGGAAGTAGCACTCAGGCATTTTGTGACTATTATTAAACAAGTGAGAATCATTCCTGTCCCCTTTATCTACAAGACTCTCAGGAATGAAAATCTAGCCAGAAATCTGAGTTTTGAAAATTTAGCTTTGTTCCATTGGTCTCTCTGTCTTCTACTCTTCTTTTTTCTTTATGTTTGGGCTTGCACAAAAGTCACATTTCCTTTATGTGGAGGAGTGTCACAGACCAGTTAGTAAGAGGCTCCTGAATAATCCAACTAGGAGATGGTCATAGTCTGAGCTAAATGGTGTTAGTGGAGATGGAGACAGAATGGATCTGAGGGATTTTTGGAAAACAAAAAATTGTAGAATTTGGGTGATAATTAGTGCAGCAAACAATTCATTTTTTTTTCCTTCCACAGAAAATGACACAGTCTGCAACCTCCAGGGGTCAGGGAAGAGAAGTTGAGCTGAGCTGTAGCAGAAAGCAGGTAAGATTCCAGGAGCCATAGCAATCTCTCTGAGCACTCACATCATAGTGATGCTTGGGTGACAACCACTCTTAATTCTTTCCCTACCTTGGTCTAGGAGGGAATTTTCAGAAAGAGTGGGATAAAGGGGGACAGCAGAAGGAAGAAACATAGTATATTAATGATGACAAGTACCTATTTTTCCTTTTTGGGAGTATTTCATCATTTGGGGAATGAAACTGTGCCAAGAAACTGTGTGTTGAAAATTAAGTATGAATACAATTTTATTGTTAGAGAGATGAGGAATTTGGGCAAATTGCTCAAAGAGAAACCAAGCCAGATAAATGTATGAGCTTTGAGAAGCCATATTTCCCTAAGGATTCATAATAGGCTTTGTTCTAGACCTCACCAAATATGGATGGATTCAGAGAACTGGAAAGTATGAGGAAAATCATCATTGGAACTGGTGAATCTGTGTTTGAAAACAGAAACATGCACGGTATTTCCAAGATTTACTGTTGCATTCTTTATGCTCAGCATAGGATGAAAAACAGAGTAAACACTCCATAGATGTTTGTAAAGTTAACACAAAAATTTTCTATGAGGAGAAGGCATATATGAAGGCTGGTAGAAAATGAGACAAAATAAATGTTGAAATTTACATTGTAAAGAACCTGAAATGTTAAGGTACAGAGCACAGACTTCCTTTTGTAATCAAAGAACCATTAACTATGGGGCACCTGGGGGACTAAGTCAGTTAAGCATCTGCCTTTGGCTCTGGTAGCGATCCCAGGTTCCTAGAATTGAACCCCACATCAGGCTCCTTGCTCAGGGGGGAACTTGCTTCTCCCTCTCCTCCTTGCTTGTGCTTTCTCCCACTATCTAAGTACATCTCTCTCAAATAAATAAATAAATCTTAAAAAAAATTAACTAACATACCATGACCTTTCTCGGTGGAATTACATATGACCAAGACCCAACTGCAAGAAACCTGATAGTATCTTGCTTATACTTAAAAGTAGTTAACTCATATTTAGTGAACAGATACTCTTTCCCAGGCTCTAAACTAGGCCTCGAGATGGATCAGACACAATCTAACTCAAAGAGTTCATGGTTAGTGGGAAAAACAGAAATATATGTAAAAATTACAATGCAATATGAAAAAAAATGCAATGACAGAAGAGTTGATGGGAGTTGAAAGTGCGAAGACTATTCCAAGCAGAGGGAACATCATGAGCAAAAACATGGAAGTATGTACAAATAGGTGATTGTTGGGTGTTTATGCACAAATTCTAGTTGAAGCAAAATGAAATGTCAATCTCAATTCACCTCTCTCCCTTTTCCCTCTCTTTCACACACACACACACACACACACATACACACATATACACACATATATATGTGTGTATTATGTGTATATACACACAAAATTTATGAACAGTTTGAGAATATATGAACAATTTACTTGAACATATATGAACAATTTATTTGAGAATACATTGAAGTTTTCAAAGTCCCTTTTCTTCTGAGGAAGCCTCTGTATACAGGAATGTGGTTAATGGTACAACTTATTTTACAAAACCATGAAAATGTAAATGTAAAAAAATCTTTTGAGACAATATACTTCAAAAATCCTTTTTAACAACAACAAAACAACAAAATCCTTTTAAGTTAGTAGATTTTAATCAACTCAGATTGTCAATGCCTAGTCAGCCAGGTAATATCGTTGACCTCTCTACCTTTCTGCCTAGGGGTGATTCTAGGCTGCAAAAAACTCTATTAGAGCTGAAAGAGAAAGTCAAGTCCAACCACTTCATTTTCTAGGAAGAGAAATTGAAACCACAGGAGGGAAAGCACTTGTAGAAAATACCACAGAAAACTGGGGATAGAGCTGATCCTGGAATGTGTGTGGTCTTATATTCACCACAATATGTGCAATATCACATATTTTTGCACCCATATCCCCCTAAGTATGACTAAACCTGGAGTCTGAAACTCAGAAAAAATGTTCTGTCCCGATTCCAACTCTTTCTAATGGACACAACTAAGAGTTCCTTTAAATATGCTCTATTTCAAATTACTATTGTAGTTTAAAATAATCTTCAACATTAGCATAGTCCCCAGGCCAGGTCTAGAAGTAAACCCAGATAAGAGATCTAAGTTTGGAAAATATCTTTAAGATTAATACATGAGTATTATTCAGAACACTCTCATTTGCATATGATAGAAAGCCAACTACCAACTCTTTAAATAAGAATATTTATTGGCTCTTATAACTAGAAAGAACAAATTGAAGAACTGGATCAGGGCCTCAAATGATGCCCCCAAAATTCTTCTTTCATTTCAGATTCTATCTCTATATAGAACTCATTCTCTCAGTCTCCTTCATGAGGAAGAAGATGCAACTGTCAGCAGCTCCACAGTTCCATCCTTTATGGCTTATACTTCAAAGAGAAAGACAGCCCTCCCCTTACCAATTATAGAATGAAAAGTCCCAACAGGACTCTTACTGGTCCCTCAAACATGTGTCATTTGCCTACTCCTGAACTTAACCACTGTGGCTAAGGGGATGAGGGACCATGATAGGTAAAGCTAAGGTCAAATGGCAGTCTCTGTGATTGAAGGGGTGGAAAATCAAAATTGAAAACCCCATTGAAACCACAAGGCACGAGGAAGATAAAAATGAATAAATAAAATTAAAAAAGTTTTACATAGATAAAAATATCATTAACAGAAGGGAGGGAAAAATACTAGCAAACTAAACCAGGAGATAGCCTCTACAAATGGTATTTATGGTGAAGGTTATTTAAACTGAAATGGAAATTTGATATATTTAAAGAGTGAGGTATGAAAATTATTTACATTATTTATATTACATTACAGTACATATTATTTAAAATTCAATCAGGATCTTTTTTGGTCATATCCTCACCAATACTTATTTATTTCTTGTCTTTTTGATTCTAGCTGTTCTGAAATGTATAAGGTAATATCTCATTGTGGTTTTGATCTACATTTCCCTGAGGAGCATCTTTTCAGGTGTCTGTTGGCCATTTCTATGTCTTCTTTGGAAAAATGTCTATTCAGGTCCTCTATTTTTAACAGGATTATTTCTTTTTTTGGTATTCAGTTGCATAAGTACTTTGAGTTCCTTCCATTTGCAATAACATAGATGGACCTTAAGGGCATAATGCTTAGTGAAATAAGTCTGTGAGACAGAATAAAATACCATATGTGGTGTACTTTGGGGGCTCAGATGTTTAAGCATCTGCTTTTGGCTCAAATCATGATCCCAGAGTCCTAGGATCTAGCCCCACAATGGCTCCTAGCTCAGCAAGGGGTCTTCTTCTTCCTCTCCCTCTGCCTCTCCCCCTACTCATGCTCTCTCTCTGTATCTCTCTGTCTCAAATAAATAAAATCCTTTAAAAATTTGTTTAAAAAATTTAAAAATATATGATTTCACTTATATGTGGGATTAGAAAATAAAAAAGAGGCAGACAAAAACACTCTTAAAGAACAAACTGGTGGTTGCCAGATGGGAGATGGGTGGGGGGATGGGTGAAATAGATAAAGGGGACACTTTATGCTCAACATCACTTGGCATCAGGGAAATACAAATCAAAACCACAATGAGATACCACCTCACACTGGTCCAAATGGCTAAAATTAACAAGTCAGTAAATAAGAAATGTTGGTGAGGATGTGGAGAAAGGGGAACCCTCTTACACTGTTGGGAACACAAGCTGGTACAGAAACTCTGAAAAACAGTATGGAGGAGGAAGCGGCAAGATGTCAGAGGAGTAGGAGACTGATTATCATCAGGTCCCAGAAATTCACCCAGATAGCTATCCAACTATTCTGAACACCTACAAATTCTACAGGAGATTGAAGAGTAGAAGAGCAGCAATTCTAGGAACAGAAAATTGACCACTTTCCAGAAGGTAGGTCGTGTGGAGAAGTGAATCTGAAGCGGCGGGAAGATAGACCCCAGGGGAAGGGGACAGTCCTGGCAAGTGCGAGAGAAGCAGAGCATAAAATCGGAACTTTTAGAAGTTGGCTCCACTGAGGGATGTCACCCCAGAGGACAAGCAGGAGTGAAGCCCTTGCGGGGACTGTGTGGTCTCAGGACTCGAGGAGACACAAACAGGCCAGGGGTGTCTGAGCATGACAGAGCTCCCAGGTATCAGAGAGAAGCCACTGGAGAGACAGAGCCAAGCTGAGAAGGTGTCTCTCAACATGGTGTTATCTTGGGCTGTGATCCAAAGCACAGTTGGGCCACTGCTCTGTGAGCGGGGAACCCACAGGCAGCAAACCTGGAGAGACCCCTACATCCTCTGCTGGGAGGGGCAGCATGGGAGCAGCTGCAGGAATTGGCCGGGTTTGGAGATTCTAAACTGGGCCATACGACAGAGATAGAGATGCTCGGTCACAGGCCGGGAGAGCTCGGAGAGCAGCCAGAGACCAGGGACACGGGAGTGACGGACTGCTTCTCTCTGAGGTGCACTGAGGAGTGAAGCCCTGAGCTCTCGGCTCCTCTGGGTCAGAGACTGGGAGCTGACATTTTCAGTCCAGTCCTCCAAAGCTCTATGTAAAGCGTTCAGGGAACAAACGCTCCTGAGTGCGAACCCAAGCTGATTACATAGTCTGGCCCCTGGAGAAGGCAGTGTGACTCTGTGTTGGGCAAAGACACTTGAGAATCACAGCAGCAGGCCCCTCCCCCAGAAGACCAAAAAAAAACATCCAGCCAAAGCCAAGTTCAAGATTGCTGAGAATTGTGGAACTCCAGAGCTACGGGAAAGGAATGCAGAGAATTAATGGCTTTTTCCCCCATGAATCTTTAGATGTTCAAAGTTAAATTCTGTGAATTTTTTTCTTATTCTTTACTTTTCAATTTTCTTCTTTTTCCTATTTTAACCTTTTCAACTATTATATCTTATCAACACTTTTTAATATTTTTAAATTTTCATTATTATACTCATATTTTTCCCTTCACTGTATTTAACCTTATTTTTCTATACATATAGGGTCTGTACAATTCACCAGTCTAATAGATATAAATACAGATAGAGATAGAGATAGATAGAGATAGAGAGAGAATCAGAGACAGAAATAGATATAGAAACAGAAATAGATAATATGGATATAGATAAAGGATTTTGTTTTGTTTTGTTTTGTTTTTGTTTTGTTTGATTTTTTTGTTTGTTTTTTGTTTTTTTTTCTCTCTTTCTTTTCTCACCAGATCCAGGTCTCTTCTGAGTAGGTTAGTGTATATTTCTCTGGGGTCAATGCTACCCTTTAGTATTTTGTTCTCTCATCCATCTATTCTTATCTGCATAAAATGAAAAGGTGGAAAAAATCAACACAAAAAAAAGAACAAGGGGCAGTAATGATGGCTAGAAACCTAATCAATGCAGACATTACTAATATGACAGAACTAGAGTTCAGAATGACGATTCTTAAAGTGCTGGCTGGACTCGAAAAAAACGTGGAAGGTAATAGAGAAGCCATTTCTAGAGAAATAAAAACGCTTTCTGGAGAAATAAAAGAACTAAAATCTAACCAAGTTGAAATAAAAAAGCTATTAATGAGGTGCAATTAAAAGTGGAGGCTCTTACTACTAGGATAAATGAGGCAGAAGACAGATTTAGTGATTTAGAAGACAAAATGTCAGAGAATAAAGAAAAGGAAGAAAAGAGAGACAAACAACTACTGGACCATGAGGGGGGAAATTCGAGAGATAAGTGATACCATAAGACGAAACAATATTAGAATAATTGGGATCCCAGAAGAGGAAGGGAGGGGGCAAAAGGAATACTGGAGCAATTATAGTACAGAACTTCCCTTNCCCCCCAAAATTAATAAAAATAGGTCCACACCCCGTCATCTAATAGTAAAACTTACAAGTCTTAGTGACAAAGAGAAAATCCTGAAAGCAGCTCGGGACAAGAGGTCTATAACATACAATGGTAGAAATATTAGACTGACAGAAGACCTATCTACAGACACCTGGCAGGCCAGAAAGAACTGGCATGATAAATTCAGAGCACTAAACGAGAAAAATATGCAGCCAAGAANTGCAGCCAAGAATACTATATCCAGCTAGGCTCTCACTGAAAATAGAAGGAGAGATAAAAATCTTCCAGGACAAACAAAAACTCAAGGAATTTGCAAACACCAAGCCAGCCCTACAGGAAATATTGAAAGGGGTCCTCTAAGCAAAGAGACCTTAAAGAAACATAGACCAGAAAGGAAGAAACACAATATACAGTAACAGTCACCTTACAGGCAATACAATGGCTCTAAATGTATATCTCTCAATAGTTACTCTGAATGTAAATGGACTAAATGCCCCAACTAAAAGACACAGGGTAGCAGAATGGATAAAAAAAACAAGACCCATCGACATGTTGTCTACAGGAAACTCATCTTACACGCAAATACACCTCCAGATTTAAACNTTTAAAGTGAGGGGATGGAAAACAATTTACCATGCCAATGGACAGCAAAAGAAAGCTGGAGTGGCAATCCTTATATCAGATAAACTAGACTTTAAGGCAAAGAATATCATAAGAGATGAAGAAGGACACTATATCATACTAAAAGGATCTGTCCAACAAGAAGATCTAACAATTGTAAATATCTATGTCCCTAACATGGGAGCTGCCAATTATATAAACTGATTAATAACAAAATCAAAGAAACACATTGACAATGATACAATATTAGTAGGGGACTTTAAAACCCCCCTTACTGAAATAGATCATCAAAGCAAAAGATCAACAAGGAAATAAAGGCTTTAAATGACACCCTGGACCAGTTGGACATCACAGATATATTCAGAACATTCCATCCCAAAACAACAGAATACACATTCTTCTCCAGTGCACATGGAACATTCTCCAGAATAGACCATATTCTGGGTCACAAATCAGGCCTCAACAGGTACCAAAAGATTGGGATCATTACCTGCATATTTTCAGACCATAATGCTCTGAAACTAGAACTCAACCACAAGAGGAAAGTTGGAAAGAACTCAAATACATGGAGGCTAAAGAACATCCTACTCATGAATGAATGGGTCAATCAGGAAATTAAAAAGAATTTTAAAAATTCATGGAAACAAATGGAAATGAAAACACAAATGTTCAAAATCTTTGGGACACAGCAAAAGCAGTCCTGAGAGGAAACTATATAGCAATACAAGCCTTTCTTAAGAAACAATAAAGGTCTCAAGTACACAACCTAACTCTACACCTACAAAAGCTAGAGAAAGAACAGCAAAGAAAGGCTACACCCAGCAGGAGAAGAGAAATCATAAAGATCAGAGCAGAAATCAATGAAATAGAAACCAAAAGAACAGTGGAACAAATCAATGAAACTAGGAGCTGGTTCTTTGAAAGAATTAATAAGATTGATAAACCCCTGGCCAGACTTATCCAAAAGAAAAGAGAAAGGACTCAAATTAATAAAATCATGAATGAAAGAGGAGAGATCACAACCAACACCAAAGAAATACAATTATAAGAACGTATTATGAGCAAGTCTACACCAGCAAATTTGACAATCTGGAAGAAATGGATGCATTTGTAGAGAAATATAAACTACCAAAATTGAACCAGGAAGAAATTGAAGACCTGTATAGACCCATAACCAGTAAGGAGATTGAAGCAGTCATCAAAAATCTCCGAATAAACAAGAGCCAAGGGCCAGACGGCTCCCCAAGGGAATTCTAGCAAACACTTAAAGAAGAATTAATACGTATTTTCCTGAAACTGTTCCAAAAAATAGAAATGGAAGGAGAACTTCCAAACTCCTTTCATGAGGCCAGCATTTCCTTGATCCCAGAACCAGGCAAAGACCCCATCAAAAAGGAGAATTACAGACCAATAGCTTTGATGAACACGGATGCAAAATTCCTCAATAAAATACTAGCCAATAGGATCCAGCAGCACATTAAAAGGATTATTCACCAAGACCAAGTGGGATTTATTCTTGGGATGCAAGGTTGGTTTAACATTCGCAAATCAATCAATGTGATACAAGACATTAATAAAAGAAAGAACAAGAACCATATGATCCTCTCAATAGATGCTGAAAAAGCATTTGACAAAGTACAGCACCCTGTCTTGATGAAAACTCTTCATAGTGTAGGCATAGAGGGTACATACCTCAATATCATTAAAGCCATCTATGAAAAACCCACAGTGAATATAATTCTCAATGGAGAAAAACTGAGAGCTTTTCCCCTCAAGTCAAGAACACAGCAGGGCTGTCCACTATCACCACTGCTATTCAACATAGTAGTAGAAGTCCTAACCTCAGCAATCAGACAACAAAAAGAAATCAACGGCATCCAAATTGGCAAGGAAGAAATCAAACTCTCACTCTTTGCAGATGATATGATACTTTATGTGGAAAACCCAAAGGACTACACTCCAAAACTGCTAGAACTCATACAGGAATTCAGTCAAGTGTCAGGATATAAAATCAATACACAGAAATCACTTGCATTTCTATATACCAACAACAAAACAGAAGAAAGAGAAATTAAAGAGTCAATCCCATTTACAATTGCACCCCAAACCATAAGATACCTAGGAATAAACCTAACCAAAGAGGCAAAGAATCTGTATTCAGAAAACTATAAAGTAGTCATGAAAGAAATTGAGGAAGACACAAAGAAGTGGAAAAACATTCCATGCTCATGCACTGGAAGAACAAATATTGTGAAAATGTCTATGCTACCTAGAGCAATCTACACATTTAATGCAATCCCCATCAAAATACCAGCAATTTATTTCAAAGAAATGCAACTAATTATCCTACAACTTATGTGGAACCAGAAAAGACCCTGAATAGCCAAAGGAATGTTGAAAAAAAAAAGGTAAAGCTGGTGGCATCACAATTCCCGATTTCAAGCTCTATTACAAAGCTGCCATCATCCAGCAGTATGGTACTGGCACAAAAGCAGACACATAGATCAGTGGAACAGAATAGAGAGCCCAGAAATGGACCCTCAACTCTATGATCAACTAATCTTTGACAACGTGGGAAAGAATGTCCAGTGGAAAAAAGAGAGTCTCTTTAACAAATGGTGTTGGGAAAACTGGACAGCCACATGCAGAACAACGAAACTGGATCATTTCCTTAAACCACACATAAAAATAGACTCAAAGTGGATGAAAGACCTCAATGTGAGAATGGATTCCATCAAAATCTTTGAGAAGAACACAGGCAGCAACCTCTTCGACCTCAACCGCAGCAACTTCTTCCTAGGAACATCACCAAAGGCAAGGGAAGCAAGGGCAAAAATGAACTATTGGGACTTCATCAAGATTAAAAGCTTGTGTACAGCAAAGGAAACAGTCAACAAAACCAAAAAGACAACTGACTGAATGGGAGAAGATATTTGCAAATGAAATATCAGATAAAGGGCTTATATTGAAAATCTATAAAGAGCTTCTCAAACTCAACACCCATAAAACAAATAACCCAGTCAAGAAATGGGCAGAAGACATGAACAGACATTTCTCCAAAGAAGACATCCAAATGGCCAACAGACACATGAAAAGTGCTCAACCTCACTCAGCATCAGGGAAATACAAATCAAAACCACAGTGTGATACCACCTCACATCAGTTAGAATGGCTAAAATCAACAAGTCAGGAAACGACAGATGTTGGCGAGGATGCAGAGAAAGGGGAACCCTCCTACACTGTTGGTGGGAATGCAAGGTGGTACAGCCACTCTGGAAAACAGTATGGAGGTTCCTCAAAAGTTGAAAATAGAGCTACCCTACAACCCAACAATCGCACTACTGTGTATTTACCCTAAAGATACAAATGTAGTGATCCTCAGGGGCACATTCACCCAAATATTTATAGCAGCAATGTCCACAATAGCCAAACTATGGAATGTCCTAGATGTCCATCAACAGATGAATAGATAAAGAAGATGTGGTCTATATATACAATGGAATACTATGTAGCTATCAAAAGAAACGAAATCTTGCCATTTGCAACGACGTGGATGGAAATGGAGGGTATTATGCTGAGCGAAATAAGTCAATCAGAGAAAGACAATTATCATATGATTTCTCTGATATGAGGAACTTGAGAGTCAGCGTGGGGGGTCGTGGGTGGTAGGGAGGGAAAAATAATGAAACAAGATGGGATGGGAAAGGAGACAAACCATAAGAGACTCCTACTCTCACAAAACAAACTGAGGGTTACTGGGGGGTGAGAGGGTAGGAATAGGGTGTATGGGTTATGGACATTGGGGAGGGATTGTGATTTGGTGAATGCTGTGAAAGATGTAAGCCTGATGATTCACAGACCTGTACCCCTGGGGTAAAGAATAAAAAAATTTAAAAAAATATAAAAAAACCCACAATGGGATACCACCTCACACTGGTCAGAATGGCTAAGATTAACAAGTCAGGAAACAACAAATATTAGTGAGGATATGGAGAAAGGGGAACCCTCTTACACTGTTGGTGGAAATGCAAGCATTGTAGCCACTCAGGAAAACAGTATGGAGGTTCCTCAAGAAAGTAGAAATAGAGCTACCCTATGACCAGCAATTGCACTATTAGGTATATACCCCAAAGATACAAATACAGTGACTTGAAGGGGCACCTGTACCCGAATGTTGATAGCTGCAATGTCCACAATAGCCAAACTATGGAAACAGCCAAGAAAATTCATCAATGGATGAATGAATAAAGAAGATGTAGTGTATATATATACAGTGGAATATTATTCAGCCATCAGAAAGGATGAAATCTTACCATTTACACTGACGTGGATGGAATTGGAGGGTATTATGTTGAGCAAAGTAAGTCAATTAGAGAAAGACAATTATTATATGCTTTCATGCATATGTGGAATATAAAAAAACAGCACAGAGGATCATAGGGGAAGGGAGGGGAAAGCAGAATGGGAAGAAATCAGAGAGGGAGACAAACCATGAGAGACTCTTAATTATGGGAAAGAAACTAAGGGTTGCTGGAGGGAAGATGGATGGGTGGATGTGATGAGCACTGGCTGTTCTATGCACCTGATGAATTATTGAACTCTACATCTAAAACTAATGATGTGCTATATGTTGGTTAATTGAATTTAAGTTAAAAAAAAGAAAAAAGAGTACACTTCCCAAGGTGAGCACTTAGTTATGTATAGAATTGATGAATCATTATATTGCACATGTAAAACTAAATAACACTGTATGTTAATTACACTTCAATAAAAAAATAAATAAAAATATTCAATTATGTCCTCTAAGATGCACAATACTTAAGACACAGGGATTTAAAATAGAGACATTTAAGGTAATATAAATATATGGTTAATAGTTAAGGGCCAGGAACGCTATCTAAAACTGAAATAGGGCATTTAGCAGGAGGATATATGATTGATCAATATTTACTATGAAGATTGTTGAAATGAAAAATAATACTTATAATTTAAAACTTAAATTTATTCTTACATAAGTTATATTAATGTGATTAGTATATAGTTTAAGTTATTATATACCTACTATATGTTCTTATATATATACTATATATACTATAATATATACATACACTATATATATGCATATACACATACGTATTTATATAGTATATATTATGTAGATGCAACATTATGGGAAGGAACTGTGTTTTCTAGTAGACAGGAGATTGATATTGGTGTGAAATCCCCAGAGGACTTTTCTGCAAGAGGGCCATTAACATTAGGAGGAGTTGCCGTCACAAATCTGCAGACACAAATGCAATAGATTATATGGTAGTTTTCCTTGAAAAAATAAATCTATAGTTTTTAAATTTCTGGATTTAACTGGCTTCACCTATGCATTCCCAGAGGACTAGTCCCCCTCTGTTTGGTATTAACACCTTCAAATTCTTATAATCACTGTCTGATTCATTATTCATTACTCTAGTATCATCTCTAAGTCAAATTGTTCATCTTAGGTTTTTTCACACCTTCCTCAGAAACCCAAATATATATTTTACTTCAGAGACCAAGGGACACTACAGAACAATTTTGAAATTCAGATTACTGGCCACAATTTATTAGAATCTCTGCTCTGAGTATCACAGGACTGAAATCAAGCTAGGCCAGAGGACTTGGAGGAAAATCTGTTTCCAACCTCATTTTTGTTTCTTCCAAAATTCAGTTCCTTGTGGTTGTAGAACTGAAATACTTATTTCCTTGCTGGTTGTCAGCTGTGGGCTGTTCTCCAGGAGTTTGCTGACTTTTTTTTTTTCCCTACATGGCTTCTTCCATCTTTAAGCTGATAACAGCATGTCAAATCCTTCCAATGGTGCTTTAAATCTCTAACTTTCTCTGTCTCTGACCTCCAAACCCAAATTTACAAGTTTTATGTAATTAGGTCAGGCCCATCTGGACAATCTTCCTATTTTAAAGTCAACTGATGTGGAAACTTAATATTATTTACAAAATCCATTTTGCCTTATAACCTAACATAATCATGGAGAGTGATTTCTCATCATATTCACAGATTTCACACACACTCCAGGAGAGGAAATTGTCTAGGGTGTGTATATCACAGGAAGATACAGAGAATCTTAGAATTGTGCCAACCACAGCATCCTAAAATAGTAAAAATCAAGGTAGCCACACTTTTTTACCTCAGCTCAAGCACATCTACCTTTCATGAGGGCTTTTTTGTCCATCCAACTCAGGTAGAAATAATTACTTCTTTTAATTACAACTTTTGTTAAATCACCTGTAACACTTTAGTTTATGAATTTGTTTACACAATTCTCTTCCCTTATAGACAGTAGTTCTCAGGGACAGAGACTGGGTGTGATACACTGCTACACTTTCAGTGACCAGTATGGGGTTGGCACAGAGCAGCTGTTCAAAGACTATTACTGAACAGATGAAAAAATGATATAATCCATGAGCGAGCCCAAATACTGCTGTCTTTTGAAACAACTCAAAGGTATAATTGGTAGGGAAGGCAGGTATAGCTAAACAAACAAGTGCCAATGATAATGAACCCTTTAGACATACAATAAGGGACAAATTTCTGGCTCACATCCTTCTTTTTCTCCTTTTGCCCAATACTAACTCGTCATCTTACATCCTGGATTCCAATCTTTCCAGCCTCTACCAGGACATCATGCATGTATTATATACTTCAGAAATTTTCAATCACGTGCTTTCCATTTCTTCTTTCACATCAGTCTAAAAACATGTCCAATTTCTCATCAGACCAAATCTTCCATTTGCTTATGCTGCAAATCAAGGTAGAGTCCATTTCCTCCTTCCACCTGATATTGTTCTAGTCTTTCATCTGGATGAATTGATTTCCCTGCCTCCAGTCTTGTGCTACTCCAATCCATCTTTCACTCTAATACCAGAGTGAATTGTATAACATAAATAAGGATATGAGAGTCCTATGCTCAAAAATCTTTAATATATTCCTCTCACTTACTGAGTCAAGGTCAAGCTTCTTAATACAGCATTTGAAACTCTGTATAATCTGTATTTCTGAGATATTTCCTGTTATACTCCCATCTGTCACTCCTTCCACCATCTCTACCCTATGGTTACATGAGGACTTGATAATCCTTGAGTACACAACATGTGTTCTTACCATCTTCTGTATTTTCTCATGTTGTTTCACCTACCTGAAATGTCCTTCCCTAATGTCTTCAAAGACAGAATTAATTGCTCTCTCTTCATATACATGAGTCTATTTTAGCATTTCTCACATAAAACATGTTCTCCCTGATTGTGAGTTCTCTGGTTGCATATTAAAGATTAGTTCCCAGAACAAACAGGACAAGGATCCCCTAAAGGAATAACCACTCATGCATTCTTTTACTTCCCCCAAATGTTTGCTGAGTGATTCCTTTGTGCCAGGCACCATGCTGTGTATACGCTGAAGACACAGAGGGAAGCCCTCCCAAGATTCTCAATTTCTAACACCTCTCACTACCACTAATGCAGTCAGGCATAGAGTAGATGCTCACATTAAAGACACATGCCAGAAAAGCCCAGTTTAAGATGAATTAGATCTTCCATTTTCATCTTTGCAGTCACAGCATCTAGCAATGAGCATGGCAAGTAGCATTGCTTAATAAATGTTTATAAATAAAAGACAAATGAATGATACTACACAGATGGAATAAAGCAGCCAAGGCCACCAAATAGAACATTTTCCTTTTTTATGATAGAAGAATTTAAAGCTTTAATTTTTTAAATTTTATTTAACTTTTCAGTGTTCCAAGGTTCATTGCAAGGAGCACCTGGGTATGGTGCATAAACAAACAGAACATTTTCTTAAGAGCTGCTATCGATACAATGTCACCACACCATTCATTGACACGTTCTTTAAGACATGATTTTTAAATAATGTTATATCCCTCGTAAGGCATTAACAACTAGAAAATAAACCCATTAAATTCCAATCAGAAATTGCAAATATTATGCCACTAACTTATACTTTATGATGATTCTTTCACAGGCAGGAGATGTACTACAGAATTAATATAGCTACCCAAATACCAAGTTATGATATGATATGGCACCTACATCTATTTCTTTCCAGAAATCATCCTAAACAAGAGCCTTAGCCCTTTCCACTTGACCCTACCTTAGCCTCTCCAGTCAACTTTAGCTAACAGCAAGGAAAACAATAAAATAAATAAAATAGCATCTTTCTCATACTTCGGAGCAATAAAGTTAATGATATGTTGCCTCTAAAATTTCTCATTTTCTTTTATGTCTGAGTTTGACCATAAATGAAACAATAAAAAAGTTACAACCTCTTCAAATGTGCCCAATCAGATAAAGAACATTTAATTAATGAGGCTGCATGAAAAATTTCAAAAATTCTTCAAACTTTGTGCATAGAATAAGAGAAGGGATAACGAATATTAAATTCAATCCCATGCATTTCACAGAAAAAGATCCATAAGAAGACAGATTTTTCCAAAGGTTATATAAAAAAATGGAAGACAGAGCTAGACAAGAACCTAAGTTTCCTGCCACCCCATGTAGCTCCTTTCAGAGCTTTCTAAATTAAAAATGATCAGTCCATGGGTCTTCCAAAACTTACTGTTGATCATAAGGTTTACTTGGGTCTATTTTATTCCAGTACTCCAATTCAAAGCAGGAGCATGGAAGAATCATTTGAGAATAAACTAAATCTTAAAGGGAAAATTTCTCCCATCTCCTGGAGATGAGAAATTCAGGAGATGGGATTTTTAAGGAAGACTACAGAAACTAGTGACAGCAGAAAAAATTCCACCAGCCAGACAATGATATTCCATATGTTGAAGGGGAAAAGGGGAACAGTCAGAGCACTGAGTTGGCAAACAGAGACAAAATGTGGAACAGGCTGGCTTGTGAAGTCAGCATTTCCCTATAATTGGAGATAACCAGACCGAGGCTGGGCATTACAGAACACAGTCTATCCATTTGATGGAAAGGGCTTCATGAATATACTCCATGATTCCTAGTAACCTTTCTAAGCTTGGTACCATTATTCTGGAGTGGAATTTTATCTCTAAGAGATGATTTGGGTTGGGATTAGGAAGGTTTCTTGTGTCCCTCAAATTATACTATATAACTAATTGCTTGCATTGTTTCTTCAAATGAGTTTAATTCATTAAGTACTAAAGAAGTAGATGTGTGCAATATTTGTTGGATGTTGGAAAGGGGAGTGAAGGTTACAGGAGTGAGAACATGGTCCCAGTCATTAAGGAGGACTGAGGCAACTATACAGTGGAGATATGTGATTGTTCTATGTACCTGATGTTATCAAACTCAAAGTAACTTGCCTACCAGTATGATATACAAAAAGGACCATGAATTTACTATCATGCAACACAAAACATTTATTGAGTGCTTTCTCTGTGCCAGGATATGAACTAAGGTATTTTCTGGCATAATCAAGGCTCTACAATAGGTAATATTATTACTCCTTTTTTAAATTTCAAATTCTAGTTTTTGATTGAAATATAATTCATATACAATATTATATTAGCTTCAGATATACAAATAGTTATTTCACCTTTGTATACATTGTGAAATGATCAACTCAATAAATCTAGTTATCATTCAACAACATAAAAAGTTAATATAATTATTACTGATTATACCCCCATGCTGTACATTACGACCCCATGACTTATAAATTTTACAACTAAAAGTTTGTAATTCTTGATCCCCTTTACCCACTTCACCCCCTCCAATTGACCTTCCCAGTGGTTATCACCAAATTGTTTTTTGTGTCTGTGAGTCTGGGTTTTGTTTGATTTTTTTCTTTCTTTTTTTAAAGATGTATAATAATCAATTGTATTTGTATAATTTGGCAATGAACAATTGGAAAGTGAAATTTTAAAAAACACTACAACTAAATAAAAATATGAAATAGGGTTAAATCTAAAAAATATTTGCAAAAACTATATACTGAAAACTACCAAACATCATTAATACAGATTAATTAACTAAATTGAGAGCTATATTGTGTTCATGGATTGTTTGATTTTCTTTGTTTCATATTTTAGATTCCACATATAAGTGAAACCATGTGGTATTTGCCTTTCTCTGTTTACCACATCTGATTTAGCATAATAACCTTCAATTTCCATCCATTTTGTGGCACATGGCAAGATTTCACTCTTTGTTATAGCTGTATGTATACATCTTTATCCATACATGGCCATGGATGTTGTTTCCATATCATGGATATTGTAAATAATGCTGCAATGCATGTAGGGGTGTATTTAAAATCCTTTTTGAATTAGTGTTTTCATTTTCTTCATATAATTAACCAGGAGTGGAACTGTTGGATCATGTGGTAGTTCTTTTTTTAATTTTTTGAGGAGCCTAGATACTGTTTTCTAAAAAGTGACTGCACCATCATTCCCACAACAGTGGACAAAGATATCTCTCTCTCTCTCTCTCTCTCTCTCTCTCTCTCTCTCTTGACAATCTCATAAATAACTATTTCAAATTAAATCTTTAAAATGTTGGTAGAATTTTCCAGTAAAGCTGTCTGAACTTTGGTTTGTTGGAAGGTTTTGATTATTAACTCAAACTCCATAAGTAATCATTCAACTCAGATTTTCTTTCTTCCTGATTCAGGCTCAGAAGATTTTATGTTTCTCTGAATTTATCCATTTCTTCTAGATTATCCTGTTTGTTGGCATATGATTGTTCATAGCAGTTTTTTACAATCTTCTGTAGTCTATGGTATCAACTATAACTTCTCTTTCATCTCTGATTTTATTTGAACCCTCTTTCTTTTTACTTGGTGACTGTAGCTAAAGATTTGTCAATTTCCTTTATCTTTTGAAATAACCCATTCCCAGTTACATCGATCTTTTCCACTATCTTTTTAGTCTCTATTTCATTGATTTCCACTCTGATCTTTCTTATTTCCTTCCTTCTACTAACTTTGAGCTTCATTTTTTTTTCTCATTCTTTTAGGTGTAAGGTTATATTGAGATTTTTCTTGTTCTTTTTTTGAGGTAGGCCTGTATTGCAATGAACTTCCCTCTTAGTTGTAAGTCTTCACTTTCTCCTTCCTCTGGCTATTCTATTTGGGTGAGTTCCAGTGCCTTCTGTTCTACCTTGCCGATATGTTCTTCTCTTTCAGCCAGTCTGCTATTGAACCTCACTAGTGTATATTTCAGTTCAATTATTGTATTCTTCAACTTTGTGATTTCCGTTTGGTACTTTCTTACATTTTCTATCTTCTTGTTAAAGATCTCAATGCATTTCTCAATTCTTTTCCTAAGTTCACTGTGAAGCTTTATAACCATAATTATACATTCTTTATCAGAAAGATTACACTTCTCTCTATCAGTAAGAAGTTTTTCTGAAATTTTGTCTTGTCTCTCATTTAGACATATTTCACTGTTTCTTCATTTACCCTGTCTCTGTGCATTTGTTTCTATGTATTAGGCAAAACAGCTAAATCTTTCATTTGTGAAGATATACCCTATGTAGGTGATAAAGCTTTCATATTTACCCAGGTCCTTGTTCTTGGTTGTGTATCAAACCTTGGTGATTTTCTAAACAACCTGATTTATTCTTCTTATGCATCCATTGTTTTACTGGATCTTATGTATCCATTGATTTATTCTTCTTATGTATCCATCCAGACCTATACATATTCCAAAGGAAGGAATTTCACTTAGCACCTTGTTTCAGGATGATTGGAAGCTAGACCGTTAGGAAGGGGCTTGTAAAGTATGCAAATAATATACAGTCCCTTTGAGTTCCAATGTAAATCCTGCTGGCCTCCACATTTGGAGATCTGGAGCTATTTCCTAGGCAATAGTTGCAAAAAACCAGGGCTCCATACAAAGATATAAGTTCCTGTCTGGGAGGTCTTGTTGAATTGTGGTGAGGCGAAGGGAGTGTACAAGGGTAGTGTCTTCCTGCTTACACTGGGAGTATCTCATCAGCCTATAGATGTATGAGATACCTGGAGTCTGTCCATCAGGTTGAATCTCCAGATTAAGTAAATAAACCTTTTACACAGGGAGACTGGGGTTGTACTTTGGTATATTGTCTGTACAGCACACTGGGGGGAGTGATGCACAACAAAGAACTATATTTCCAATTGTTGCATGGAGCTCAGGAACACGAATCACCTTGACCACCCAGACCAGGCAATCAAGGGGCATCCCCTGTGTGGATATTGTGTGCTCTGAATTGTTTATTCGTGCCTACTGGTTTTAGCTAAACAGCTTGAGAGTGAAGAAGGCCATACATGCTAACTGACTTCAAGAGGGCAGAGGGAAATGTCTTGACTGTGTACCCACTGGCTTCAGGAAAGCATCAGAAAATTGCCTTGTCTATGCCCATGAACTGGCTTTAGGCTGGGAGCAGGAGAATACCATGATGGCTTTCACTTGCTAACCCCAGCTTACACACCTTGCAACCTTTCACACTCTCCAGCATCGGTAAGGTAGCAGGACAGTGTAGCAAGCAGTTGCCCTTGCCCCTCTCAGCTAGGCAGAATGAAGGTATCATGCCCAAGTATACTTACTTAGGCTAGCAGAGTAGATGGAGAGTCCACAAATCATGTTCATTAGTGCCTCAATCTCTAGAGAGTGCCCCAACTGTCACCCACCACTCCAGCAGATGCCACTACACCAGCCAATAGATATTCCTCATATGCAGTCCCAGAACTTTCAAATTGTTGCTTTTATCCTGAATCCTTATGTAAATAAGACTGCATATGAGCCCTTTCAAGAGAGAAACTCATTTTCCTAAAGCACTTTGGGTCCCATGGATATCAGCCTCATTAGATTTCTAAGCTAGATGTTTTTAGGGAATTGAATCTCTAGTGTAGATCCTGAGGGTTGGGATGCTTTATCTGGGGCTCCAAACCTTCACTCTTCTGGGAGAAGGGCCAGAATGGTGAGATTTCCCTATTGTGTATTGCTGCAATGGGGGTGAGGGTTTTGGTTAGACCATGTCTCTGCCTCTCGTACCTGGGTCCATGTGCTCATATTATTCTTTGTTGTAAAGAATCACATCATTTAAATTTTCATATTTCTTAACATTTTAATTGCAGGATCGTTAACATACTGTATTATGTTTAGTTTCAAGGCAGCAACATAGTGAATCATCCATTCTATGCATTACTCATAAAAAAAAGTGTACTCCCAATCCTCTTCATCTATTTGACCCCTCCTGCTACCCACTCCCTTCTGGTAACCATCAGTTAGTTCTCCATATGTAATAGTCTGGTTTTTAGTTTCTTTTTTCCTTTGTTAATTTCTTTTGTTTTCCAATTTTTTATTAAAATTCTACTTAGTTAACATATCAGTGTAAGAATATTGATTTTAGACATAAAATTTAGTGATTCATCACTTACATATAACTCATAATTCTCATCATAATTACTCTCCTGAATACCCATCACCCACTGAGCTAATCCCACACCCACCTCCCTCCATCAACCCTGTTTGTTCCCTGTCATTAAGAGTCTCTCATGGTTTGCTTCCTTCACTCTTTCAGTTTATTCCCTTCCCCCATGTTCATCTGTTTTGTTTCTTAAATTTCACATACGAGTGAAATCATATGGTATTTATCTTTCTCTTGCTCCATCTGTGTCATTGCAAATGGTAAGATGTCATTTTTTTGTTGGCTGAGTATTACTAAGTATTGTAAATATATATATATCACATCTTCATTCATCAATGGACACATGGGCTCTTTCTATAGTTTGGTTATTGTTGATAATTCTGCTATAAACATCAGGATGCACATATCCCTTCAAATCAGTATTTTTGTATCCTTTGGGCAAATAATAGTGCAAATTACGGGTCCTGGGGTAGTTCTATTTTTAACTTTTTGAGGAACCTCCATACTGTTTTCCAAATTAACTGAACCACTTTGCATCCCCACCAACAGTATAAGAGGACTCCCCTTCCTCCACATCCTTGCCAACAACTGTTGTTTACTGTGTTGTTAATTTTATTCTTTCTTACAGGTGTGAAGTGGTAGCTCATTGTGGTTTCAATTTATACTTCCCTGATAATGAGTGATGTGAAGCATCTTTTCATGTGTCTGGTAGCTATCTAGATGTCTTCTTTAGAAAATGTCTATTCATGTCTTCTGCCCACTTATTAACTGGATTATTTGTTTTATGGGTGTCAGGTTTAATAACATCTTTATAGATTTACTAACCCTTTATCAGATATGACATTTGCAAATCTAGTCTCCCATTTCACAGGCTGACTTTTAGGGTTTTTTTTAATTGTTTCCTTCACTGTGCAAGAAGCCTTTTATCTTGATAGAGGTCAATAATACACTTTTGCTTTTGTTTCCCATGCCTCTGGCAAAGTGTCTGGAAAGATGCTCCAGCATTGGTCAAAGAAGTTGCTGCCTGTGTTCTCCTCTAGGATTTTGATGCTTTCCTGTCTCACAATTAGGTCTTTCATCCATTTTGAATTTATTTTTGTGTATGGTGTAAGAAAGTGATCCAGATTCACTCTTTCGCATGTTACTATCCAGTTTTCTCAAAACCATTTATTGAAGAGATTGTTTTTTCCATTGGATATTTTTTCCTGCTTAGTAGAAAATTAGCAGACCATATAGAAGTGGGTCCATTTCTGGGTTTTCTACTCTGTTCCATTGATCTATGTGTCTGTTTTTGTGCCAGTACCACACTGTCTTGATAACTACAGCTTTGTAATACAGCTTGAAGTTTGGTATTGTGATGTTCCCAGATTTTTTTTCCTTTTCAGGATTGCTTTTGCTTTTGGGGGTCTTTTGTGGTTCTATACAAATTTTAGGATTATTTATTCTAGCACTGTGAAAAATGCTGGTGGTATTTTCATTGATATTACATTAAATGTGTAGATTGTTTTGGTTAGTATAGACACTTTAATAATGTTTGTTGTTCTAATCCATGAAAATGGAAGGTTTTCCTATTTCTTTGTGTCCTCATTTTCTTTCATAAGTGTTCTATAGTTTTCAGAGTACAGATCTTCTACCTCTTTGGTTAGATTTATTCTTAGGTATATTATTGTTTTTGGTGCAATTGTAAATGGGATCAATTCCTTTATTTCTTTTTCGGATGCTTCATTATTGGTGTATAGAAATGCAACAGATTTCTGTACATTGATTTTATATCCTATGAATTTGCTGAATTCATGTGTTAGTTCTAGCAATTTTTTATGGAATCTTTTGGGTATTCTACATAAAGTATTATGATCTGCAAAGAGTAACAGTTTGACTTCTTCCTCGCCAAATTGAATGCTTTTTATTTTTTGTTGCTGTTGTTGTTGTCTGATTACTCTTCCAGTACTATGTTAAATAGTAATGGTGAGAGTCAACATCCCTGTCTTGTTCCTGACCTTAGAAAAACAGCTCTCAGTTTTTCTTCATTGAGGATGATGTTAGTGGTGGGTCTTTCATATATGGTTTTTATGATGTTGAGTATGTTTTTTCTGTACTTACTTTGTTGAAAGTTTTTATCAAGAATGGATGCTATATTTTGTCCAGTGTTTTTTCTGCATCTATTGAGACAATCATATTGTTCATATACTTCCTTTTATAAATGTGGTGTATCACACTAATTGGTAAACACAACCACCTTGGAGCCCAGGAATAAATCCTACTTGATCATGGTGAGTAATTTGTTCAGAGTACTGTTTGATTTGATTTTGCAGTATCGTGTTGAGAATTTTTACATCCATGTTCATCAAGTATTTTTGGCCTGTAATTCTCCCTGTTAGTGGAGTTTTTGTCTAGGTTTTGAGTCAACATAATGTTAGCTTCATAGAAGGAGTTTGGAAATTTTCCTTCCATTTCTATTTTTTGGAACAGTTTAAGAAGAATACATATTAATTATTAAATGTCTGGTAGAATTCCCTGGGAATTTTTCCCTGGGAAGCCATCTCGCCCTAGACTTTTATTTGTTGGAGATTTTGATTATTGATTCAATTTCCATGCTGGATATGGGTCTGTTCAAATTTTCTATTTCTTCCTGTTTCAGTTTTGGTAGTTTCTATGATTCTAGGAATTTGGCCATTTTTTCCAGATTGACCAGGATTGTTGGCATATAATTTTTCATAATGTTCTCTTATAATTCCTGTGTGTCTGTGATGTTGTTGGTGATCTCTTCTCTTTCATTCAGGATTTTATTTACTTGGGTCCATTCCCTTTTCTTATTTATAAGTCTGGCTAGGGGGTTATCAATTTTATTAATTTTTTTCAAAGAACCAGCTCTTAATTTTATTGATCTACAGTTTTTGTTGTTCCTATATCACTTATTTATGCTATAATCTTAATTATTACCCTTCTGGTGATTTGAGGCTGTTCCCTTCCTAGCTCCTTAAGGTGTAAGGTTAAGTTGTGTATTTGAGACTTTTCTTGCTTCTTGAGATAGGCTTGTATTGCAATTAACTTACCTCTTAGCACCACTTTTGCTGCATTCCAAAGGTTTGGGACTGTCATGTTTTCATTTTCATTTGCTTGCATGTATTGTTTTTATTTCTTCTTTAACTTCCCAGTTAATCCATTCATTCTTTAATAGGATGTTCTTTGATCTCCATGTATTTGTTGACTTTCCAAAAATATGTGTGTGTATGTGTGTGTGTGTGTATCTGTGTCTAACTTCAAATTTTATATTGTCGTGGTCTTAAAATATGCATGGCATGATTTTAATTTTTTGGTGCTTGTTGAGGGCTGATTTGTGACCTGGTATATGATCTATTTTGTAAAGTGTGCTATGTGCACTCAAAAAGAATGTGTATTCCACTGGTTTAGGATGAAATGTTTTGAATAAATCTGTGAAGTCCATCAGGTCCACTGTGTCATTCAAAGCCACTGTTTTCTTATTGATATTCTCCTTATATGATCTGTCCATTACTATATGTGGGGTGTTAAAGTCCCCTACTATTATTGTGTTATTATCATGAGTTTCTTTATATTTGTTATTAATTGATTGATATATTTGGTGTCCCAAGTTGGGGGAATAAATATTTACAAGTGTTGGATCTACTTGAGGGACAGATCCCTTAATTATGATATAATGCCTTCTTCATCTCTTGTTACCATTTTGTCTAGTGTAAGTATGCTATTGTGGCTTTCTTTTGGCATCCATTAGCATTATAGATGATTCTCCATCACCTCAATTTCAATCTGCAGATGTCTTCAGGTCTAAAATGAGACTCTTATAGGCAGCATACAGATGGGTCTTATTATTTTTTTTATCCATTCTGATACCCTATGTCTTTTGATTGGAGCCCTTCTCTATTTACATTCAGAGTGATTACTGTTAGATATGAATTTAGTACTATTGTGTTACCTGTAAAGCTGGTGTTTCCCTCTCTAGTCTTTGTTGCTTTTGGTCTACCCTCTACCCCCAAAGAGTCTCTTTTAATATTTCTTGCAGGGCTGGTTTAGCAGTCATGAACTCCTTTAGTTTTGTCTGAGAAACTATCTCTCCTTCTTTTCTGAATGACAGCTTTGGGGACAAAGTATTCTTGGCTGCATATTTTTCCCCATTCAGCATTTTGAATATATCTTGTCATTATCTTCTGGTCTGCCATGTTTCTGCAGATAGATCTGCTACAAACCTGATCTGTCTTCCCTTGTTGGTTAAGGACTTTTTTTTGTTTCCCTTGCTGCTTTCAGGTTTCTTTCTGTATATGCTTATTTTGTGAATTTAATTATGATATGTCTTGATTATGGCTGGCTTTTGAATTTAATGAGAGCTCTGTGCTTCTTGGATTTTGATGTCTGTTTCCTTCCCCAGATCAGGAAATTTTTCATCTATAATTTGCTCAAATAAACAATCTGCCCCCTTTTCTATCTCTTCTTCTTCTGAAACACCTCTGATATAAATGTTATTACATGTTAAGGAGTCACTGTTTTCCCTAAGTCTACATTCATGATCCAATACCTTTCTTTCTCTCTCTCTCTTTTTTAGCTTCATTATTTTCCATAATTTCATCTTCCATGTCACTGATTCAGCCATCTTCATTGTCATTACTGCTTCCTACTTTTCTTACTCCTATGTATGGTCTTTCCTTTCCACTTCAAGAATAACCTGTAACATTTCTTGTAAGACTGATTTAGTGGTGATGAATTCTTTTAACTTTTGTCTGTCTGGGAAACTCCTTATCTCTCCTTCTGTTCTGAAAGATAGCCTTGATGGATGCATTATTCTTGGCTGTTATTTTTTATTTCTTTTAGCATCTTGAATATATCATGCCACTCTTTTGTATTCTGCAAAAATTCTGCTGAAAAAAATCAACTAATAATAGTCTTATGGGGTTTCCCTTGTATATTTGGGTTTTCTTTTCTCTTGATGTTTTTAAAATTCTCTCTTTATTGCTACTTTTTGCCATTTTATCTACGTGTGTTCACATGAACCTCCTTGGGTTTGTTATGTTGGGGGCTCTCTTTGCCTTCTGAATCTGTATTTTTGTTACCTTCCCCAGATTTGGAAAATTTTTAGCTATTATTTTTTCAAATAAAGTTTCTGCCCCCTTTTCTCTCTCTTCTTCAGGGTCCCTATAATGGGAATGTTCTTGATGGTATCACTGAGTTACCTAGGTTTATTTTTCATTTTTCTATTATTATTTTTTTCCTCTGTTCAGCTTGATTGCTTTCCATTACTTTGCCCTCTAGGTCGCTGATCTGTTCTTATAATTGCATCAGTCTATTATTTATTCCATCTCATGTATTTTTTTTAAAGATTTTATTTATTTGACAGAGAGAGAGAGAGATCACAAGTAAGCAGAGAGGCAGGCAGAGAGAGAGGAGGAAGCAGGCTCCCTGCAGAGCAGAGAGCCCGATGCGGGCCGCGATCCCAGGACCCTGAGATCATGACCTGAGCTGAAGGCAGAGGCTTTAACCCACTGAGCCACCAAGGCACCCGATCTCATGTATTTTTAATTTCAGTTATTAAGTTCTTCAGCTCTGATTGGATCTTTTTTATGTTTTCTTTTTGTTAAGGTTCTCACTGAGATCCTCCACTCTTGTTTCAAGTCCAGAGAGCATATTTATGACTGTTACTTTAAATTCTTTATCAGGCATATTACTTACCTCTGTTTTGTTCAGTTCTCTTGTTGTGATTTTGTCTTGTTCTTTCATATGGGATATATTTTTCTGTCTCCTCATTTTGTCTATCTCTGTGTCTGTTTCTATGTACTGGAAAAGTTAGCTATATCTCCTGCTCTTGAAAGTAGTAGCCTTGGGAAGAAGAGGTCTTGTAGTGCCCTGCTGTGCATTTCCTTTTCACCAGAACTTTGTGCTTCAAGAGTGTCTCCTATGCGTGGTGCATGTGCTCTATTATTGTTCCTGATCCATGTTTGCCTTCAGTGTAGTCATCTGCAATAGCTCTTTTTACCCATTGTGGACAGAGTTTGGTCCCTGTGTTGTTAGTGGGCCAGTCTGAGGTCTCCCTGGGCTTGTGCTGAGTTATACTAGGCATTTGCCAGAGACCAGTAACATTGAACTGCAGGGCATTTTCCCTTTGTTTTCCCTGAGAAGCTTTAATTGGTAAGCAGGGTCTGAAGTCAGATCAGGTGTCTCCTCTAGCCCACTGCTGGGTCTACAGTCAGACTGGTGTGTATGGTTATCTTCCCCTCTTCACAGAGCAGGAGCCACTTTGAAGTGGTGCTGGCCCCTACTGGGACTGCTTGCACACTGCCAGACTTGTGGCACCACTTTGCATAAGCTCCAGTCAAGGGCAAATTGGAGGGGACAATTCAGTGAAAGAACATGGGGATCTGGTGCAAGGTGTTTGCAAGGTCTGCACAGGTATGCAGCAGAGGTCTGGCTAAGGGGGCATGTCTGTAGGAGAATACATGGGTTGGGCACATCATTAGTAATTCAGGGAGTTTTGGTGCTGTACTGGCTCCCATAGGTGGGTGTCTGTGTGTCTAGTTTGGGGAGCAGGGGAGGAAAATGGTTCCTGCTAGCTCCTTTCTTCCTGGAGAAGTTTTCCAATGATCTCTGCCCCTCCAGCACAGGCCCTGAGATTAATAAATAAATCTTCCCAAATACTTCAGGTGTTTTGCAAACTGCTGCTATAGCTCCATGGAGCTGTCTGTTGTGTTATCTCCTGAAGTGTAAGGACTATTCCCTCTTGCCCTCCTTGCTCCCACAGAGCTAAGCTCACTGATTTTTAAAATTTCAGGTATTAAATCCAGCTGGTTGTAAGAACTTGCAAAATTATGCCTCTCTGGTTTTCAAAGCCAAATTTTATGGTAGTCTTCTTCCCTGTACCTGGAGTGCCTAGAGTGAGGGTCTGTTTCTTTCCCCTCTCTGAGCCAGTGGTGTCCCTTCCTCCCATGGGCAGTCCTGTTGGCCAATTTAGCCCTGGACTACATCTCCACTATCCCTACCCTCTTGATGTGGCCTCTTCTCTACATTTAGCTGTGGAGAGTCTGTTCTGACAGTCTTCAGGTCATTTTCTGGGTTATTTATATTGATGTGGGTGTTATCTAGTTGTATCCTTGGGAGGAGATGAACTTCAGATCCTCCTACTCTGCTATCTCCCCCAGAAGTCTCTAGTTTTCAGATTTTTCTGAGAAAAATGATCCATATGTAGCTGTAGATTTAGTATATCTGTGGGAGAAGGTGAATTTAGGATCCTCCCATGCTGCCATCTTGGGCTCCTCCTTCAATTACTCCATCTTTAATAAGAGTTTAAGTAACTTTTTCTATATAGCCTACCTAAAAAAAAATAGCTACAAACACAGGCAACCTAATACCAAAGTTTCTATGTTGAACCACTACCCTCTCATTCTGTGTGTATTTATGTATGTATGTATGCATACATCTACCTTATGTCATGAAGAGAAGAGTACAAAATTCAGAGATGGGCAAACTGAGTGTGTCTTTCAGACTCTACCATTTATTATTTGCCTGGTCTTTAGAAAAATCATGTAAATGTGTCTAAATTTCAATTAGCTCATCTATAAAACTAGGCTAGAAATATCTGACTGACAGGTTAAAATGAGATACCATTTTAAAAAGTATTTTGTAAAATATGTAGCACGATAAATATTAAGTAATAACTTTAATCATAATCATTACGATCTTAATTCTAGCACCCCCACTAGGCTCCCTTTAACACAACTCCAAACTTATAATCCAAGTTGAACAACTTCTTACCATCTCCACTGCTTCTCCTCTAGTCACTATCCTCTCTCTCATAGAATGCTGTGACAGTAACCAAATGGCTCTTCTTATTCTACTTTTGCTCCAGTAGCAGTGCATTATAAATCAGATCATGTATAGCTTCCAATTGTGCTTAGAGAAAAATCTACATTCCTTACTGTAACCTAGAAGGCTCTGTGTCCAACCACATGGGCCTCACTGTTTTTGAACATGTCAAACTTGTATCTCCCAAGGTCTCTGTGCTGGCTATACTCTCTGTGTTCACTCATTCCTCGGAGCTTTCTAGTGGTTTCTCCTTCCCATCAGTCAGGACTCTGATCATATATTATCTCCTCAAGAAAGCCTTTATAGATCATTTCATCCAAAACAGTTAACCACTTATTCTCTACCCCTCATCTTGTTTTCTGTTCTTTAAAATATTATCCCTAGATAATGAAGGCAGGAACTTTGGCTTATTCACACTACCAGTTGACAACCAGAGCCTGTTTGTTGATACTCAATTCATTCTTTCAGCACACATCATTCAAAGTGTAGTGATATAAATAATGAAGTTCTACTTTTCTTTTTAATGAGCAATCCACCTTTTTTGTTCACACCTTCATCTTCTTCATCTTTAATTTGTATCTCAACTCACTGAACACCAGGAAGTGATGAGTACCTAGTGAAACTCAGGCTAAGGATTCTCTCCCTTTATCTTAGAGAGGAATTCTCTAGGTTAGTTTAATTCTCAGGTTAGTTTTTGAATTTTAAATGATTTCTAGAATTTATTTTTAACCTTTCCCCTGCCAATTTCCTGTTGTAAATACTTGAATAAGTCATTTCCCTATCTGGACGACAATGATTTCACCCACCGTAATTCTGTGCTACATGGATGCTATAATCTGACACTGACGCTGGATAATTTAACTTTCCAATTTTTCCAAAATGACTTAATTTTGGCAAGAATATCATTTGTTCATTTATCAAAAATAACTAACTTAGCCTGGTGGTGGGTATTAAGGAGGGCACATGTTGCATGGAGTACTGGGTGTGGTGCATAAAAAATGAGTCTTGGAATACTGAAAAAAATAAAATTAAGATGTTAAAAAAATGAAAAAAAACTAAATTAGAGTTTTTATTGTTTCAGTTTTAAATATTAAGGGCATAAACAACAACCTTTAGAGAATACAGCAGTCCCAGGAAGTCCTTGCACAATAGCCAGCATGCCTGTTACTTTCTTTTCTTTCTTTTCTTTTAGCCATTTTTTTATTGTGTTGTGTTAGTCACCATACAGTACATCATTAGTTTGTGATGTAGCGTTCCAAGATTCATTGTTACTTTCAGTCTATGATCTTTCTATATTGTACTCTCCAAAAGTAGGATTCATGTCTAAAACATCTCTATGCTTAAGCACATGTCAGTCATAGTCTAACACTTGCTTATGTCAATGAAGGAAGTGCAGCACAGGGAAAAATAATGAATTTGGAGTAAAAGTTTCAGAACTTATACCAAGACAAGTTAACCAAAGTCTCTTAGATTCAGAATTAGCATGAGTAATAACAAATTCTTGCAAGAATATTATAAACACCAAATTAGATGACTGGTATGGGCCTATAAACTCTAAAGTACTATACAAAATGTTAAAAATGATGATGATGATACAGTGAAGGGAGTGGTTATTTTTAAATTTACAATGGTAGAGGGAAATGATTAATGGAGGGGAGAGTCAAAGAAATCTGGGTCCTAGCCCTAGCTCTGCAGCTTATTAGCTGTGTGATTTTGTACTAGCACTTTCCCTTTCTGAATCTCAGCTTCCCTGTCTACATAATCAGATTTGGACTAGGTGAATACTACAGCTATTTCTAGCTCTAAAATAATTTTTTTCATCTTTTTACCTTCACTGCCTAACACACAGCATGTAGTAAGTGTTAACACTGTTGATTTGAACTAAACACAACTATAAAGCAGAGAGAATGAGTAAAAGGGACAGTTTCAACATATGTTTAGTAGGTAGAATCAATAAGATTTAGTGATAAGTTGGTAAGAGAGTGGGGAACCAGGTTACTCAATCTCAAATGAAATGGAAGCCAGTTGATCAGATTCTAGTAAGAGGAAACATCAGTGACTAAATAATTGCCAGTATATCTTTAGAAAGGGTCAGTTTAAAGAATCTGGCTTATATAATGGGGAAGAGAATCATCAGAGGAGAATGGATCAGCCACCACAAGCTGCTCTTCATTCAATAAATGGCTTAAAGCTTGGATTGAAGGAATTAATGACTATATCATATTCAATTTTGAATATCCTGATTTCTGTGATGTTACAGGGTTAGAAATGCAAGAGTTAATTAGCTTTGGCTATATTGATTCTGAGAGAGGAGCACAAAATGTGACTGAGAGCTAGAAAGGACCTCATAATGTGAAAATTGTAATTTTTGAATTAAAAGATGTGATTGATGGTGTGCTGGACAATTTGGGGGCTCTTTTTCATGTTAAGAATATCTGTAACATATTCTATAGATATCAAGATTCCCAAGACAATATGGAGGTTTATGGTAACAACTTTGTTTTAAATGGGACTATTCTGAGAAATCCAGAAAAAAGAAATGACTGGAGTATAGAGAGATCATCTATTTCAGTTCTACCATTTGGCTGATAAGAAAATTGGGAAAGTTATTCAAGGTCACATATTGAATTAATGGCAGAGCTGGTATTAGGGGAATTAAAAATAAATGAAAGTAATATTCTTAGAGCATCTACTATGTGTCAGGCTTTGTTAGGCAGCTTTATGTGTTATTTCAATTAGTGCCATATACACAGGTGACAAGCTTAGTAGCTTCATTTTACAGATTAATAAGTGGACGTAGAGAGTTCAAATAAATTGCCCATGGTTACACTAATAGTAAATTTCAGAGTCGGGAGTGACTGCACATTGGCCCATGGGGTCAAATCCTTGACCCATGTTTGACACTATGCTATCTCCCTATTACTAAGGAGAACATATCATGGTTTACCATGAAGACTGTCCTAGTTTATGCATATTATTCTGGCATAATTTTCAATAGTACAACTTCACTCAAAAATTTAAGTTTTGGAAGATAAATTATATAATCAACTAACTTACTTTTTTAAATTATGAATTGAAAAATGTAAAGCACTATTCACTTTCTTTCAAACAAAAATTTGGGACTCTAAAGCTGGGTGACCATGAAGTTTCCTCTCTTACTAGTGAATCTTTGGAGAAAACTGGCTTTGTTTTAAAGTTAAAAAAAAAAGTTTGCCTTCTCATTGCTATTTTTGAGGATTTCTCTCATCGACAGGTCAAAAATAATTAGTAAAGAAAGAAAACACCAGAAGAAGGGATAGGGAATAGTTAAGCTAGGAAAGGGAGTCTATTTAACCTAATACTTAGACAATTAACAAATCACAGGCAAGGGGAGGGCCACATATCAGTTTAAAGACAAGTGGCACAGAAAACACTGGGAAGATTATATTGGACATTGTATCAGATCTCATTTCAATTAAGCATATTTAGAGTATAAATAATTAACATTCATACAACACTCTAGAGTTAACAGGTAATCTCATCCACTTATGTGTTAATGTTCATTTTTTACTCATTCATCCAACAGTGAGTCCTGTTCTGAGCTGAACCTAAGATAAATAGTACAACTTCTTGAGGGCGGAGGCTGTGTGGGTCTTACTGCTAACTCACAACATTTAGCCCAGTTGCTGACATATAATAGGTGCTTAGTAAACCTAATAAGGATGAATATGCATGAATACAAAGATTAATAAGAGACTGTGCAAAAATTCACTGTGTAGAAGAGAAAGACAAATTAAATCAGAAAATCTAATGCTGCACAAGTATAAAACAGGGAAACCATGGAACTCTGAAAAACTAAGAAGGCAACTAAGACAGCCTGGAAGGTAAAGATCAGAGAAAACTTCCTATAGAAGCTTACGTCTAAGCTGAATTTTGAAATAGTGTTTGCCAATATATACTCTCATTTGGTTAAAATTATAATCCAAAAGTAGAGATTGTTACTAATTTCCAAAGAAAGAAATTAAGTCTCAGGGAAGCTAAGTGACTTGTCCAAAGTTAAACCATTTTCACATTGATCTACCCCTTTATTAGCTCTGAGGAAGCCACAGGGTGAGAATAAGGACCTGGACAAAGATTACTTATAGTAGAGAAAGACATTTTGAATATGTGAGGATTGAAGAAGAAATCCTAAAAATGAGTACACCTTCTTTAAACAAAAAAGAACTAAGTAGGGCCAGAATGGAGGAATCTTTAAGAGAAAGAAGAAAATGGATTCTTTTGTTCCCAGATCAGATATATGTTGAGAACTTACTATGTATCAGTCACTGAAGACACAGAGATGTAATTCATGTCTCTGATATCAAAGAACTCAATGTCTAGTAAGATGACATAGGCACATACCAGCAAAGGAAGAAAAGATAAAGTTTTGGAGCT
Source organism: Ailurus styani (assembly GCA_002007465.1). NCBI lineage: Eukaryota > Metazoa > Chordata > Mammalia > Carnivora > Ailuridae > Ailurus > Ailurus styani. Next base: position 404,332 of record LNAC01000691.1, on the reverse strand, counting down.
GACACCTAATCCAGGAATGAAAAAAATCATCATTTTCCTATGTGAAATTCTCAGTAGCTTGAATACAGAAGGTTAAGCGTTATGCTTAACAATGGGAATATTGACAGGAAGTGGGTTTCATGATGAGAAAGACCATGTCTAACTTTTACTTTTACTTTTTTATCACAACCACAAAAACTGTCACCCTCTACCCCAAGACCAGGAAAGGTTTCTAATAAGGTTTGCTGAATGAATGAACAAATGAATGAATGAATAACAAGTAACAGACTAAGACATGCCTCCCTCTCAAACAGCACTGACATTTAATACCAGCTTTCCATGCCTGAAATTAAACTAATAAAATGGAGGGTCAGGTTGATAAGAGGTGGAGCCATTTTAAGAAAATATAATATCTTTTTCATCCCTTCACATAGGGAAACAATAAGTCCCAGCCCTGACTGCATTCCCAACCCCACCCCTATGAACAAACACACACATACACAAGCATGTGTGAGTGCATACAGACTGACTCTGATCCCTAGGAATTATGGATTACTCCCACTGGGTTCCTATAATTTTAATACCAACTGACTTTGGGTAGGTCACTTTCCCTCTTTGAGCTGTCTCCTCTTCTGTAATACTTTCAGAATAAGAGCTGCTTTATTTGCCTTACAAGGCTACCATGAAACTAACATGAGATAAAGGATGTTACAGTGCTATAGAATATGCCCTTCCCCATGTCCTCTATATAAGGAAATGTATATTTCTGTATCCTGGTGTTTTGTCCACAGAGTTTGCTTGATGACTTTTTTGTCAAATGACTGAATGCATGCCACTATTATGCTAGACTGTCAAGAGAATGACAAAGGAATCTAGTGGTCTGATCTAGATAGTATTGCCATTCCTAGGAAGCACTGAACTAAAAACTAAAGTGAATGGAGGTTACATATAAAAGAGGTGGTCTGGTAATAAATCACACATTTGCATAAGCTATGAATCATTCAGTATAATTAGAACAAATAATTTTCCTATAAATCAAGGTCTGGCAGCTATGAAGGCCTGATGTTTATCCCCCTCAAACCATCTAATTATAGTGAGAAGATAACAAATGATTCTTCTTTGAAGGAGAAAAAGGCGAAGGAGACTCTGAGGGACAAGCATCACTGAATCAAATGATTGAAAAGAAGGTAAAAGAGACAAAATGATTCCCAGTGATTCACCTCTATGCTTCACAACTGTTCCTGGGCTTGGAAGAGCACTTGGTAGACTAGTATTTTGTGCCTGAGAAGGAAATTTTTATAGCAATCCCCAATCCACATGTCTGAATTACTGAAGTTTCTGTGTAAATAATGGCTTCCCAATGTTTTGGCTGTTTTTCTGTGTGATAACATTCTAAAAATTTCTTAAGGATTTGGCCTCCATTAAGTTTAATTCAGGACTTATCTTTCCCAGTCTAGCTTCTTGAGAATAATTTTTAAAAATTTGAATTCCCCCAAAATGAGCCACTACCACCCACAGGAGGTACAGAAAAAGACTCCTAACCTAGGCATAACTAAATCCAAGCTCTGGGTAGCAAAGGATTCAAGGCTGGAGGGGTCTGTTTTATTCAGTCTAATCTTGTACTTTAAAAATGCAGAAAGTAAAGCTCAGAGAGTGGACTTGCCCCAGAATTCCAAATACATAAATACAGAAGTAAAACTTCACCAGGACTTTCCAAAGCCCATGTTCTTTAAACTACACCACTCTCCATTATACCACTTGAGCCTCAGTTTCCTTTTCCATTAAATGAGATGGAAGTGTTGGAGGGCTTCTAGATCCATAACTATATTTTTGGGTAGTCAGAGAAAAAAATAACACTTTTACTTTAATCTTGCTTTAATCCTAGTAATTCACAGATCAACACTAGTAAATGTATAAAAGCTTACGTGTCCTTATCTCTATTTTTCCTTTCACTAAAATGGGGGTAATAATATCTGTTACTAAATTTTCATAAGTATTAAGTGATATAATGGAAGTAAAAGTGTTTTGTAGGCAAAAAAAGTAACCATAATGATAAAGGAAGAGGAAGGGGAAAAGGAATTTTACCTTTCATCCAATCTCATCCTTTCTCCTCCATTTGTTAGAGTGCCTGCAGGAGCTGCATCTTTTTCACAGGACTCAAGATCTGACTGAACTCACAAGTCAAGCAACAGAATAAAATCCATGGGATCAGAATGCAACCTCATCACTTTTGTTTCCTGTCGGGTTTTGTTAACCGCCATCAGAGGGAAAATCAACAGAGGCAGTGAGTAGGCCTCTTTCTCTAAAAAGGCCCTTCCATCTGGTGCAGTACCAAAACCATCAGCCCTGTAATTAAAATGCAATTGCCATCCCCTGCTGCAATCCCAGGATGGCCATTCCATCTGCATGAGATATAGGGGGGAAAGCATCATTTTTTGCACTTTTCTGGCTCCATTAAGTTTATTCTCTTTCTATTAATTCATTTAACTACACTAGAGGCTCCTTCTTACTCTGCAAACCAGGGTGGCACAAACCACACATGGGATGTCTGAAACTGCATGATTTTTAAAACTCAGTGCCCATCCCAGTTACAGAGAGGTTTAATTACTTCTGACTAAATCTGTAATTAAAATATATCACTGGAGCAGATTCACCTGCATGTGTAGGTGTTGGCATTCACGCCTCTGTGATGGGCAGAGATGAATCACCCAGAGACCACGTGCAGAGAACAAAGTTGTGCTAGGTGGCAAGATGACTCTCAAGGAGGACTTGAAAAGGAAAGTCAGAAAAAGTCAGAAACAATAGGAGAAATCCTGTTAAGTTTTACATTAGAAAGAAAAATGGCATCATGGCCAATAGCCAATCATGACAGTTAAAGGCATCTGCTAGGATGAAAAAAAGGCTAAGATAAGAGGTGACAGGGAATGGGGTTGAATTGTGAAGGCAGCCAAAGGTAGAAGGAAAAACTATACTGAAGTCAAGCCAAGACTGTAGTTAAAATGATAATGTGAGCCTTGGTGAAAAGGCAAAGCTAGAAATGGAAAAATGGTGAAAAGGTTGAAAACTAGGATAGGCAGATTCAGGAACAGAGCTATGAACAGTTTGCATGGTCAGGTCCCTGTTTTAATTGTTGAGAATGTGTTAGGGACATAGGCATGAAGGATTAAATGGCACATTTCAGACTTGAGCATTATAAGAAAAAAGATACTGAATTATAAGAAAACAGGGGTCCAGTACTGCTATATGTAATTTGTATAATCTTGGATAAGTTACTTCCACTGTAGGCCTATTTCTTTATCTGTAAAATAGGGGCAATAATACCAGTTTCATGTACTGAACCAGCAAAACAACTATAAGGGTACCATTCACCAGGGAGGTGAAAGGGCTCCCTAGAGTTGTGCAGTACAAGACTATTATGAAATTTTAATATGATCTTAAAAGGGTTGTTATTGTTGTTGTTGTTGTTTGGTGGGGTTTTTTTGGGGGGGAGGGGCAATGGAAAGTATTACAAATACATTGTAAAAAAAAACTACGTTGTATTTTTAGTTTCTATGACATTAAGCCATATACTATCTTTTGTTCTAAGTTTCCTCATACTTAAAGTTAAGATATGGACTATATATTTTAAGGCCTTTTTAAATTCTAACATTGTTAGGATTCATTTGGACTTCATTCATCCATTCATTCAACCAAATTTCAACTGGGCCCCAGGTCAAGTGTTGAAAATTAAACAATAATTGTGATATGATCTATTCCCATAAGAGCTCACAGTTGAGTGGAGTTTATACAATATGAGGTCCTTCTAGGTGAGACAGTTTGTGCTTTTCAATTGTATTTTCCAAGGCCCTGATAACTTAAGCAAAATAACTGAATTATAACACTAGAAATATTATAACAATAAGAATAAGGTATTATAAAATTGAAATAACATATTTAAAACTAGGCAAAATCTTACTTATAGAAAAACAGAATTATTCTGAAAGTCCTTGGATTATTTTAATAGGGAGTACTTGATTGGGATTCAGATAAATTGGGCTCTCTAGTCCCAGTTTTACTGCTAGTCACTATGAGATCTTAGTCAAGTCACTTAAACTCCTATGGTATTAGCTTCCTACTAATCAAACAAGAGATTAGACCAACCTAAATAATCTTCGAGCTTAAAGCTTTGGAGCTCTGTATTTAAGCTAGTCTGTTATGAAATTGTTTTTATTAATTTTACTATAGAATACATACATACATACACACACGGGCAATACACACTTATACCAAAAATGACCAAACTCTTTCTGACATCTCATAAAATACTCCTTAGCACTACAAATAATTAATCCTTCTTGCTAAACCAAATAAAAGTTGCAAAAATGAAATTCAATTCATTTATTTATTAAATTAAATTATCATTAAACCAGTTCTTTCAAATTCCTTTGTCATAATTTTTATTTAAACTGCTTTGAGAAGCTGAGCTCACTGATTTGAGTTTATGTATTTTCATCCCTGTTCACTTCCTTTTTACCAAGTATTTCATACCCATTTTCCTTTCAATAAAACAAGTTGGCTGAAGCATAGGGTCCATACGGGAGAGGAATGGGAGATAGGATTAGATGTAGAATACCAGTTCTGACACTTCCAAGTTGTCTATCCTTCGCAAAGGATTTAATAGCCCTAGTCTGAGACTCTTTATGTGTAAAATGAGAATAATAACAATTACTCCAGTTACTTAAACATTAAGAGTAATATAGAATTTCTAGTACAATCTCTGGTACACAGTAGGTATTTTATAATATTCTTTTTATCATGGAAAGGAACATTATGTAAACTGAAAATTCTCTTCTAGAGATATAAATATTAAAATAATACCTATATTAAATGGGCACTGTAGATATACTAGAAATAATGCATGCAGTCATCAGAGACTAACTTGAGAATTCCTGGCAATTCAGCCCTTGCCAACACTCATGCTAAATATTCAATAAGATATCCAGTATTTGNTCTCAAACTCAACACCCATAAAACAAATAACCCAGTCAAGAAATGGGCAGTAGACATGAACAGACATTTCTCCAAAGAAGACATCCAAATGGCCAACAGACACATGAGAAAGTGCTCAACATCACTCGGCATCAGAGAAATACAAATTAAAACCACAGCGAGATACCACCTTACACCAGTCAGAATGGCTAAAATCAACAAGTCAGGAAATGACAGATGTTGGCGAGGTTGCGGAGAAAGGGGAACCCTCCTACACTGTTGGTGGGAATGCAAACTGGTGCAGCCACTCTGGAAAACAGTATGGAGGTTCCTCAAAACGTTGAAAATAGAGCTACCCTATGATCCAGCATCGCACTACTGGGTATTTTCCATAAAGATACAAAGGTAGTGATCCTTAGGGGCACATGCACCCGGATGTTTATAGCAGCAATGTCCACAATAGCCAAACTATGGAAAGAACCTAGATGTCCATCAACAGATGAATGGATAAAGAAGATATAGTGTGTGTATATATATGTATATGTATACATATATGTATATACACAATATGTGTATATATATGTATATACACTATATATATATATATATATATATATATATATATATATATATATACACACAATGGAATACTATGCAGCCATCAAAAGAAACAAAATCTTGCCATTTGCAATGACGTGGATGGAACTAGAGGGTATTACACTAAGCAAAATAAGTCAACCAGAGAAAGACAATTATCATATGATCTCTCTGATATGAGGAATTTGAGGGGAAGGATGGGGAGTTGTGGGGGGTAGGGAGGGGAAAAATGAAACAAGATGGGATCGGGAAGGAGACAAACCATAAGAGACTCTTAATCTTAGGAAACAAACTGAGGGTTACTGGGGGGTGGGAGGGTAGGGATAGGGTGGATGGGTTATGGACATTGGGGAGGGTTTGTGCTATGGTGAGTGCTGTGAAACGTGTAAGCCTGATGATTCACAGACCTGTACCCCTGGGGCAAATAATAATAAAATAGAAATTTAAAAATTTTAAGAAAGATTTCTGACCTCTATACAATAAATGCCAAAAATCAATATAATTTTTATTTTATTAGCTTAATTACCATTAGAAGTATAACTAAGTAGGTTATGACTTCAGTTTCTCTAGACAGTGTAAGAAATGTTCACGTATGAGAAATATTCTAATATTTTGTAAAATCCTAGCTGAAAAATATCCAACCATGAATTTAAACAAAGTCTCTTATTTAAAGAATACACATAATAATCCATCTGAGAATGTAGGACTAGGAAACACGTCTTTCTCAATCAACAGTTCTGCTTCTTTTTCTCAAAGAAAGTGAACAAATACAAGTCAATACATTACTTCTGCCTTGGTATCTAGGAACCTTAGAGCTATATCCAATTTTTTAATACAATAGATATCTCATGTTTAAGTGATTTCTGTTCCTTAAGAACCATTACAACCCCAGCATCTTTCAAATGGTTACTTTACTTTCTGTCTTGCTCCTCTTCAAATATTCAGGAGCATTTTTATAAATCTGAACATCTACTCCCAAGAAGATGGAGAATATGTTTCCCTAATTCTCCTGCTAAGTACAACTACACATAGAACAAATATAAGAAGATTCTCAAGTGAGGAGAGAAGCAGAAAACTGACTAGGAACCTGAGGACTCAAACAATGACATGGTATTAAGTCCTGTGGGGTATCTTTTTGCTTCATATATACCAGAATAGGAGAAGAAAAAACCCCTAAAAATGCCAACAGGTGCAGACAAAAAACACAGAACCCCAAAATCTCTTCTCTCTAAAAGTGAAATAAGTCAGTCAGAGAAAGACAAATACCTTATGATTTCACTTATCTGTGGAATTTAAGAAACAAACCAAGTGAACAAAGAGGAAGGGAAGGAAAAATAAAATAAGATGAAAACAGAGAGAGGCAAAACATAAGAGACTCTTAACTCTAGAAAACAAACTGATCCTTGCTGGAGGGGAGGTGGATGAGGGGTTGGGGTAATGGACATTAAGGAGGGCACTTGAAGTAATGATCACTGGGTGTTGTATGCAACTGATGAATCACTAAATTCTACTCCTGAAACTTAAGAAAAAAATTTCTTCTTTTTGGATATAGGACTAGGAAAGAGGCAGGCTCTTTACACACCAAAAAAATTTAGTAAATAAATCTACTATAGCCAAACACTACAGAAAAAAAAATGTAGCCCTACCACATATATGCCAACAAAGTTCAAGTGCGGAGCCTAGACTTCCACCTTCTCCAGTCTGTAACAAGGTGGCCCAATCCTAATGTCATGGTGGCATCAGAGAAGGTAGAACAGGGAGCTGAGATTTCTACCTCTGCTAGGTAATAATTAAGCACTCCCCCGCCACTGTGGTTTGAGCAGAGACAATGTGGAATACCTTGACTTTTATTCCCTCTGGCACAATAAACAGTACCTCCTACTCTGAGCTGGTGTGGTGTTAGTGGAGTTTTGTGGAGAATCATAGACTTTCACCACAGTCAGAACTCCACTCAAAAATAACAAGGACCTCTTGTTTCTATTACAGCTAACAACAGAGGCAAAGTGGTGAATGTGGACTTCTGCTTACATTGGGCAGTAAGAAGGTAGCAACATCTCCCTTCTCCTTCCAGAACACTGTCTGGGAAACTAGAAAAAACAAACTTTTTAGAGATGACCCACAGTCTCATAATATGAAACCCAAATTTTCAAAGTTTCAACAGAAAATCATTCATCATAGAAAGAGTCAGAAATATTTCAAATGGAGTTAAAAAAATAAGACAATTACTAGCACCCAACATGGAAATGAGAGAGATATTTATCTGACAAAGATTTTAAAGCTGCCATCATGAAAATGTTTCAACAAGCAATTATAAACATGCTTGAAACAAAATTTAAAAAAAATAGAATCCCAGCAAAAAAATTGAGTTTCAGAAAAGAAATATAAGATACAAAGAATCATTAAGTGTTCTGCAGTTTTTAAACTACAGCTCCTTTACGTCTTTAGTTAGGTTTATTCCTAGGTATCTTATGGGTTTTGGTACAATTGTAAATGGGATTGATTCCTTAATTTCTCTTTCTTCTGTCTCATTGTTACTGTATAGAAATGCAACTGATTTATGTGCATTGATTTTATTTCCTGCCACATTGCTAAATTCTACATGAGTTCTAGCAATTTTGGGGTGGGGTCTTTTGGGTTTTCCACATAAAGCATCATGTCATCCAAGAAGAGGAGAGTTTGACTCCTTCTTTGCCAATCTGAATGCCTTTTATTTTTTTTGTAGCCTGATTGCTGAGGCTAGGACTTCTATTACTGTGTTGAACAACAGTGGTGAGAGAGGACATTTCTGTTGTGTTCCTGACCTTAGGAGAAGAGCTCTCATAAATTGAGGAAGACACAAAGAAATGGAAAAACATTCCATACTCATGCCTTGGAAGAATGAATATTGTTAAGATGTCTGTGTTACGCAGAGCAACAGGTTTCCTGTAATACATTCCTTTTATCAGATTCCCTGGCATGGGAAGAATCTATATATTCAATCTATAAATTCAATGCAATCCCTATCAAATTGCCATCAACTTTTTTCACAGAGCTGGAACAAACAATCCTAAAATTTGTATAGAACCAGAAAAGACCCCAAATAGCCAGAGGAATGTTGAAAAAGAAAACCAAACTGGTGGCATCACAATGCCAGACTTCAAGCTATATTGCAAAGTGGCCGTCATCAAGATAGTATAGTATTGGCACAAAAACAGACACATAGACCAATGAAACAGAATAGAGATCCCAGAAGTGGAACCTCAACTCTATGGTCAACTAATTTTTGACAAAGCAGAATAACCAATGGAAAAAAGAAAGTCTCTTCAATAAATGGTGTTGGGAAAATTGGACAGCCACATGTAGAAGAATAAAACTGAACCATTTTCTTACACCATACACAAAGATAAACTCAAAGTGGATGAAAGACCTATATATGAGACACGAATCCATCAAAATCCTTGAGGAGAACATAGGCAGCAACTACTTTGACCTCGGTTGCAACAACTTCTTGCTAGACACATCTCCAAAGGTAAGGGAAACAAAAGCAAAAATGAACTATTGGGACTTCATCAAGATTAAAAGCTTCTGAACAGCAAGGAATGGGAGAAGGTATTTGCAATGACATATTAGATAAAGGGCTGGTATCCAAGATCTATAAAGCACTTCTCAAACTCAATATCCAAAATTCAAATAATCCAATCAAGGAATGGTCAGAAGACATGAACAGACATTTCTCCAAGGAAGACATCCAAATGGCCAGCATACACATGAAAAAATGCTCAACATCACTTGGCATCAGGGAAATACAAATCAAAACCACAATGAGATACCACCTCACACTGGTCAGAATGGCTAAAATTAACAAGTCAGGAAACAACAAATGTTGGTGAGGATGTGGGGAAAGGTGAACCCTCCTACACTGTGGGTGGGAATGCAAGCTGGTGCAGCCACTCTGGGAAACAGTATGGAGGTTCCTCAAAAAGCTAGAAATAGAGCTACCCTATGACCAGCAATTGCACTATTAGGTATTTACCCCAAAGATACAAATACAGTGACTTAAAGGGCTACCTGCACCCCAATGTTTATAGCAACAATGTCCACAATAGCCTAACTATGGATATAGCAACAATGTCCACAATAGCCTAACTATGGCAACAGCTGAGATGTCCATCAATGGAGGAACGGATAAAGAAAATGTGATATATACATACAATGGAATATTATTCAGCCATCAGAAAGGATGAAATCTTACCATTTACACTGACGTGGATGGAACTGGAGGGTATTATGCTAAGCGAAGTAAATCAGAGAAAGACAATTACCATATGGTTTCACTCATATGTGGAATATAAGAAACAGTGTAGAGAATCATAGGAGATGAAAGGGAAAAATGGAATGGGAAGAAATCAGAGAGAGAGATAAACAATGGGAGACTCTTAGTTGTAGGAAAAAAAAATGAGGGTTGCTGGAGGGAAGGTGGGTGGGTGGATGGGGTAACGGTGATAAGGAGGGCACATGATGTGATGAGCATTAGGTATTATTTGCAACTGATGAATTACTGAGCTCTACATCTGAAACTAATGATGTGCTATATGTTGGCTCATTGAATTTAAATTAAAAAAAAGAATAGAACCTAATGTAATTTAAAAATTTTAAAACATAGTAACTAAAATAAACTTACTGGATGGACAAAACAGAAGAATAGAGAGTACAGAGGGTAAAGTCAGTGAATTGGAAGATACAATATTAGACATTATTCAATCTGAACAATGGAATAAAAACAGACTGGGAACAAAAAAAGTGAACACAGCTTCAGTGACCTATGGGACTATAACAAAATATCTAATATCTGTGTAATCAGAGTCCAGAAGGAGATAAGAAATACAGCAGAGCTGAAAGAATACTGAAGGAAATAACTGATGAAACCTGCCCAAATATGGCAACCCAAATTTGACAACATAAACCTATAGTTTCAAAAAACTGAACAAACTCCAAATATGATAAACTCAAAGAAATTAACAAAAAGACACTTCATAATAAAACTTCTGAAACTAAGAGACATAGAAATAATACATTATCTACATGAAAAAATAATACAAATCAGAATTCTTATGAAAAACCGGAAGGAAATGGCACATTTTTATATCAGAATGAAAACAAGGTCAAACCAGAATCCTATATCTCACAAAAGTATGCTTCAGGAATGAAGGGAAAACCCAACATTCTCAAATGAAGGAAATACTAAGAAAATTTGTTGATAGCAGGCCTACTTGAAAGAAATGCCTAAAGGAAGTGTGCTCTGAACAGAAAGGAAACATTAGAGAAGGGATCTTAGAACATCAAGAAAGAGGAAAGGAAATATGCAAAAGTATAAGTAAATATAGACTTCCCTTATCCACTTTAGTCTTTTAAAGTATGTTTAATGATTGAGGCAAAAATTATGACACTGCTTGATTAGACTCTAAATCTAAGTAGAGGAAATATTTATGACAATTATAAATGTATGAGCATAGAAAAGTGTGTAAAAGGAGAAAATAATTCTATTCTTAATTCAAATTGATAAAATAATGATACTAGTAGACTGTGATAAGTTATGCATATGCAATTATCAACTACTAAAAAATCTACACAAAAAATATACTCAAGAAGAGTAGAGATAAGAAGAGCATAGACCTTATCAAAATTTGTGATAAATCAAAATGGAATTCTATAAAATGTCCAGGTGGGAAGAATAAACAAAAACATATGAAAAACAGAGGAGAAATAAAATGGTAGATTTAAGTCTTAACATGACAATAATTCCACTCATATAAAAGGTCTAAACACACCAAATAAAACATAGGGACTTGTAGAATGAGTTAGAAAACATGACCTAACCATACAGTGTCTTTATGAAACTTACTTTGAATATAACAATATTGGCAAATTAAAAGAGAAAAGATAGGAAAAAAGGTATTTCATGAAAACATTAATTAAAGAAATCAGGAGTGACTATTAATATAAGATAAAGTAGACTTCACAGCCAAGGAAAGTACCAGAGACAGAGAACATTATCATTATTGTGTAATGTTAAAGGGTCAATCTACCAAGAATATATAGCAATCTTAAATGTTCATGCACCAGACAACACAACTGCAAAATATGTGAAGTAAATCTGCAAGAAATGATAGAACAAGAAAGAATATAACTGAAAAGGGAATTGGTATATTCACAACTGAAGTTAGATATTTCAACAGCACAAAACTATAAGTCAGGATAGATATAGAAGAACTCAACAATGCCAGAAACCAGAAGGATTTAAAATGGACATTTATGAAACACTCTACCCAATAACAGTAGAATAATTATTCTTTTCAAGCAGTTACAAACATATATGAAGATAGACCATCTATTGGCCTATAAAACTAACCTTACTGAATTTAAAAGAATTGAAATCATAGATAATGTTCCTTTACCACAATGGAAATACACTATAAATCTTTAATAGGAAAATAACAAGAAAATCTTCAAACACTTAAAGCTAAACAACAAACTAATAAATAATCTGTGGGATAAAGAAGAATTTTCAAGTGAAATTTTTAAAAATACATTTAACTAAATGAAAATTAAAATAGACCTTATCAAAATTTGTGAGACATAACTGAAGCAATGTTGAGGGGAAATTTTTAGCACTAAATATACACATTTTTAAAAAGGAAAAGTCTCAAGTCAATAATCTAAGATCTGGCTTCATGAAACTAGAAAAAAGTAAATTTTCAAATCAAAGTAAGCAGAGATAAATAAAATATAAAATAAATAAAATAAAATAAAAAATAAAATAAAAATATAAAATAAAATAAGAAAACAAAGTAAGCAGAGTTAAGGAAATAGAAGTAAATAGCATTGAAAGAAAAAATAATTGAGAAATATCAATGAAACAGAAAGTTGGTCCTTTGAAAGGATCAATAAAATTGATAAACCTCTCCCATGATTGACAGAGAAATAGAAGATACAAATTACCATATCAGGAATGAAAACAGGAGCATGCCATTAAAGACCACATAAATATCAAAAGGAAAATAGGGAATATTGTAAATAACTCTACAAACATAAAACTTGACACCTTAGATGAAATAGATCCAATCCTTGAAAAATATCAACTACTGCAACTTATACAATATGAAATAGATAATTTGAAAAGCCCCTATAATAAGCAGCTCTTTCTGCCCATCAGGGCTCCTGTCCCCGTACATTAATAAAACCACTATTTTGTACCAAAGATGTCTCAAGAATTCTTTCTTGGTTGTTGGCTCTAGACTTGACCCCACCAAACCTCACCTGTACTCCAAAACTACATCACCAGGACCCTGAGATCATGACCTGAGCAGAAACCAAGAGATGGGTGCTTAACTGAATGAGCAACCCAGGCACCCTTCTATCAAATCTCTAAAGAAGAATTAACATCAATTCTACATAATTTCTTCCAGAAAATAGAAAAAGAGGGAATACTTCACAATTCATTTTATGAACCTACTATTTTAACCAGATATCAAAATAAAACAGGAACATAATACAAAAATAAACTAAAAACCATAAATATGGATTAAAAACCCTTAAAATAGTAACAAAAAATTCAGCAATATATTAAAAGAATTGTATACCATAACCAAGTGGAAATTAGTCAGGGATGATTCAATATTCAAAAGCCAGTAATTCCATAGCGGAGAATGACACAGGGAACCTGAAGGGATACCATGAATAGAAAACTTTTTTTTTCCTACTTTGCTCCTTTTCCAGCTTCTATTCTTGCTAGGACCTTTACTCCCCACCCCACTCTACACATGCCTCATAATAAAAATAGCATTTGTCCTCCTCATAAGTGACAAAGAGATGGTGATATCTTTGGAGCCTTCCAGCATAATAGATAATATAAAAGGAATGACTGGGTGGGGTTGTCACACAAATGTATCCCAAGACCACTGACTTGAAACACCTTAATGCCAAGATCCCTAGCTTCAGGGAATAAATGATTTATGAGGGATACCTGTACCTTGTCCTTTTTCTGACCATAACTGGATTCCTAAGAGGACACCTGCACCAGACCACAATTGGCAACAAAAACCTCAGATATATATAGATGATAGATAGATAGATGATAGATAGATAGATAGATAGATAGATAGATAGATAGATAGATAGATAGATAGATATAGATATATAGAGATAGAGATACGTATGTATATATATACACATATATATGTCAATAAACTCTGCTTTCACTTTAAAAACAAAAACAAAAGCCAATGTAATTCAACATATTGACAAACCAAAGAACAAAAATCTAATGATCATATAATATGTGTTGATGCAGAAAAATTATTTGATAAAATTCAATATCCCATTCGTAACGAAAACTCTCAGAAAAATAGGAATAGATGAGAACTAACACTACTTGATAACAAACATCTCAAAAATTTACAGGTATGCTTATATTTAGTGATGAAAAACTGTCAAGAACTAGAGGTAGCAATAATAATACAGAGGAATAAAGGAAAGGGCCCTGAACTCAAGGCATACAGATGAAAACATAGGTAATTACTATACAGTCTAAGAAGAGCTATGACACTGCATAGGGAAGAATCCTGTGGCAAACTGATACAGGGTCATCTAATCAAACTCAGGTTTTGAAGGGGGAAAAAAAAGAATTCACCAAGACAAATGAAGAGGAAAGAATTTCTAGAAGGAAAACATCTACAAGGGTTCTTAGGGCGAGACAGGTATTACTGAAAGGTAGGAGGCTTATCAGTACACAATGGAAGCTAAGGCCTTGATGCAGCCCAAGCTACTCAGATCTCAGTTCCGCAGATGGGAAAACAGTTTTGTTTTATCTTAAGCATAGAAAGGGTTCGAGAAGAGTTCAGTTTTACAGTACAAAGAATGTCCTTAAGGGTATGAAAGGTCAACATTAAGGAGTCACAGAGAAGAAGGAAGCCTACTACAATAGTCTAAGTAAGAATTGATGAGAGTCTGAATTAAGTTTTTTTCTTTATACAGCCAGACTAATCTCTGGGATTCTCAATCTACATTCTGGACTGCATCAGTTTCATAAACTGTGAAGGAAAAATAAAAAAAAAAAGTTGTATCAGTGCCCTAGTCTTAAATACAGGCCTATAGTCAGGAAAATGGGAAAGCTGGATGAAAACTGGAAAATTTTAAGATAAAAATTTAGTGTAAGACAGCAAGATAAATAAAAAGATTGCCTATTAAAGACCAAGAGCCAGTTCTAATTATCTGATTGGAAAGTCATTAAATATTTACAAGCCTCAGTTTCCTCACCCAGAAGATAATAAATCTCATCTTACATGGTTGTTAAGAGGATTATATGAGATGATATGCATAAATGTACTTTGTAAACTGAAAAGATTGTGAGAAATTATAATGAACAGCAAATACACTTTTGCAAATGCTCTGTTTCAGACCATCTGCAAAACTGCTCTTGGGGCTGATATATTTCAACCTTGCTAGTCAGTGACTTCTTTTCTCATTTTCAGTACCAGCAGGGATATAGACAAGTGGAAGAAGCAAAAGACTGAAGAAAGAAGAGAGTGTAACTACCATTCATGCAGCCCCTACTATGTACCAGGAATTGAGCCATGTGCTTTACTATGTATTATATCATAATGTCTCTCCCATTTTATAGCCAAGAGAAGTCAAGAAAGTTAAGTAGCTTGCCACCTTCACACAGCAGGAATTCAAAAACAGCTGATGTAAGAAAACTAAGACTATCTTATTTCTTTCCTTTTGTTCTTATCCCCACACCAAATTGTTTCATTTCTAGGAGCTATGTTTAAGAGTAAACTAAGGCCATTTAAAACAGTATGAACATTACATGTGACAATCTAAGTGGTACCATTATGTCCTTATTGGCTTACATGTTGCCTAACACAGTGTCTAGCACATAGTAGGTATTAAAACATATTTTTAAATACAAGAGAGATAGAATAATGACAAATATATCAATAAATGAGTTAGAAGTCCTTGAATTCCCCTAAATGGACTAATCTCTCAAATTATTTCACCATGGATAAAGTACAAGTTATCCATTGCATAAATCATGTTTAGAGAATAAATATGTCTTTTCCTTTTATAATTAAATATGAGGTTCCAATAGGAAACTGTTTGAAAGAGAGATCTTGTTACTTATCTTCACACCTTGGCCTCAAAGATATACTAGTAGAGCTTATCCTGGGAACATCTAGGAAGGGAAAGGAAGAGAGAGCTATAGGGCTCCAGTCTTTTCAAACCAAAGAAGTTAGAAACAAAAGACGGGAAACAAAAGGAAAAATGACAGGGTGAAAAGGTCGGAGCAACTGAAGATAAATTACTGATCTTAATGATTTAACCAAGTCCAGTCAACATATTGTACAGCAACATATTGTACAGTACTAGTGTACTCTCATGTTGGTGATTTCCTGATAGTAGTAGGAATAAAATATCACTTCATGATTTCCAAAGGGCTTTATCAATCATTATCTAATTCCTTTATTATGATTCAAAAAAGAAAAAAGGCATGGCAAGGACCATAATTCCCACTTTACTGATGAACATACTGAGGCTCAGGGGTAAGTGAGACATCCATAACATATACAGCTAGTAAATGGCAGAGTTAGGATTTGAATCCAATTTGCTTGTCAAAAAGTCAAAACCCTTTCTACTATACTGCACAGCCATGTATATTTAAGAAATAGGCAGAGTATTCTTTTCTTTCTCTCAAATTTTCTTTTATTATAAACATAGATTAAGAGAAAGCAAAGAAATACACTGACTTCACTGACAGAACAGCACTTTTTCCTGCTGGAAGCCAAGTGGAAGTCCTCAGGAACTAGGTCAGAGTCCTTGGATTTCATTGCACAGTGCCAGGAGGAAGCCAGTTGTTTTCTAGAATTCTATAACATTATTTTTTTATGTCCAAAACGTTATGGTGTTGTGAGACATGGTCTCAGAAGACTTGAATTGAAATCCTGGTTCAAAACTATCCACTCTTTCTTTAACATTTCCTCTAAATTCAGTAGTATCTAGAAGTAGTGTAATTTTAGAATGTGATGTGGTATATATGTCCTTTCACAGTCTACCTGTAGTTTACTTGTTTGGGATCATCTATCACTCTCTCCCATTGTCCCTGGGCATTCAAAGATTAAGCCAAACCTGACCACTAGAAATTTTTTGCACATTGTTTTCATGGCTCCATGTTTTTGTTTATGCTACTTTTTCTCTATCCCAAAGGGCCAACCTGTCTCCTCCCTACCCCACTCTCCTCTACAGAGAATTCCTATCCATCCTACATAATTCTTGCCAAGTACCAAGTCCTCTACAAAGTCTTTCTCATCCAGAGCCTGGGACAAGCAACCAATATGTGTTATCCCATTTTATTTATTTTTATTT
>LNAC01000691.1:374846-387247 GCA_002007465.1 Ailurus styani | reverse complement strand
CACTACTGGGTATTTACCCTAAAGATACAAAGGTAGTGATCCTCAGGGGCACATGCACCCGAATGTTTATAGCAGCAATGTCCACACTAGCCAAACTATGGAAAGAACCTAGATGTCCATCAACAGATGAATGGATAAAGAAGA
Source organism: Ailurus styani (assembly GCA_002007465.1). Lineage (NCBI taxonomy): Eukaryota > Metazoa > Chordata > Mammalia > Carnivora > Ailuridae > Ailurus > Ailurus styani. The sequence goes on along the minus strand of LNAC01000691.1, from coordinate 387,103 downwards.
TGTGGTATATATATATATATATATATATATATATATATATATATATATACACAATGGAATACTATGCAGCTATCAAAAGAAACGAAATCTTGCCGTTTGCAATGACGTGGATGGAACTGGAGGGTATTATGCTGAGCGAAACTTGTTATCTCATTTTAATCATAGCATCAATGGGAGACTGGAATTAAAAATATCCAATTATTAGATGAAGAAAAAGAAATTCAAAAAAGTAAAGTGATAGTCCTTCCCTCACAAATCTAATAAGTAATGAATATGGGACTTAAATCAGGTATGTGCATCTGACAAAAGGCAAAAGTAGTGGGCAGAAACTATAGAGGTTTCAGTTAAATGTAAGGAAGAACTTAACAGTCATCATATCAGCTCAACAATGAAATGGACAGATTCTATAAAACATGAATTTCTACCACTAGAAGTGTCCACAAAGAGGCTGAATAGCCAGTGGGCCAGTTCATTCTAGAGGAAATTCCTGCACTCTGAATTATCTTCCAGCTGTAAGATTCTTTATCAACATTCCTGTGACAAAAACCAAAAAAAAATTGCTCAGAAAAAAATCTGGCTTTCCCAAAACTTCTCTCTCTCTTATGATCAATATATATCAGGCAGATTTTTTTTTACCAAAAATGCTAGATTCTCATTTAGGCTCTTAGAATAACTTAGTCCAATCTTTTAACTCCTTCATTTGATAAATAGGAAAACAGAAGCCCTAGGAGAGGTAGCAAATTTCTCAAGTTCAAAGAGTAAACTGTAGTCAAAACAGAAACTGGAATTAAGCTGTCCTAATGCTCAGGTTACTATATTGTACTGAGTTGCATCTCTTCAAAAAGAAGAATCAACCATGTATTGAAGACAGACTGGGTTACTCCTTAAATCAGTAGGTGGTTTTTTTCTTTTTTTTTTACATGCCACTGTTTCTTTAATGTATTGATATAACACCATTTTCAACAAAATAGCTTCAAGTTATATTTTGACTGGAAGAAGAAACCATTCAGTGTAAGTGACTTTGGGCCTCATGCTAAGTATGTTTTTTTATTTTTTAATTGCTTTGTTTTGTTTTAAGTTGTTATTTAAATTCCAATAAGTTAACATATAGTGAATTATTGGTTTCAGGAGTAGAATTTAATGATTAATTACTTACATACAACAACTGATGCTCATCACCACAAGTGCCCTCCTTAATCCCTATCACCTATTCAACCCAATCCCCTCACCTCCTCTCCAGCAACCCTCAGTTTGTTTTCTATAATTAAGAGTCTATATTATGATTTACCTCTCTCTCTCTTTTTTCTTTCCCCTATGTTCAACTATTTTTTTCTTAAATTTCATATATAAGTGAAATCATATGGTATTTCTCTTTCTCTGACTGACTTATTTTGCTTAGCATTATGCTCTCTAGCCTTGTCCACATCATTGCAACAGGCAATATTTCATTCTTTTTATGGCTGAGTAATATTCCATATATATATATGTATATACATACACACACACACACATCCCCCACAACTTCTTTATCCATTCATCAGTTGATGGACACTTGGGCTGCTTCCATAATCTGGCTATTGTTGATAATGCTTCTATAAACATCAGGGTGCATGTGTCCCTTTGAATCAGTACTTTTGTATCTTTGGGGCAAATACCTAGTACTGCAATGGCTGGGTCATAGGGTCATTCTATTTTAAATTTTTTGAGGAACCTCCATACTATTTTGCAGAGTGGCTGCACCAGTTTGCATTCCCACCAACAGTGTAAGAAGGTTCCCCTTTCTCCACATCCTTGCAAACATCTGTTGTTTCCGGTGTTGTTAATTTTTTGCAATTCTGACAGATGTGAGGTGGTATCATTATAGTTTTGTTAAATCAGTAGTGTCTTATCCAAACATCCTTATCAGCTTTTCTTAGAGCTTGGCCTTAGAGCTTGACTTTTCTTGAGAGGAGGGTCCCACAGAAAAAGTCCATATCCAGAAGTTTGTCTTTTTTACAGTATTTTGCATCAACCCAGATACAAGTCAAAAAAGAAATTGTATGAATTTGTGATGCCCTCCTGTAGGTCTTTTAATCTCATTAAACAATGATTCATTATATATGTATCTATATATAACTATGTATATATAACTATATATATATGTAGATAGCTATCTATATATGTATGTGTGTTTGTGTGTGTGTACATACACACATACTATCTTCTCTTTATATTTGAATTGTTGGTGATCTTCAATATTTAACACTCTCCACTTTATAATTCAGATAGAACTTAATACAACTTACTTATATAAGTTAAGCATTTTTCATCCTATTTTACCTATAAGGAATTATCTCCAGCAAGTGAGCTCAGTGGGATGGACTTGTTTAGGTATGTTTGTAATCAACTAGCCAAAGGGGCTATGAAAGCAGTAAGCTAATGCTTAGCTATGCATGACTTCCCAATGATAATAATGAAATGTTACCCACACTGGGCCTAGTACTTGGTGAAAGGTTTATCTGATCTGAGTCAAGGCAAACCTGGTAGGAGAAGCTGATGGGGTGGAGAAGTATAATCAAAATTGCAACAAAGAAAAAAGGACAAAGTCAGAACCAGAAGGAGATCAAACAATAGATATACAAGGTTTGGGAAAAGATGAAGGAAGGCACTAAGGCAAAAGGCAAAGAATTGATGCAGGTTAGGAAAAGGAATTTCAGGCAGGTGAGGCTTAATATTTCACAAAGAGAGCAATGAAGTAAGTAATGGGGAAAGGATCCCAGAATACTGCATTCCAGAAAGAGGCACAGTTGTGAGCTTTGTGCAGGTCAGGACAAACCAAGTTTTCTTATTTGAGGCTGTGGAGATTTCCTATTTCCCTGGACAGACTTTCTCAAACTTTGCTGGCTTCTTATTCTATACTTAATCTTTAAATGTTGGCATTCTCTATGGCTCCTTTCTGGACCCTCTTTTCAACCAGCATGCACTTACCAGGCAGTATCATTCATGGCTGATTGGTTCTCACTTTTGTATCTCCAGCCTAGATCACTCTCTTAAATTCCTAATATAGTCAACTGTTTACTAAACAGTTCTACTTGATATTTTGCAGCTACTTAAAATTCTACATGTCCAAATTGAAATCATAATCTTCAATATTTTCCTCCACTATTGCCTATTCTCAGGACACAATGTACAGTTGTGCAAGCTAAAAATTTGGTTGATATTTTTCCATGATTTTTAAACTACTGTCTACATCTAATTCATCACCAAATTATTGATTCTACCTCCTAAATAACTCTCAAGCATTTCCATTTTCCCTCATCCCTCTGTCTTTATGCCAATCTTGGCTACCATCACCTCTTACCTGAAGGATTGCATTTACCTCTTAACTGGTTCACACTGAAACTTGATCCTCCATTTTTTCCTCACCCAACAGCAAAATGATCTTTATCAAATGAAATTCTAAATAAATTTATCTTCTGTGGAAATTTTTTAATGATTTCCCAAGAAATCTTTCTTTTTAACTCTTTGCCCTCAGAATAAAGTTCAAACTTCTTAACATAGCTGATGGGGCCTTCTGTGATATGGCTTCTACCTACCCCGTTTTCCTTACTTAGCACCAAATTCCTCCCTACTTCTCCCTTCCTCCCTTCCATATTTTACAACCCTACCATAACAGGGCAGCAGGGTAGGCCCAAGGGGGGGCAAATGAGATGACAAGGCACAAAATTTAATAAGGCACTAGCTCTCATATGCTAACTATACATACACAACCCTGAAAGTAACTGTCTCTTTAAGAGTGAGGTGCCTACATGCACACCAATGTTAATAGGAGCAATGTCCACAGTAGCCAAACTATGGAAAGAGCCCAGATGTCCTTCAACAGATGAATGGATAAAGAAGATGTGGTATATGTATATATACAATGAAATATTACTCAGCCATAAAAAAAAGAAATCTTGCCATTTGCAATGACATGGATGGAACTAGAGGTTATTATGCTAGGCAAAATAAGTCAGAGAAAAATACCATATGATTTCACTCATATGTGGAATTTAAGAAGCAAAACAGTTGAACATAGGGGAAGGGAAGAAAAAATAAAATGAGATAAAAACAGAGAGGGAGGCAAACCATAAGAGACTCTTAACTATAGGGAATAAACTGAGGGCTGCTGGAGGGGTGATGGGTGGGGGGCATGGGGTAATTGGATGATGGACATTAAGGAGGGCACTTGATGTAATGAGCACTGGATGTTATACATAACTGTTGAATCTTTAAATTCTATCCTTGAAACTAATAATATACTATATGTTAACTAAATTGAATTTAAATTAAACAATTTTTAAAGAGTGAGGTGCATAGTTTATAAAATTTAAGAAGGCATAGCTTTGCAACAGTAAGATTTTTTTTTACCTCAACTAAAGAGATGATAAAACTAAAATTCAGAGTTTAATTTAAAATTTTCCAAGGTCACATAGCTAAGAAGTAGAGGACTTGAACTCCAAAACCCTTTTCTTTTCATGTTATACCATATTGCATCCAGTTTTTTTTCTTTTTAAATAAAGAATAAATCAATAATAAAATATGAGCAAGAGCACAAAACTACAGTTACTCAAATTTATTAGGAATTATTCATTAATACCAGATGAACTATAGTGGGAGGAGGAAGATTTATTTTATTTTTAAACGCAAGAAATTTTTAGAGAAAATTTACTCTTTCTTTAAAAATCATTCCATCTCTCTGAGGGAATACTGAGAGTGTCAGAAACTCTTTGCTTCCTTTCGAGGAAAACATATATGCACTTATTTAAAAATAAATTAGTGACTACATATGATACCTCTTGAAGGTTAGTATGGATTACATTAACATTAGCTTGTCAATTTTCTCAAAGGATTTGTCAGTCATGCCTGTTACAAAAACAGAACACACCAACTCTTGGCTCTGTTTTAATAACACCATAAAATTTGGTACATCAAAATACATTCCCATTATTTAAATCTAAGGGAAGAATTTCATGAAAATATTCCTTTCATTTGATTAGCAATTGGAGGCCCTGCTATTACAGCGGCTCTAGTCTGATGACTGCTTTGGAAGAAGTATATGAAGTATCATCTCTTCTCACACTGTTCCAATTAGTCAGACCCCAGAGTCCTGATTATTCACACTGAAATCAGAGAGCAAATTAGAGAGCTCACAAGCTCTTTCTCAAATATGTGCCCAATTCACTCTCGACTACCTTTACAGAAAGAAATAAAAAGAAAATCTTCATTTATTTTTTCAGAAGTAATCTAAGAAAGGCACCAGAAGATGTCTTGCTCTTTTAAAATAATAATATTCAACAGATTAATGAGATCACCTCTCTTTAGAAATGGCACCCACCATCACCTGGTTTAAATACATTTGAGCTTCTGATGTCATGCCACAAAGAATCTGGAAAAGCCAGCCATAGGGAGAAAGTCCATCCTAGTTTATGAACCCCAAACCATTAAACTCCCTTAACCAGCCACTACATTTTCCTTATAAAATCCAGTGGTACTTGGCTCTCCTCATCCAATTTTCAATGTTTCCTGCCCACCCTCCTCAGACTGGGGACATTTTTAGCCCTTTCCTTCTGGCTCATTGCCCCAGATACTTATATCATTCATGATTATGCATTCTCCTTTTATTTTAACATCACCTTCACTTTTAGATGAAGAGAAATCTTATAGCCAGACCCCATCTCTGAAAAAAAAACCCGAATAAATAAACATTTCTTCATGTACTGTAAGCATGTTCTTGAAATCTGAAGGAAAAAAAGTACATTTCTTCCATTTAAAATCAGGCACCCTTAGCAAAAAAACAGCTAGCTCCATGTATTTGTCCTAAGTGAAGAAATAGGGAAAAATTTTATAAGATTTTTTTTTCTGTTGTGAGCAATAGTTGTTATAATTCAAGCTATGATAAAACAATGAAGAAACACAGGCTTTGCCCACATGTAAGTATAAAAGTTAGAAAAACCGTAAGTCAAATGTGATCAAAGATATTCAATTCAACACAGTACTGGCAAAATTTAGAAAATTAATTAAGTGTTCAAAAGCAAGCAATATGGGAGGTAGAGAAGGGGAGGTATAATTAAGATTTCCAAAAGCACTAGTAAGTGTCAGGCATTATACTATGAATTTTATTCAGATTATTTCATTACAGTAACCTTCAGAATTTCAAAAAGTTTAAGCAATATCTAACATTAATAGTGTATTTACAATGAACATGATATTACACCAAATATTATACATGCATCATCTTATTTTATGCTCAGGAAAACTAAATGATGTAGGTGTCACAATCACCTTAGTTTCACAAATGAAAAACCTGTTTTTAGAAAACTGTCCCAGGAGCAAGATGGTGGAGGAGGAGTAGACCTAAATTTCTTCTGGTCCCAGGAATTCAGCTATATAGTTATCAAACCATTCTGAACACCTCCAACTCAACAGGACATCGAAGAGAAGAATAGAAGCAATTCTATGAACAGAAAAGCGACCACTTTCTTGAAGGTAGGACGTGAGGAGAAGTGAATCCGATGTGATATATGGGAAGATAGACCGCAGTGGGAGGGGATGGCTCCTGGAGCACAAAATTGGACCTTTTAGAAGTCTGCTCCACTAAGGGATGTCACTCCAGAGGCTAAGCGGGGGGTAAAGCCCTTGCTGGGACAGTGTGGTCTCAGGACCAGCAGGGTCACAGAAAGACTGGGGGTGCCGGACTGTGGCAGAGCTCCCAGGTATTGAAATGTAGAGGTCAGCTTCAGAGATGGAGCCGAGGAGGGGACTCTCAGCTCGGGGTTACCTTAAACCATGACCCAATGCACAGTCATGCCTACTCTTCCAGCAAGTACCCCACAAGTGGCAGATCCGGGGAGACACCCTCTTTCTCCACCAGAAGGGGAGCACGGGAGTGTGCTGCAGGAATCTGCCAGGTTTTGAGACTCCAAATGGGGCTGTGTGCAAGATAGAAATGCTCAGTCACAGACTGGGTGAGCACGGAGCATGGCCAGAGACTAGGGAGACAGGAATGACTGACTGTTTTTCTCTGAGGGCACACTGAGGAGTGGGGCCCCTGAGCTCTTGGATCCTCTGGGACTAGAGACTGGGAGGCTGCCATCTTCATTCTTTTCCTCCAAAGCTGTATGGAAAGCTGTATGGAAAGCTGTATGGAAAGCTTTCAGGGAACAAAAGCTACAAGAGCAAACTGGAGCAGATTACTTAGCCTGTCCCCTGGAAAACGGTGGTGCAATTCTGCCTTGGGCAAACACATATCAGAATCACTGCAAGAGGTCCCTCCCAGGAAGATCAGCAAGATCATCCAGCCAAGACTAAGTTTACTGATCAGTGACAACTGCAAAACACTAGTGATAGGGACAAAGAATTCATGCCTTAAGGCTTTTTTCCCCATGATTCTTCAGTCTTTCAAAGTTTTAAATTTTCATTATTTTCTATTTCTATTTTTTGAGTGTTTCTTCTTTCCTATTTTAACCTATTTTATCTATTTTATCTTATCAATACGTTTTTCAAAATTATTCTTTATTTTCATTTTTATATTCATATTTTGTCTCTTCATTGTATTTAACCTTATTTTTTGAATGCATATAAGTTCTTCTTTCTTTAAAATTTTGGGAAATAGTTTCTTCCAACAGACTAAAATATACACTAAATCTAGCATATGGCCTTGTTCTAGTCTCTATCCAGATCGCATTCTCTTTTTTTTTCCGTTTTTCAAACAAATTATCATATCAATTCCTTTTTAAAAATATTTTTTTAATTTTCATCTTCACATTCATATTCCAACCTTCATCATGTTTACACCAATATGTGTGTGTGTGCGATGTATGTGTGTGTGTGTGCGATGTGTGTGTGTGTTTCTTTCTTTAAATTTTTGGGAGGCAGTTTCTTCTAACAGACCAAAATACACCCAAAATCAAGTGTGTGGCTCTGTTCTATTCACCAGCCTAATCATATTTTTTTTTCTTTTCTTCTACCCCCAGTTTCGGATCTCTTCTCATTTGGTTAGTGTATATTTTTCTGTGGTTCTTGTTACCCTTTGAGCATTTTTGTTCTCTCATTCATCTATACATCACTGGACAAAATGACAAAGCAGAAAAACTCACCCCCCCAAAATGAAAAAGAGGCAGTCCCGACTGCTAGGGACCTAACCAATACAGACATTAGTAAGATGTCAGAACTAGAGTTCAGAATGACGATTATAAAGATACAACCTGGGTTAGAAAAAAACCACAGAAGACTAGAGAATCCCTTTCTGGAAAAATAAAATCCCTTTCTGGAGAGATAAAAGAACTAAAATCTAACCAAGATGAAATTTAAAAAAAGCTATTAATGAGGTGCAATAAAAAATGGAGGATTTTAACAATGAACCTTGGATCACTGAAAAAAATTAAAAAGAAAAAGGAATTGCTTACAAAAAATATGTACATTAAAAGATTGTAAAAATTGCTCTTATTGGGGATTTCCAAATTCTCAGAGGTTATTATTTACAAAAAAAATTTAAATAAAGGTTTTGTTTAAAAAGATTTTAAAAATGGAGGCTCTTACTGCTAGGCTAAAGGAGGCAGAAGAGAGAATCAGTAATATAGAAGATCAAATGATGGAGAATAAAGAAGCTGAGAAAAAGAGAGATAAACAACTACTGGATCACGAGGGAAGAACTCAAGAGATAAGTGATACCATGAGATGAAACAATATTAGAATAATTGGGATCCCAGAAGAAGAAAGAAAGAGAGGGGCAGAAGGCATATTGCAGTAAATTATAGCAAAGAATTTCCCAAATTTGGGGAGCGAAACAAGCATCAAAATTCAGGAGGCACAGAGAGACCCCTCAAAATCAATAAAAATAGGTCTACAACCCATCATCTAATAGTAAAATTTACAATTCTTAGTGAGAAGAGAGAAAATATCCTGAGGGCGCCTGGGTGGCTCAGTGGGTTAAAGCCTCTGCCTTCAGCTCAGGTAATGATCTCAGGGTCCTGTGGTCGAGCGCCACATCGGGCTCCATGCTCAGCAGGGAGCCTGCCTCCTCCTCTCTCTCTGCCTGCCTCTCAGCATACTTGTGATCTCTCTCTCTCTCTGTCGAATAAATAAATAAAATCTTAAAAAAAGGAAAAAGGAAAATCCTGAAAGCAGCTCAGAAGACAAGAAGTCTGTAACATAAAATGGTAGAAATATTAGACTGACAGCAGACCTATCCAAAGAGACCTGGCAGGCCAGAAAGAACTGGCATGATATATTCGGAGCATGAAACAAGAAAAATATGCAGCCAAGAATACTACATCGAGCTAGGCTGTCATTGAAAACAGAAGGAGAGATAAAAAGATTCCAGGACAAACAAAAACTAAGGAAATTTGCAAACACCAAGCCAGCCCTACAGGAAATATTGAAAGGTGGCCTCAAAGCAAAGAGAGAACCTAAAAGAAACATAGACCGGAAAGGAAGAGACACAATGTACAGTAACAGGCACCTTACAGGCAATACAAATACAATGGCACTAAATTCATATCTCTCAAGAGTTAGCCAGAATGTAAGTGGGATAAAGGCCTCAATTAAAGGACACAGAGTATTAGAATGGATAAAAAAACAAGACCCACTGATATGCTGTCTACAAAAAACTCATTTCATACCCAAAGACACCTCCAGATTTAAAGTGGGGGGGGAACAATTTACCATGCTAATGGACATCAAAAGAAAGCTGGGATGGCAATCCTTATATCAGGCAAATTAGATTTTAAACCAAAGAGTATAATAAGAGATGAAGAAGGACACTATATCATACTTAAAGGGTCTGCCCAAGAAGAAGATCTAAAAATTGTAAATATCTATGCCCCTTAACATGGGAACAGCCAACCATATAAACCAATTAATAACAAAATCAAAGGTAGACATCAACAATAATACAAAAATAGTAATGGACTTTAACATTCCCCTCACTTAAATTGACAGATCATCTAAGCAAAAGATCAACAAGGAAATAAAGGCTTTAAATGACACACTGGAACAGATGGACTTCACCAATATATTCAGAATTTTCCATCCAAAAGCAACAGAGTACACATTCTTCTCTAGTGCACATGGAACATTCTCCAGAAGAGATCACATCCTGGGTCACAGATCAGATTTCAGCTGCTACCAAAAGATTGGGATGATTCCCTGCATATTTTCAGACCATAATGCTCTGAAACTAGAACTCAATCACAAGAGGAATGTTGGAAAGAATTCACATACATGGAGGCTAAAGAGCATCCTACTAAAGAATGAATGGGTGAACCCATAAATTAAAGAAAATTTTAAAAAATCATGGAAACAAATGAAAATGAAACACAGCAGTTCAAAATCTTTGGGACACAGCAAAAGTGGTCCTGAGAGGAAAGTATACAGCATTACGAGCCTATCTCAAGAAACAACAAAGGTCTCAAGTACACAACCTAACACTACACCTAAGGGAGCTTGAGAAAGAACAGCAAAGAAAGCCTAAACCCAGCAGGAGAAGAGAAATAATAAAGATCGAGCAGAAATCAATGAAATAGAAACCAAGGAATGGTAGAACAGATCTACAAAACTAGGAGCTGGTTCTTTGACAGAATTAATAAGATTGATAAACCCCTGACCAGACTTATCAAAAAGAAAAGAGAAAGGGCCTCAGTTAATAAAATCATGAATGAAAGAGGAGAGATCACAACCCACACCAAAAAAATACAATTATAAGAACATATTATGAGCAACACTACACCAGCAAATCTGGTAGAAATGAATGAATTCCTAGAGACATATAAACTACGAATACTGAACCAGGAAGAAATAGAAAACCTGAACAGACCCATAACCAGTAAAGAGGTTGAAGCAGTCATCAAAAATCTCCCCAAAACACAAGAGCCAGGGCGAGATAGCTTCCCAGGGGAATTCTACCAAACACTTAAAGAAGAATTAATACCTATTCTCCTGAAACTGTTCCAAAAAATAGAAATGGACGAAAACTTTCAAACTCATTTTATGAGGCCAGCATTGCCTTGATCCTGAAAAGAGACAAAGACCCCATCAAAAAGGAGAATTACAGATCAATATCCTTGATGAACATGGATGCAAAAATTCTCACCAAAATCCTAGCCAATAGGATTCAATAGTACATTAAAAGGACTATTCACCATGACCAAGTGGGATGTATTTCCGGGCTGCAAGCTCGGTTTTACATTCTCAAATCAATCAATGTGATACAAGACATTAATAAAAGAAAGACAAGAACCATATGATCCCCTGAATAGATGATGAAAAAGCATTTGACAAAGTACAGCATCTTCTCTTGATCAAAACTCTTCACAGTGTAGGCATAGAGGGTACATACCTCAATATGATAAAAGCCATCTATGAAGAACCCACAGTGAATATCATCCTGAATGGGGAAAAATTTAGAGCTTTTCCCCTAAGGTCAGGAACACAGCAGGGTTGTCCCCTATCACCACTGCTATTTGACGTAGTACTAGAAGTCCTAACCTCAGCAATAAGACAACAAAAAGAAATAAAAGGCATCTGAATCGGCAAAGAAGAAGTCAAACTCTCACTCTTTGCAGATGATATGATACTTTATGTGGAAAACCCAAAAGATTCCACTCCAAAACTGCTAGAACTCAAACAGGAATTCAGTATAGTGTTAGGATATAAAATCCATGCACAGAACTCAGTTGCATTTCTATACATGATCAACAAAACAGAAGAAAGAGAAATTAAGGAGTCGATCCCATTTACAATTGCACCCAAAACCATAAAGTACCTAGGAATAAATCTAACCAAAGAGGCAAAGAATCTGTACTCAGCAAACTGTAGAATACTCATGAAAGAAATCGAGGAAGACATAAAAAACATGGAAAAACCTTCCATGCTCATGGATCAGAAGAACAAATATTGTGAAAATGTCTGTGGTACCTAGAGCAATCTACACATTTAGTGCAATCCCTATCAAAATACAGTCAACTTTTTTCAAAGAAATGGAACAGATAATTCTAAAATTTTTATGGAACCAGAGAAGTCCCCGAATAGCCAAAGGAATGTTAAAAAAAAAAACCAAAAAAAACCCCAAAAAACAATGCTGGTGGCATCACACTTCCAGACTTCAAGCTCTATTACAAAGCTGTAATTATCAGTATGGTACTGGCCCCAAAACAGATGCATAGATCAATGGAACAGAAGAAAGAGCCCAGACATGGATACTCAACTCTGTGGTCAACTAATCTTTGACAAAGCAGGAG
>LNAC01000691.1:253794-374813 GCA_002007465.1 Ailurus styani | reverse complement strand
GTCCAATGGAAAAAAAGACAGTCTCTTCAACAAATGGTGTTGGGAAAATTGGACAGCCACATGCAGAAGAATGAAACTGGACCATTTCCTTACACCACACACAAAAATATACTCAAAATGGAGGAACGACCTCAATATGAGACAGGAATCCATCAAAATCCTTGAGGAGAACACGGGCAGCAACCCCTTTGACCCAGTCGCAGCAACTTCTTCCTAGAAACATCACCCAAGGCAAGAGAAGCAAGGGCAAAAATGAACTATTGGGACTTCATCAGGATCAGAAACTTTGGCACAGCAAAGGAAACAGTCAACAAAACCAAAAGACATCAGACAGAATGGGAGATGATATCTGCAAATGACATATCAGATAAAGGGCTAGTATCCAAAATCTACAAAGAACTTATCAAACTCAACACCCACAGAACAAAAAATCCAATCAAGAAATGGGCAGAAGACATGAACAGACATTTCTCCAGGGAAGACATCCAAATGGCCAACAGACACATGAGAAAGTGCTCAACATCACTCTCCATCAGGGAATTACAAATCAAATCCGCAGTGAGATACCACCTCACATCAGTCAGAATGGCTTAAATTAATGAGCCAGGAAATGACAGGTTTTGGTGAGGATGTAGAGGAGGGGGAGCCCTCCTACACTGTTGGTGGGAATGCAAGCTGGTGTAGCCACTCAAGAAAACAGTATGGAGGTTCCTCAAAAAGTTGAAAATAGAGCTACCCTATGACCCAGCACTACTGCGTATGCACTACTGTGTATTTACCCTAAAGATACAAATGTAGGGATCTAAAAGGCACATGCACCTGAATGTTTATAGTAGCAATGTCCACAATAGCCAAACAATGGAAAGAGCCTAGATTTCCATCAACAGATGAATGGATAAAGAAGATGTGGCAATGGAATATTATGCAGCCATCAAAGAAAACATGAAATCTTGCCATTTGTAATGATGTGGATGGAACTAGAGGGTATTATGGTAAGTGAAATAAGTCAATCAGAAAATTATCATATGATCTCAGTAATATGAGGAATTTGACAAACAAGACAGAGGATCATAGGAGAAGGGAGAGGAAAAATGAATCATGATGAAAGCAGAGAGGAAGACAAACCATAAAATCTCAGGAAACAAACTGAGTGTCAGTGGAATGAAGGGTGTGGGAGGGATCGGATGGCTGGGTGATGGACACTGCGGAGGGTATATGCTATGGTGAGAAAAAGGAAAGTAAGGGAAGGGAAGGGAAGGGAAAGCGAAAGGAAAAAGGAAAGGAAGGGAAGGGAAGGAAAAGAAAGGAAAGGAAAGGAAGTGAAAGAGAGAGAGAAAGAAAAAGGAGGGGAAAGAAAGAAAAAAAGAAAAGAAAGAAAGAAAGGAAGGAAGGGAGGGAGGGAGGAAGAGAGGGAGGGAGGAAGGAAGAAGGGGAAGGGAAGGGAAGGGGTAGAAAAAGAAAAGAAGAAAAAAAAGAAGAAGGAAGGGAAGGGAAGCAGAGGGGAGGGGAGGGGAGGGGAGGGAAGGGAAGGGAAAGGAAGGGAAGGGTCCCAGTAGGGTAAGGCAGCTAGTAATTAGTAAAGGCAGGATGTGAACCCTAGCACTTTTGACTACCAAACACAGTCTTGACTGTGTAATCAAAGGATAGTTTTAAACAATTACGTAAAAGCAAAGACATCAGGACTAACTAGAACTAAAGTTTCTAATACCACAAAAATTAGATTCTTTGTTTATGAGTAAAAAAAAACCTAAATTAAATAACACTAAACCTCAATACCAAAAATTATTATTTTCAAAGACCTGCAATATTAGCTTACATTTGTTTGAATTTTTAAAATTTTGATACGAAATATTTAAGTACACTGAAAAATCCAGGTTTAACTCATGTTAATATTTTGCCAACTTCAGATCTTTAAAAACAAATAAAAATATTAAAGTTTTTCTTAGAACCATTTCTCTCCAGAAAACCATTCACCTCCTTTTTATCCCTGAAATGTATATCATTTTGCAGTTGCTATACATCCTTCCTGTATACATTCTTGTACTTTTAAAAATGCATAATTTTTATTTATTGGCCTAGAATTTAGCAGCCTGAATTCTAACAATCCTATTACTTCTAACAATCTGCAGATTTTCTATTTATTTTTCTCTTGTACTTTTTTTTAAAGATTTTACTTATTTGAGAGAGAGAGAGAGAGAGAGCATGAGAAAAGGAGGTCAGAGGGAGAAGCAGAGGGACTCCGTGATCATGACCTGAGTCAAAGGCAGTTGCTTAACCAACTGAGCCACCCAGGAGCCCCACTCTTGTATTTTTTTATGTAGACAATCATACCATGTATAAGTTACAAGTAATTTTATTCTTCAGAAATAATTCTATTTTTCACTGCTATTTCTTATATATACTGGTTAGAGCCTCAGGTATAATGTTGAATAGACATGTAGGCAGAAGGCACCTTTTTATTGTTCTTTTTATTTTAAGAAAAATGCTTCTAAGTCTTCAACAATAATTTGGGGACTTAATAGATAATTATATCTAGTTAAAAGAAACTACTTTCAATTCCTGATTTCCTAGATTTAGTCATAAACAGGTATTAAATTTTGTCATACTTTTCTTCATCTTTTCAGATTGTCTTATAAGTTTTGCTACTTTAATCTGTTTATGTAGTAAAGTAAACGAACAGTAATTAAAATACCCTTGCATTTTTATACGTCCTACTCCTTTTTAATTATGTAGCCTGTACAGTGCTGTATTTTTCTGTACATTGACAAATATGGTTTGCAGATATTTATTTTGAATTTCTGTATCAATATCTATAAGGGAATAGAACTATAAATTTTCCTTCTGGTATCATTTTGTCTGGTTTTGTTTTTAAAGCTTTATCAGCCCCTTTAAATGAGTTGAGTTTGTTTTTATTTTAACTTGCAGATGGACCTACTTCACATGTCAGAGAACATCAAGGCCAACAATTCCAAAATTATTTATCTTGGAGATTTCACCTTATTTCCTTAGTTCCTATCTGAAAAACCTTGGGAAATAACTCTGAGTTGTTCTGTTTGAATCAACAATTCTGCTTTAGGCAGCTACTTTACAAACCACATGCCTAGACTGGGAAAAGGAAAATTTCTAAGAAGAAAGAAGGGATTCTATGGAGGAGTACTACAGCTGTTTACATGTCTTCCAAGTTCAGTTATAAAAAAAACATAATAAAAACAAATACCTGATTAGAGAAAGGAGAAAAAGAACTGAAGCTTAACTACCCACTACCTATAGGAGTAGTGTAATTTTGGACCAATTTTACCTCTCTAAGCCCTGCTACCCTTAGCTATAAGGAAAGAAAAGAAAATATCTACCTCAGAGGCAGGTAGAGTTTAATGGGCAAGCTTATAAGACTCTTGAATAGAGATGCCATGTCTGTATTTCCAGCACTCCACACAAGAAGCTCAGTGATAGGTGAATGAATGACTGCTAGAATGTACAACTCACTTAAGGCACCTGACCCTGAGACTAATGCAGTCACAGTTACAGAATCAGTGCTTAGTTCTTATTCTGTACACACTCTCAAAGAGGCACATAGTAACATTGCTTTAATTTTAATTGATTTAAAAATGCCTCCTGCTTAAGATATTTTTTAGGACTTCCCCAAAGATAAATCCATTCTAGTTGTAATCAAAACTCTGAAAAATGTGTAGGTCTCCCTTCCAGCTTACCCACACTAAATTACCACATAGTGTGAAAATAAGTGCAAGCAAAGAGAGAGATAGTTTTGAACTGGCCATCGTCTCCCTCTCCTTATTTCAAACAAAACAAAACAAAAAAGCATAAAAAAACATGAGAAACTAGAAAAGCTGCACTGGCCTTGAAATGCCATATTTGACCATAGTTGTGGGACACATATTAAGTTTCAGTCATTTATCTTTTCCAGAAGGAGTTATCACGATTCAAAAGCAGGAGACTGTGAGTATATGCAAAGGGCTAGACAGAAGCCAATGTTTAATGAAACACTGGTGAAACCTTCCCAGAAAAGGCTGGCTTAGTCAAGTTAATTGAATCTCTTCTGAAAGAAAATTTGCTACAACAACAGCAGCTGCCATTTATTGAGCACCTTCTAGGTGGCAGATCCAGGATTAAAATCCAGATATGTCTGATGCCAAAGCTCATGCTCTTTCCAATATGTAACACTGCTTTCTAATCAAAACAGCTCTGCATTTCACTAAAAGACTTTCTTGCCATTGCATATGTGCTCACTTTAGCACATGTAGGTTTAGTCACTATATTGACAGGATTGTCAGACTTCAAGTCTCCATCACTGTATGAGTGACTTAACTGAGTAAATTCTAGAAGCTTCCCAAGGTAGGTAGAGCTATTATATCAGACCTACAACCCTCATGGTATTCATCAGCTGAGTCATGCCAATTAGTTATGAATGAACTGTGGATGTTCAGAGCAGAACTTCAGGACCACAGAAACTTAGAAGAGCAGATTCATATTTATTGAGCATTTATTATGTACCAGACTTTATCCTAAGCACTAGACATATATTTAATGCTCGCCACAATTTTATTTGGTAATTATTATCATCATTTTATAGAAATAATCACACTAAGAGAGATGAACATACAACTTCTAAGTGTGACTGACATGTCTGGAAACCAGTTTGTTATGCCTGTAGAATCCAAGCTTACCTCACATTTCTTACCGGGGAAGATTTGAGTGTCACTTAGGCAGGGGAAAATGGGAAAGATCAATTGAGAACGTAGATCCTAAAAGGAGATAAGGAACTACAAGAACAAGAAAAGGACAAAGTTCCTAAAAAGCTCCATTAGTCATTGGCATTAACAAGTGGGATCAAGTTGCTTTCTCTAAAAGTAATAATAATAATAAATTAATTAATTAAAAAGGTGATATCCATCATCAAACATTTATTACTTGCAAAATGTTTTTCACCATTTCCTCTTCCCATGCATCCTGTAGAAACCCCAGATACTCAGTAAAAGAAACATCCCTCCAATTATCCCAATCATCTTTAATGAGACTTGCTTGGAAAATTTTACTTACATCGAAGAGAAATCAATGAGGGATGCACTTCTAGGAGTGAGGCAGAGATGGCAACCTCAGCTTTGGAATATCAGTAGGAAGGCCATCTCAAAACAAATTAGAGGTAAAAAGAACAAATCACAAACAAGTTAACATAAAAGAAAAAGACGTTTTTATGACCTAGAACTGAGGCAAAGAAGAGGGGCAAGGAGGAAATGATCATAACTGAGCACATGAAGCTGGGGTGATTCTGGGTCAGGAAGGCAGTTGAGTCATGGAGGCCATTAGGGCTATACAACCAGTTTTTACTCTCTGAACCTTGAGACTACCTAGTTTGATGTCCACTAGTCAGAATATTAATCTAGAAATATGGAGAAGAATACTTGTCTCGGCTAGCTATGATATTTAGGGAACCATCTAGCATGTTGGGGAGACACTATTACTCTAAGTAAAGAACCCAAAAACACTGTAATAGCCTGTTCCTCTCTTAGTTTCTACCACAAATGAACAGACTGCTCCTGCTCAGTGACTTTGTCAAGATATGAAGGTATTTTATTCAAGCAGATATGAGTAAACATCACTCTGAAAAAAAATGTATTGTTAATGATTTTTTTCTTAAGTGAAGGGGCACCTGGGTGGCTCAGTCAGTTGAGCCTCTGACTTTTGGTTTAGGCTGAGGTCATGATCTCAGGGTCCTTAGATCCAGCCACAAGTTGGGCTCCATGCTCAGCAGAGTCTGCTTGTTCTTCTCCTTTCCCCTCTGATCCTCCCATTGCTTGTGTATGTCTGCATGTACGCTCTCTCTCTCTCTCTCAAATAAGTATTTTTTTTCTTTTTTTAAAGAAAAAAAAGTGAAGATGACACTAGCAAGGATGATATATTTCTCTTGGAACCATAAATTTTCTTCATGTAGCCTAAGAATATTTTTATAATCATTTTCTTGCTATTGATTCATTTAACACATTTACTGACTGCCTAGTGTGCACTAGGGAGTGTTAGGCACTAGGGTACAATGTGGGGGACAAAAACATGGTCCTTGACCTTGTAGAGCAGAATTTAGTAGGAAGAGAGAGATAATCATATAATCACATAAATATAAATGACAATATGTATTAAAAGTGCAGAATAATTCGAAAGCATTTAACAGTGGGATAATTTAGAACTAGTGCCAGGCTTATTTCAGAAAATGCCTTTTCCCTTAGATAAGAAAGATGAGAGGACATAACAGACAAAAGGTATGTCTGTAGGGGTGGTGAGAATGCTTTTCAGATAGAGGAAGCAGCATGCACAAAATACTTAAGTGCAAAAGCAGCATGGAAATCTGAGAAAGTAAGAGGACCAGGATGACTGAAGCCAAGAGGAGAATGGTGTGAGAGAAAACTGAAATATATGTAAGGGCCCCTGTCTTACAAGTTCCTGTGGAAAGACCAGTGTGTTTCCCAAATCTTAGCCACTGGGTTCTAGTTTCATGATTTTTGACATATCTCTGAATCATTTTGACAAAAATATTGTTTAAATCAATCCCATTTTATTTTATTTAAATAAATTGCTCCTGTATTAAGTTAATAAAGTTTATTTCAAAAATGATAGGCTATTGCAGCCCTCCCCCCTTTTTTTCTTAAAGACCCAAGCAAAGGGGGCTGTATACATGCTGGGGGTCAAATGGGGAAGTAATAACATTCTTCTGATGACAGAAAGGATCAGATAGAGAAACTGGAAAGGTGAAAATGAGACACGAGAAAAAGGGCCACCAGTCTAGCCCTGCTCCCTGTCCCGCCGTCCAGAGTTTACTCAGTCCTAATCTCAATTCTTACAGGACAGGCTAAGGTGTATTTTAATTAAGGGGGTTCACTTCCTTGTAACCCTCACTCAAATCGTAACAAAATAAAATCCACAGAAGCTCCCCACTGAAATCCAAGTTTAAACCCCTGGTGCTAAGAGACACAATACAGTTATATGAGCTATGGCTTTAGACTCTGGGTCTATTCCTGCCTTCACAATTAACATGGTGAATATCCTTGCTTTGAGAGTTTTAGTACAACTTCAATATACTTTAATTGTCATTTTTGTGTATGAATTATCTTATTAAAATATAATTTTCAAGGAGTTAAATTTATTTGCTTAATTAGAGGCCTATTCTCTCCTCAATATGCACATTCTCAGAAGTCAACTCACATCTGCAAATGGGTGGAGGGTAATAGACCCCTTAGCATAATAACACCTAATTAGAGGATTGCATTAGTGCACTCAATACCTGTAATCACATAAGATTTTATCTAGCACCAAGAAATCCTGTGCTGATCTCTCAACACCAAAGGCCTTAAGGCATGAATGTTAGGACAGACCTCCGATCCATATGTAGGATCTTTGATTTAATAAGAAAAAATCCAGGCTTAGAGATCCTGATGCAATTATTTTGATCAGTGATGAAGTACAAAGATTTCCAGAAATAATAATTATAACAAGGGTAATAATCATGACAAGAATGCACAAAAATAGAAGGTTTAATGATTTCCAAATACTTTTCATATAAACTTTTTCCTTTGATCCTCACAATGATAAAAACAGGGTAGAAATTATTAGTTCTATTTTATGAATAAAGAAATTAAGGGTCAAAAATGTTCATATTTGGGGGAGTATCAGGAAATATTCCCACAGCACAGAAGCAAATTTCAGAAGAGCACTTTTTCCTGGTATTTCCTATGGGGGGGTGAATATGAGACCTTGGGAAGTCACTGAAACTTTCTAGCCTCAATTTCTTCATCTGTAAAATGGCCTAAATTATAGGGTATGAGTATAGAAGGAGAAAAGAAGACATTACATTTCACAGCAGGGAAGAACTATTATGGGTAAAACAGGATTTGGGTCTCCCATTGGCACTTGTACACAGGACAACATTTGCCACCAAGCCAATTAAAAGAGATCCCTTTAAAAGCATCAGTGGAGCACAAAAATATAGGCATCAACATCAAACAAAAGCCAATCCTAAGAGATTCCCACCTCTGCTATACAGGAATTATCTGACACTGGGTCTTTTTGATTCTCTGTTTCCTTACATAAAAATGAGGATATTAATGTACCTTTTCCACGGATATAATGAGGAAAAAATAAGTTAATGAATATGTGCTATCTACTACAGAGGGTGGCAAACTTTTCTCGTAAAGGGCCAGAAAGCTGAAGTAAAGTCAATTATATTATATAGGTACTTATATAACAATAGAGAAAATAAATTTCCACAAAACATTTACTGGCAAAATGTAAAATATAATAACAATAAACTGAGTTTCTTCTTTTAAAATACACAGGTAATGAATGGAATGGAATTTTCTGGGGGGGAATAACAATTCACTAAACAAGGGTTCAAAACATGTGTTGACTGTTATAAAATCAATTTCAAATTGTGCATCTGTAAAAATCATTTTTACTCAAGGGCCATAAAAACAGATAAGCCAGATTTGATCTGGGTGCCACAATTTGCCAACTTCTGAACTATTACACTAATGGCCTCCAATAAACCACACCTGTCCATATGTGTGCCATTATATAGTCCTCTTCTTTTGAATCTAGGCTGGTTCTGTGTTGGGGTTTTAATTAACAGAATGTAGCAGAAGTGATGCTGTGCCAGCTCTGGCCTATTTTTTTTTAGATTTATTTATTTACTTTTTAAAAAGACAGAGTAGGAGGAAGCAGAAGGAGAGGGAGAGGGAATCCAAGCAGATTCCATGCTAAGCGTGGAGCCAAACATGGGGTTGGATCTCACTACCCTGAAATCATGACCTGAGCTGCTTAACCAAATGTGCCACCCAGGCACCCCTCTACACCTAATTATAAGAAAGGCTGGCAGCCTCCATTTTTACACTCTTGAGTGTCTTAAGCCACCATGTAAAAATTCCAGCCACTCTTCTAGAGATGCCATGTGGGAAAGCCACCTTAAGAGACAGAAGTCCAAAGACAACAGGGAGGGGGGGGGCACAGTAATATTAGTATCTGAGCTGAGACTATTTCCCAGCCCTCAGCCAGGACCAATTACCAGGCAAGTGAACCATCCTGGAGCTTCCTCACCCAGCTGAATCTGAGTCCTGACCACAGCCACATGAGAGCCCACATGAGACCAGAAAAACAAACCAGCAAGCTGTATCTAGTCAATCCACACAGTCATGAGAAATAAGTTACTGTTGTTTTTATCTGCTAAATTTTGGAGTGGATTGGTACATAGCAACAGACAACTGAAACAGTATATACAGAGAGGAGGAGCAAGATGATGGAGGAGTAGGAAACCGATTATCATCAGGCCCCAGAAATTCACTCAGATAGTTATCAAACCATTCTGAAAACCTACGAATTCTACAGGAGATCGAAGAGAAGAAGAGCAGCAATTCTAGGAACAGAAAATCGACCACTTTCTGGAAATTCCAGGTCTCTTCTGATTAGGTTAGTGTATATTTCTCTGGGGTCATTGCTACCCTTTAGTATTTTGTTCTTCCATCCATCTATTCTTATCTACATAAAATAACAAGGCGGAAAAAAATCAACACACACAAAAAAAAGAACAAGAGGCAGTAATGATGGCTAAAGACCTAATCAATGCGGACATAAGTAATATTACAGACCTAGAGTTCAGAATGACAATTACTAAGGTGCTGGCTGGGCTCGAAAAAACAATGAAGATAAGAAAGAATCCCTCTCTAGAGAAACACAAAGTCTTTCTGGGGAAATAAAAGAACTAAAATCTAACCAAGCTGAAATCAAAAAAGCCATTCAAGAGGTACAATAAAAAATGGAGGCTCTTACTGCTACGATAAATGAGGCAGAAGACAGAATTAGTGATTTAGAAGACAAAATGATAGAGAATAAAGAAGCAGAGGAAAAGAGAGAAAAACAACTACTGGACCATGAGGGGAGAATTCAAGAGATAAGTGAAAACATAAGATGAAACAACATTAGAATAATTGGGATCCCAGAAGAAGAAGCGAGGGGGGGAGGCAGAAAGTATATTGGAGCAAATTATAATACAGAATTTCCCTAATTTGGGGAAGGGAACAAGCATCGAAATCCAACAGGCAAAGAGAACCACCATCAAAATCAATAAAAATAGGTCCACACCCCATCATCTAATAGTAAAACTTACAGGTCTTAGTGACAAAGAAAAAATCCTGAAAGCAGCTCGGGACAAGAGGTCTATAACATAAATGGTAGAAATATTACACTGACAGCAGACCTATCCACAGAGATCTGGTAAGCCAGAAAGAACTGGCATGATATAGTCAGAGCACAAAACAAGAAAAATATGTATAGAATACTATATCTAGTTAGGCTGTCATTGAAAATAGAAGGAGAGATAAAAAGCTTCCAGGACAAACAAAAACTAAAGGAATTTGCAAACACCAAGCCAGCCCTACAGGAAATATTGAAAGGGGTCCTCTAAGAAAAGAGAGCCTAAAAGAAACATAAACCAGAAAGGAAGAGAAACAATATACAGTAACAAGTCGCCTTACAGGTAACACAATGGCACTAAATTCATATGTCTCAAGAGTCACCCTGAATGTAAAGGGACTAAATGCCCCAACTAAAAGACACAGGGTATCAGAATAGATTAAAAAAAAAAAAGACCCATCGATATGCTGTCTACAAGAAACTCATTTTACACCCAAAGACACTTCTGGATTTAAAGTGAGCAGGGTAGAAAACAATTTACCATGCCAATGGACATCAAAAGAAAGCTGGAGTGGCAATCCTAATATCAAATAAATTAGATTTTAAGCCAAAGAATATCATCAGATATGAGGAAGGACACTATATCATACTTAAAGGATCTGTCCAAAAAGAAAATCTAACAATTGTAAATATCTATTCCCCTAACATGGGGGCAGCCAATTATATAAACCGATTAATAACAAAATCAAAGAAACACATTGACAATAATACAATAATAGTAGGGGACGTTAACAACCCCCTTACTGAAATGGACAGATCATGAAAGCAAAAGATCAACAAGGAAATAGAGGCTTTAAATAACACCCTGGACCAGTTGAACATAACAAATATATTCAGAACATTCCATCCCAAAACAACAGAATACACATTCTTCTCTAGTGTACATGGAACATTCTCCAGAAGAGACCATATTCTGGGTCACAAATCAGGTCTCAACCGGTACCAAAGGATTGGAATCATTCCCTGCATATTTTCAGACCATACTGCTCTGAAACTAGAACTCAACCACAAGAGGAAGTAAAGAACTTAAATACATGGATGCTAAAAAACATCCTACTAAAGAATGAAGGGGTCAACCAGGAAATTAAAGAAGAATTTAAAAAATTCATGGAAACAAATGAAAATGAAAACACAACTGTTCAAAATCTTTGAGACACAGCAAAAGCAGTCCTGAGAGGAAAGTATATAGCAATACAAGGCTTTCTCAAGAAACAAGAGAGGTCTCAAGTACACAACCTAACCCTACACCTAAAGGAGCTGGAGAAAGAACAGTAAAGAAAGCCTACATCAAACAGGAGAAGAGAAATAATAAAGATAAGAGCAGAAATCAATAAAATAGAAACCAAAAAAAACATTGAAAAAAAATCAAAGAAAACAGGAGCTGGTTCTTTGAAACAATAAGATTGATAAACGCCTAGCCAGATTTATCCAAAAGAAAAGAGAAAGAACTCAAATGAATAAAATCATGAATGAAAGAGGAGAGATCACAACCAACACCAAAGAAATACAAACAATTCTAAGAACATATTATGAGCAACTCTACAGCAAATTTGACATTCTGGAAGAAATGGATGCATGCCTAGAGAAATACAAACTACCAAAACTGAACCAGGAAGAAATTGAAGACCTGAATAGACCAATAAACAGTAAGGAAATTGAAGCAGTCATCAAAAATCTCCCAACAAACAAGAGCCTGGGGCCAGACGGCTTCCCAGGGGAATTCTACCAAACATTCAAAGAAGAATTAATACCTATTCTCCTGAAACTGTTCCAAAAAATAGAAATGGAAGGAAAACTTCCAAACTCATATTATGAGACCAGCATTATCTTGATCCCAAAACCAGGCAAAGAGCCCATCAAAAAGGAGAATTACAGAACAATATTCCTGATGAACATGCATGCAAAAGTCCTCAACAAAATACTAGCCAATAGGATCCAACAGCACATTAAAAGAATTATTCACCATGACAAAGTGGGATTTCTTCCTGGGCTGCAAGGTTGGTTTAACATTCGAAAATCAATCAATGTGATACAAGACATTAATAAAAGAAAGAACAAGAACCATATGATCCTCTCAATAGATGCTGAAAAAGCATTTGACAAAGTACAGCATCCTTTCTTAATCAAAACTCTTCACAGTGTAGGCATAGAGGGTACATACCTCAATATCATGAAAGCCATCTATGAAAAACCCACAGCAAATATCATTCTCAATGGAGAAAAACTGAGAGCTTTTCCCCTAAACTCAAGAATATGGCAGGGCTGTCCACTATGACCACTGCTATTCAACATAGTACTAGAAGTCCTAGCCTCAGCAATCAGACAACAAAAAGAAATAAAAGGCATCCAAATCAGCAAGGAAGAAGTCAAACTCTCACTCTTTGCAGATGATATGATACTTTATGTGGAAAACCCAAAGGACTCCACTCCAAAACTGCTAGCACTCATACAGGAATTCAGTCAAGTGTCAGGATATAAAATCAATGCACAGAAATCAGTTGNTATATACCAACAACAAAACAGAAAAAAGAGAAATTAAGGAGTCAATCACATTTACAATTGCACCCAAAACCATAAGATACCTAAGAATAAACCTAACCAAAGAGGCAAAGAATCTGTACTCAGAAAACTATAAAGTACTCATGAAAGAAATTGAGGAAGTCCCAAAGAAGTGGAAAAACATTCTATGCTCAAGGACTGAAAGAACAAATATTGTGAAAATGTCTATGCTACCTAGAGCAATCTACACATTTAATGCAATCCCTATCAAAATACCAGCAATTTATTTCAAAGAAATGGAACAAATAATCCTCAAATTTATATGGAACCACAAAAGACCCCAAATAGACAGAGGAATGTTGAAAAAGAAATCCAAAGTTGGTGGCATCACAATTCTAGACTTCAAGGTCTATTACAAAGCTGTCATCATCAAGACAGTATGGTACTGGCCCCAAAACAGATACATAGATCAGTGGAATGAAATAGAGAGCCCAAAAATGGACTCTCAACTCTATGGTCAACAAATCTTCGACGAAGCAGGAAAGAATGTCCAATGGAAAAAAGACAATCTCGGGCGCCTGGGTGGCTCAGTGGGTTAAAGCCTCTGCTTTCGGCTCAGGTCATGATCTCAGGGTCCTGGGATCGAGGCCCACATCGGGCTCTCTGCTCAGCAGGGAGCCTGCTTCCTCCTCTCTCTGCCTGCCTCTCTGCCTCCTTGTGATCTCTCTCCCGCTGTGAAATAAATAAAATCTTTAAAAAAAATTTATTTAAAAAAGAAAAAAGACAATCTCTTCAACAAATGGTGTTGGGAAAACTGGACAGCCACATGCAGAACAATGAAACTGGATAATTTCCTTTAACCACACACAAAAATAGACTCAAAGTGGATGAAAGACCTCAATATGAGACAGGAATCCATCAAAATCCTTGAGGAGAACACAGGCAGCAACCTTTTCAATCTCAGCTCAGCAACATCTTCCTAGCAACATCACCAAAGGCAAGGGAAGCAAGGACAAAAATGAACTATTGGGACTTCATCAAGATTAAAAGCTTGTGCACAGCAAAGGAAACAGTCAACAAAACCAAAAGACAACTGACATAATGGGAGAAGATATTTTCAAGTGACATATCAGATAAAGGGCTTGTATCCAAAATCCATAAAGAACTTATCAAACTCAACACCCATAAAACAAATAACCCAGTCAAGAAATGGGCAGAAGACATGAACAGACATTTCTCCATGGAAGACATCCAATGGCCAACAGACACATGAGATAGTGCTCAACATCCTTTGGCATCAGGGAAATACAAATTGAAACCGCAGTGTGATACCACCTCACACCTGTCAGAATGGCTAAAATCAACATGTCAGGAAATGACAGATGTTGGTGAGGATGCAAAGAAAGGAGAACCCTCCGACACTGTTGGTGGGAATGGAAGCTGGTGTAGCCACTCTGGAAAACAGTATGGAGGTTCCTCAAATGTTGAAAATAGAGCTACCCTATGACCCAGCAATCGCACTACTGTGTATTTACCCTAAATACACAAAGGCAGTGATCCTCTGGGGCACATGCACCTGAATGTTTATAGCAGCAATGTCCACAATAGCCAAACTATGGAAAGAACCTAGATGTCCATCAACAGTTGAATGGATAATGAAGATTGTTATATATATATATATAATGGTTTACTATGCAGCCATCAAAAGAAACAAAATCTTGCCATTTGCAATGATGTGAATGGAACTAGGGTGTATTATGCTAAGCAAAATAAGTCAATCAGAGAAAGATAATTATCATATGATCTCTCTGATATGAGGAATTTGAGGGGCAGGGGAGGGGTTGTGGGAGGTAGGGAGGAAAAAATAATGAAAGAAGTTGGGATTGGGAAGGAGACAAACCATGAGAGACTCTTAATCTCATGAAACAAACTGAGGGTTACTGGGAGGTGGGAGGGTAGGGATAGGGTGGATGTGTTGTGGACATTGGGGAGGGTTTGTGCTATGGTCAATGCTGTGAAAGGTGTAAGCCTGATGATTCATAGACCTGTACCCCTGGGGCAAAAATTAAAAAAAAAATTAAAAAAAAGAAATAGTATATACAATGTCTGGCAAATAGTTCCCTTTTTATACACGCTTGTTTCACTTTTTCAACATCTTTACTCAATCTCCAAGGAAATCATCCCATGACTTAATATAGATACAAAGCATGCATAAACAAACCTCTCATATGTAACCTGAGATAAAGTCCACATCACAGATCCAGCTCCTGGAAGAGTCAATTAACACTCCTCATATATCCAGGT
Organism: Ailurus styani; assembly: GCA_002007465.1. NCBI lineage: Eukaryota > Metazoa > Chordata > Mammalia > Carnivora > Ailuridae > Ailurus > Ailurus styani. Next base: position 359,762 of record LNAC01000691.1, on the reverse strand, counting down.
GTTCCTATATATTTCCCAGACTCCCTTACAATTTGGTTTGGGTCATGGAACTTATTTATGCCAATGGATTTTGAGGAATATTTATATATGTCACATCCAAGCTAAGGAAGTTAAGAGTCAATGCACCTCTTTTGCCACAGGACACATGGAAACCTTATATTGAGATGGTGGCCTCACCAGATGGAGGGGCCTGAGTCCCAACACAGATGTGAGCTCTCACTCACCTAGGTCACACCAACACTGTTTTGGCTTTGAACCTACATTATTCTGCTTTGCTGTACCACTTAAGCTATCAAGCTTTAATCTAGAATTTCTTGGGAGGTGTTATGCTGTTGTTGTTGTTGTTTTAAATATTTAATAAAATATATACCAAAAAGTTCATTTATAATAAATATGCAGTCCATTATGTTTTCACAAAATGAGCACACTCATGAAACCTGCACATGAATCAAGAAATAGAATATTACGTCTACGGCCATACCACCCTGAACGTGCCTGATCTCATCTGATCTCGGAAACTAAGCAGGGTCGGGCCTGGTTAGTACCTGGATGGGAGAAATAGAATATTACTTGGGGCATCTGGGTGGCACAGTCAGAATCTTGGTTCTGACTCAGGTTTTGATCTCAGGGTCACGAAATCAAGCCCTGTGTAGGGCTCTGTGCTCAGCATGGAGTCTGCTTGAGATTCTCTCTCCCTCTCCTTCAGATCCTCCTGCTCCTGTGCACACTCCCTCTCTCTCTCTCTCAAGTATATATTAAAAATATAGAATATTACTAATATTCCAGAACCACTCTTCCTACCCTCATGCCCTCTTCCAAATAACTTCCCCAAGTATAACCACTACCCTGACCTTTAACACCAGATATTAGCTTTGACTATTTGGAAACTTTATAATAATGGAATCACAAAACATATACTCTTTCCAATCTGGCTTCTTTCAATCTACTTATGTTTCTTAGATTCATCTACATTGCTGGATATAATTAAAGCTTTAATTCTAATTGCTGTGTAGTATACCATTGTATGAACATACTGTATTAATTTTACTATTAACATTTTAAGTAATCTCTAGCTTTAGGTAATTATGGGTAATTAATTTAGAGAATAGTACAATGACTATTCTCATAGGTCTTTTTGTGAATATATGCACATATTTCTATTAGCATATGACCAGGCGTGGAATTTCTGGGTTGTAGGGTTCTTACCTGTTCAGGGTTAACAGGTATAGCTAGTTCTCCCAAGTTGATCTGCCAATTCCTGTTAAGAGTGTATGTATGTCCTATTCTATAACTTTACTAAGGTTTAGTATTTTCAATCTTTTCTTTACTCCATTTAATGTATGAGGCTGCTGCCTTTTCAATTACTTCTGTTCCAGTCACCAAGAGTAAAATAAAAGTTTCTCTAAACCCAGAGTTGGAAGCTGAGGAAATTCACCTGAGAACTCAGGTATTTCTTGAAGGAAAAAAAAATTATTGATAAATGTTTTTAAGTTGTTGCTATTGTATTTTATGATTTTTAAAGGAATCTTTTATTATTAGTTAAGTATTTAAGAACTTAATTAATTCTCATGACTAGTAATCACTTTAAGAATAGATAGGAGATAGACTACAAGGATTCAGAATTTTATTATTTTATTTGCTCATGCCAACAACCCAAGAGCCAGAAGTTAAGGGTTTCAGAATGGCTCTGCCATTAAATAACAGTTGTTCTTAAGCAACTCATTTTTTTCTTGGCTTTGATTTAGTAACCTGTCAAATAGAGATGATAATCGCCTTGCAACCTCACATAATTCTTCATTCAATCAACAAATATTTCCTGAGTACCTATTATGTGACAGTTCTGGGAATATAATGGTGAGCAAAAATATAGCCTCTATCCTCATGGAATGTATAGTGTAAACACTAATCAAACACACACACACACACACACACCCCACAAATAAATATAAAATGTAAAAGTTGTGAGCCTCAGAATCACAAAATCAGAACCTGAGAATTAAGAAACCTTAGGATCATCTAATACAATCCTCTAATTTCTTCAAAGATACAGAAAATATGAAAGGATGTTTTTTGAAAAGTTAAAAGTTTCAGATAACTGAGAAGTGGCAACATTATTGTTATGTAATTTCAGAAAACCAAATGTGGGGCACCTGGGTGGCTCAGTGGGTTAAGCCTCTGCCTTCGGCTCAGGTCTAGATCTCAGGGTCCTGGGACCAAACCCCATATTGTGCTCCTTGCTCAGTAGGGAGCCTGCTTCCTCCGCAGGGAGCCTGCTTCCTCCTCTCTCTCTGCCTCTCTCTCTGCCTACTTGTGATCTCTCTCTCTGTCAAATAAATAAATTGAAAAAAAAAGATAACCAAATGTACTTCTGCTCCAATATTTACCATTAGAAAATAAACATAGCTTGAACTCAGCATCTATAACTTCTAACGTGGCTCACAGTAGAAAAATTAATCATAATATCTCATAACCAAAATAAGGTAGGCTCTAATTGTGAAGGTGAGAGCCCAGGAGAGGGCCAGAAGTATAGAAGAGAAGTACATTTCATTGGCCCACGATGGGAGAGGTATCTAGGTCTCTTAGAAAATTACTACAGGGCGCCTGGGTGGCTCAGTGGGTTAAAGCCTCTGCCTTTGGCTCAGGTCATGATCTCAGGGCCCTGGGATGGAGGCCCATGTCGGGCTCTCTGCTCAGCAGGGAGCCTGCTTCCTCCTCTCTCTCTCCCTGCCTCTCTGCCTACTTGTAATCTCTCTCTCTCTCTCTCTCTCTCTCTCTGTGTCAAATAAATGAAATCTTAAAAAAAAAGAAAGAAAGAAGAAAATTACTACAGTTAGAATTGGCTTAGAACCTAGACATAGTTTGGCTTTTATTAGATGAATCACCTTAAGCAAGCCTCTTGTTCTTCCCGAGTCTGAGTTTCCTCATCTGTAAAATGAAGAAATTGGCCAGGTAATATTTTATGGTTCTGAATTTCAATGACACCACCAAGGACAGTGGATAAGATGGTGTCTCTTTTTATTAATAAACTGAAATAACACCAGTGAAGCAAAAAGCCATATAGATATGGGTTCAAATCCCTGTACCTCCTAACTATGTAACCTTAAGCAAGTCACTTACCCTCTTAGATCTAAGTTTCTTCATTTGTAAAATGATAATAATAATGACTATATCATATGATCGTTGTGGATTTTAAAAGAAATGAGGTATATAAAGCAGCAGGGATGGCATAAAAATAGTGTCCTTCCATTCTCCTTGGTCTGTAGAATATAGTACTGATCACAGGCAACTTCAAGCTCCTGATGATATGATTCACTCTAACCAGTAGGTACCATGTGTCCAAACCCAATGTTTCTTCTAAGATATGAGGATGACAGAAAGAAGAAGGACATGACTCCTGTTCAAAGTACTTATAACCCAGTAGGGAGTATGGACTAAATATACAAACACCCCAAATACAAGGCCAAATATAATATATATTAAACTTGATATACAAAACTGTGCTAGGGTTCAAATGAAAGAATGCACTTTAGGATGAGATGGCAGGGGGGAAGGGTATCAAAATTAGACTTTCTACAGAAGCTGCTCTTAAAAAATACCATGAAGGATGGGTTAGATTTTGACAGCTGGAGATGTGAGGAAAAGCATTCAAGGTGGAGGGTAAAAATAAGCATATGCAAAGGAGAAAGGAAAGTGTGGGGCAAATTATTTTTACCTGGAGGACAACTAAGAATTTTTAAAATAATAAGGAGTGCCCCTATATATCAGATCATGTATTAGGCACTTACAAGCTTTATTTTCATTTACTGTTCAGGCAAGTTTTATTATCCTCAATTTTAGATACTTGAAAAAATAAACTATATTACCCAAAGTTTTCACAGTCATTTAATGACAGAGTTGAACTATAAAAACATGCATCTATGACTCTAAAAACCCATGTCTCTCTAAATAATGAGAAATGTAGCTATAAATGAGGGTTGACAATAGGGAGCCTTTAAATGTCAGTGTAAAGCTTGCATTTTGAATTTAAAAAGATAGAGGGAGCTACTGGAGGTTTAGGAGGAGGAGAAATATGACACAGATGAAGATTATATTCCCTAGGAAAATGGAGTAAACCAAGATGTTTAAGACTTAAAATTCATAGCTAAATAACCTAGTATTGAATCCCAGTTCTATCACTTACTAACTGTATGGCCTGGGAGCAAATTATCTAAACTTTGTGCCCCTTAGCTTCCTCATTTGTAAATAAGGGTAATGATAGTTACCTACCTTAGAGTTGTAAGGAGGACTAAATTCATTAATACATACAAAGCCCTAGAACACTTCCTGGCTTATAGTAAGCACTCACTAAACATTAGCTGGTATGGTTGTGGTTGTTATTGTTGCTGTTGCACCTGGGGAAAAAACTGTTAGAACAGAACTCTTTCAGCCCAATCTGACAATTTGGCCTTCTTCTATTCGAGTTGAACAAAGGGTTAATTGTATATTATCAGTGAAGGCAAGGTTTGCTTTCAGGACAAAAGCAAAGACAAAAATCCAAGAGGAATGATTAATCTAGCTAAGGAGGTAGGTAGCTCATGTCATAGCACAATCCATTAGTTTCTCTCCATAAGAATAATTGGGACCTGAGTCTCTTTAGATGTGGTCCAAACTGGCATAATTACAATGCAGTGGAGAAGAAATACCAAGTCAGGAGACTTGGATTCTACTTTCAAAGCTGCTATGATTCAGCCTCTTAACATTAAGAGATGACTCTCCCCTTTATGTCCAAGAGTCTCAAGCCATAAATTAAGAATGAATTTTTCCCTCTCCATGGATCATCATGAGAATTAAATGAGATATTAGATATGTAAAGCCTCTTTCATTTGAATGGTGTTGTGCATACAGTAGGCACTCAAAATACTGTTGAATAAAGTGCCTGCTTTATTTGAAAAGTGGCATTTGGAAGGTAAGAAAAAAACTAAAACAAGTGGTGGAGTAGTTCTGTACTTCACCCCTGGGAAAAGTAAAAAGCTCTATATTGAAACAGTTCTTTAAAATGTATAGGAGGAAGAAGCTTCATATAATGGAAAGAGCCTGAGTTTCCAAATAAAGCAAAATTAGGTTCAAATCATAGCTGCAGTATATATTAGCTATGAGATCTTGAACCAACTACCTGAGCCTCTCTTTCTTCAAATACAAAACTAGAATATTAATATCTAATAGGGTAGCCCTGAGAGTTAAATGATAAAGTCCTAACAACACACCTGGCTCAGAGGTGAAACTCAGCAGGCACTACTATCACTACCACCACTACTATTAATAACAATGGCAGTTAACTTTAAATGAGTGCTAACTGATAGGCACCATTCTAAACATTTTACATAAATTATCTCATTTAATCCTTATTTATTTAATAAATTAATAAGTCTTGTTCTATTATCCCTCCATATTTTACTGATGAGGAAACAGAGCCACAGAACAGATAATCTTACCCTAGGTCACAGGACTAAAATGTGACAAAGCCAGAATATTGTTCCTATTATTTTTCTCTCCTCCATAAGCTGGATGTGTAAAAACATCTTACATAAGATTATGAACAATTTCCCTCCCATTATCTCATTTTATCTTATCCTTAAAGCAATTTTGTAATGTAGGCTGACCATGGCTAACAATCCCCATCTTACAAATAGGAAAAGAAAAGCTTGAAAAAGATAAATGACTTAATCAACCTCACATAAACAGTAGTCACACCACAACTTCTGCTATGTAGCAGAACTGGAAAATGAACCCAAGTCTTCAAAGTCCAAGACTAGTATTCTTTTTTTTTAAGATTTTATTTATTTATTTGACACAGAGAGAGAGAGATCACAAGTAGGCAGAGAGGCAGGCAGATAGACAAGGAGAGGAGGAAGCAGGCTCCCCGCCGAGCAGAGAGCCCGATGCGGGCCTCGATCCCACGACGCTGAGATCATGACCTGAGCCGAAAGCAGAGGCTTCAACCCACTGAGCCACCCAGGCGCCCCAAGACTAATATTCTTTCCAGGAGAAAACTGAATTTCCTACATAATATTCAGAATGGAGATTTCTCCTTCATTCAGACTCTTCTCATATTAATCTAAATTAATGATGTTTTGCTGTCACTATTATTTCTGAAATGCATGTATTGGGATGGTCCTTGAATCAAGTGCCAATGAATTCACTTGGAGAAGGCTTTCCCAATGGTTTGAAGAGCCTATGCTCATCTGATTCAAATGATCACCTTTCCATCCACCTATCATGTGGCATTTAGCCTTCTCCTATTGCATCTCTATGGATTACATTACTCATTAATGTGAACCAGCTCTTCAATGGCAAAGATTAAAGTACTATGTAAAGGAAGACATACTCTCAGTAAAAAAAAAAGGCTCTAACTTTTTAACTATAGAATAATAGACTCAACTCCATCTAGTAATACATATTTGCATCAGACAGGCCAGAGTTAGTATCCTGATTTGATCACTATGTGACCATAAATAACTTGCTGTACCCTTCTAAACTGCAGTTTCCTTATCTATAAGGTGGGGATAATAACACCTAATCAGAGGATTCAGGAGGAGAATTAAATAGCAAAGTGTAGGTAAAGTTCTAATGCATAGCATGTCTTCACCAAATAGTGGCTATTACATCAACACGGAAATACGAGAGTCTGCTTAAGATAATCACACGGATTAAATTCTGTTTCTCCTACCAAAATATAAGAGCTTTAAGAAATATCTTCCATTTTGATAATACTTTACAATTCTCCTTATCTATTACTTATTTGATTTTGATAACAATCCTGTGAGGATTTTGCAATTTAAAAAGCTGAGCTCCAGTTCCATCCACGTCATTGCAAATGGCAAGAATTCATTTCTTTTGATAGCTGCATAGTATTCCATTGTATATATATACCACATCTTCTTTATACATTCATCTGTTGATGGACATCTAGGTTCTTTCCATAGTTTGGCTATTGTGGAGATTGCTGCTATAAACATTTGGGTGCATGTGCCCCTAAGGATCACTACCTTTGTATCTTTAGGGTAAATACCCAGTAGTGTGATTGCTGGGTCGTAGGGTAGCTCCATTTTCAACTTTTTGAAGAATCGCCATACTGTTTTCCAGAGTGGCTACACCAGCTTGCATTTCCACCAACAGTATAGGAGGGTTCCCCTTTCTCCACAACCTCGCCAACATCTGTCGTTTCCTGACTTGTTGATTTTAGCCATTCTGACTCGTGTGAGGTGGTATCTCACTGTGGTTTTGATTTGTATTGAATAAAAAAAAATAATTAATTAATTTAAAAAATTTAAAAAAAAATAAAAAGCTGAGCTCATGCAGGGTCAAAGACTTTTCCAAGGTCACTGTATTTGTCAGGAAATAACAAGCTAATGCTAAAGAATAAAAACCCAAAATCTCAGTGTCTTAACACAGAAATTTTATTTCTTACTCATGTAAAAGCCATTGTAGGTCTCAGGGCAGCTATCCTACAATGGGTAACTCATTTTCTACCAATGGTGAAGAAAGAGCTGTAATGTCATACAAGGGCTTTTCTTTAACTCAGCCTGACTCACATGACTAGTGTCACAGACCCTCCCGTCTCCTGAGCAGAACTAGTCTCACAGCCCCACCAAATGCAAGAGAGTTGGTCCATATAGTCACCCAGGAACCCAGGAAGAGAGAGTTAGGACCAGATATCAAACAGCACTAATGAAAGCTGTTGAAGCCTCAATGATAAGAAATGGTGAAGTTGGAGTTTGAACTCAGTGTTTCTATTCTCTATTTTCAATACTATTTCCTATTGTATCAAAGTACTTTTCACATTTTCAGAGAAAACACAAAATAAAGAAAAAGAAAGAAACTCTCAAAGGTGCTGTGATTTACTCTATACCTCTCCACACTGCTTTTTAAGTAGCTATCGATTCTGTTTCCCTGTGCTGATCAGTTTGGATAAAAAACTAATACACTGCTATTGAGATACATTGGCTATAGCTTTGAAGAAAAATAAGCAACTCAGAGACTCTGATACATCTTCAGTAAAACAGGCTAACAGAAATTAAGGTAAATTCAGAGCCTGTATATCTACTGATTGGTTGTAAATACCTTCCATTTTTACAACTTTTCCTATGTTTATATAAAGACTTGTCCCAGAAATACTCCCTTTGTTAAAGATGTTTCAATTCAACAGCCTTATGATGAGTGATCAACATTTTCTTCTTAATTTATAGGAGTTGTTGCCAGTTTCAATTGCATTTCAACTTTCCCTGCTATCCTGTTTGACTGATACATTCATCATTTAACAAACATATCCTGAGAATTTATTGCACACCAGACACTACGGTGTACCTGGGCAGAGTTGCTACATTCAGGGTGTGCATTACACAAGGACCTCCTATTATGGCTAACAGTGGCCCAATGGAAATGGTATGTTTTTCTAACTCACACAAAGGTTCATTAGGAGCTAGCTACAGCCCTGATGCTGGGATAATGGAATGGATATGACAGTGTCTTTATCTCTGAGGATATCACAGTGTAATGTGGAAGATATGCAAATAAACATGGAATTATACTACCAGGTCATATATGTTATTGTAAAGGAAAGTCCAAGAAGTTACAAAAACACAGAAGAGGAGCTTCTAAGCCAGTCTGGAAGATCAAGGGAAATTCTCCCAAAAAATAACAATTAAACTGAGCCCTAAAATGAGTAGGTGTTAAAGGAATGCATTTAGGTAAAGACAGGGAGTGATATCTCCCACAGAAAGAAAACAATTAGGGGGAAAACAGAGGAAAAAATTACCATTGCATGTAAGAGGAAACCACAAACATCACTGTTGGATAAACATTGAAGTTAGAACCTAGGAGGTAAGGTGATAGAGGAAGTAATCAGGGACAGACACTAAAGGTCCTGTCAAACTAAGGAGCTTGTTTTATTACATAAAGTAAGAAACAGGAAGTCACTGAAGGAGATAAAACAGGAAAGCACATGTGATTAGATTTGCATCTTATTCTTTTCTGACATAGGGAGCTCTGTGTCTAGGGTTTTCATATAACACCATTAGAGGTATTTCAAAGAATAATTTGTTAAGTAATCCAATTTGTATTTTCAAGTTAGAGAGAAAAAAATACCCTTAGAAATGTTCATATGGCTCTCACTTCACCAGGGATGGATGGTAAGTAGACAGACATTCCTATCAGTGATGCAGATCTCTTTTCTGAATGACTTTATAAAGCTCAAGCTTGTTTCATATAATAAAAATGATAATCGAAACATAAATTTTAATACAATAGGCCATATTTCAACAGATTCCATTTACATTACTCCTGCATAAGGCATTATTTATGATGGTATATGTACACCTAATCTTGATGCTGTGAAGGTGACCCAAGCATGCTAGGTGGGGAAGGGAGCTGAGCCAGTGAAAGCATTTACACATCACCTCAAGTGTGTATTACAAGCTCAGCTCTGCATGAAGGGCAATTTGGACTGTGAAGAAAAAGAAGACTAAATTGAAGACAATGAGACTATTTAACTAGCATATCCAGTACCAAGGCCCAAATTCTGTTCTCAAAGGAAAACATCCTCCAAGAGGGGAAAATAATATGAATTCTAAAACTCTTTGAAGATCAAGGCAAAAAAACACCTGATTATCACCAGAGTGGAAATGGGCATTACTCCTAGTAATCATATCATTGTCCTAAAACAATATTTAAAAGCTGAATTTTCAGATGACCCCAAAATGTCTTATTCTTTTCTCCCTCATGAAGTTTCTTGCTGAAATGATCAAAAGTTCAGTAACAGGACAATGGGTCAAAAAAAACATAAGGGCAAAGGAGAATGAAGATCATTCATTATATAATTCATTCATTCAATAAACATTTATAAAGCTCCTACCCCTATAAGACAGGCGCTGTGCTAGGAGATTTCATAAGTACTGTCTCATTTAATAAAAGAAATACTACCACTCATATTTTGCAGATAATGAAACTGAAGCAAGTAGAGCTTAACACTTAATAGAGAGCCTACACTTAGTTTTTCTTTAAGCACAAAGTATTCCTTTACCAAAAAATGGAAGACTTAAATTTATTAGAAGTACTCAATGTAACATTTTAATGATTTTGGAAACATTTATTTTAAACATTTTATTTATGTATTTGTCAGAGAGAGAGAGAGTGAGAGCACAAGCATGGGTAGTGGCAGGCAGAGAAAGAAGCAGGTTCTCTGCTGAGCAAGGACCCCAGTGCAGGACTAGGTCCCAGGACTTAGGGGTCATGACCTGAGCCCAAGGCAGATCTTAAACTGGCTGAGCCACTCCCATACACAGACTAGTTTAAAAGGCAAATATACCATGGAAAACTGCTGCTACATTTCTTACCAAACTAATGTTGAATCAGACTTAATTATTTTAATAGTTCCTTGTTACAAACTCTGTTCCTTTCTCAGCAATTTACCTATTTCTCTCACACTGAGTCATATTATTTGTTTATTCATTCATTCATTCCTCCTACAGATATTTACTTGGTGTCTGTCATATGCTAAGCTCAATTCTATGGACTAGAGTACAATGGAACATCTGCTCTCAATAGATTCACAATTTGCAAGGGAAGCCAGACAACTAAACAGACAATTAGCACACAAAGTGGTAAGTGCTATAATATAAGGATGTTCAGGGGAACTGTGTATCACAGTCAGGTTATATGTGTTCAATCCAGAGGCAAATACATCTATGACAACCCAGGGCCTTCCTAGCTGTAGAAAATTCTGAGATCCAACACTTTACAAACAGACTTCCACCATCTTTCCATGGGAAGCTTCTCCTCATGACCTATGACTCTATGACCCCAAGCTGTCCATTCACTCAAACAATATTTAATAAGCAACTGCTTTGTGCCACAAACTATGTTGGGCACTGAGGTTACAAAGCAGAGTAAGTGTTCCCTGCTTTCATGAGTTTGCAATCACACACACACACACACACACACACACACAGAAAACAAAACAAAAGAAAAAAATCTGCTAAAGCCTTTGAAAAGATTGCTAAGTTATATCACTCAATATCAGTGAACAACTTGATTTTTCCACACCATTGCTCTGTGACTTTGAACAAGTTTTTTTTTTATCTTGCTAGTCCTTGGTTTTCTCATCTGTGAAATGATAATAGTATTTCCCTTTGTCATTTCATAGCATTTTTCAAAATCATATGACATCATGAATGAAAAAGCACCTTGAAAACTATGAAAGTATGTGAAAATATAATGAATTTTATTTGTCATCCTCATGATTAAAGGGAGTCTCTGATTTAATTAAAAGTATTAATTATAATATATTTTCAAATAAATGCAATTATATTACTTTCTAATGCTTGCAGTAACTAAAAGTAGGCCAATAAACAACCATTAAATAAAGATCATTTGGAGGCTCACTTAAAGGCATAGATATAAAGTATTTGCACTGATTTGTACAAGTAGATGCTTCTGAACTATTCAAAAGCAGTCAGATCTCTGAAGGGCTATAAACAATCTCCCTTGCAAAGAGGTTTATACCATTATTTGCTCTACTAGGAATAAGTTTGCAGAGAACATCCCAAATTACTTCAATTTTCATATTAATTGATATTATGTTAATAACTTTCCACCATTTTAAAACTAGAGAATGGCAGTAATGTGCCATAGCAGAAAGAAAACATAATTGTTCCTCAGAATACCAAACCTGACTCCTGGCTCTACTATTTGTTGCCTATGACCCTAGGTGGGTCCCTTAAATGATACTCAGTTTTCTAATTGCTAAAATATGAAAAATAAGCATACCCACATGATAAATTCACTGTGAGAATAAGTGACATAGCACATCTGAAACTGTGTTGTTTTAACAAATAGAGCAGTTTTAAGTTCTTAACTGGATATCAATATCATTTTTAGTATATATATTTAACTCTACTTATTAAGTGGTATTCAAAGGAGTACTTTTTCTTGATACCTGAGTTTCAGGTAAATAGGTTTCAGGTAATAGGTAAAATATTTTTTCACCACCAATGGCTCTGAAGCTCTGTGCAATCAATAACCTTTTTTGTACCTCAGGATCCACTTTTGAAAACTGAGGTAAACACTCTCCTAGATAACTATAAATGCATCAGAAACACAATGTGGTAATCAGCAACTCTGGTTTCCTTAAATGTTTTTCCAGGTCCAAACCATATTAAAAAAAAATTCACTGATCCAAATGAGACTATACAAATCTGATGAATTTATGAAACTGAGCATGGTAAAGACTAAGAGTCTAAAAATGGAGGGAGTAGGGAGTTAGATCTAAACTACTGAAGAGCATACAATTCCAGAAGTTAGATAGTTTTTGCTTTGTTTGTTTTTTAATATTTTATTTATTTATTTTAGAGAGAGGTAGGGGGAGAGGACAGAGGAAGAAGCAGGCTTCCCATTGAGCAGAGAGCCCAATGTAGGGCTCGATCCCAGGACCCTGAGATCATGACCTGAGCCGAAGGCAGACACCTAACCAACTGAGCCACTCAGGGGTCCCTGTTTTGTTTGCTTTTTAGTCTAGTCCCTGTGGCTGTTGAGATAGGATACTGAATAGGAGAGAGTGGAGTTGGGGGCATTAGTGGCATTTTAAAAATACATCTGGAGTGTAAGGTCTTTCTCAGCTTCTAAGAACTTGAACAAAGCATAATCTACTATTCCTTGTAATGTTAGGTCAGAGTTGAATAGAACTGGACCTGATATATCTATTAATGTCTCACTCTTTATTCTATTAATCTCTAGGATGACATGACAACCTGCTCATTACTCCTGCCTGGTAACACTTGACTCCCCGCTCTTGTCAGGGCTCTTTTAACCCTGGGTACTAAACTCACTGTGGCCGGAGCCTAGGGGTTTTCAAGAGACTAGGAACTCTTGAAAGAAAGCTCTAGACTCCTGTAGGAGAAGGAAAGGAAAAGTGAATTGGGGTAAATTGGAAGAGGAGATGAACCATGAGAGACCCTGAGAAACAAACAGGGTTATGGAGGGGAGCCAGGAGGGTGGATGCGTGAGCCTGGTGGTGTGTATTAAGGAGGGCACGTATTGCATGGAGCACTGGGTATGGTGCATAAACAATTAATCTTGGATCACTGAAAAAATAAAATTAAAAAAAGACAAAAGAAAATGTGTTGAGACCTGAAAAAAAACTGGCTCAAAAATAAAATAAAATAAAACAAACTTGCAAAACCAAACATAGTAAATAGGAATTAAATAGCTACAAAAATGTCAAATAGCCAACTGAAATTCAATTCAATTCCTCTGAGATACTAGTTATATAAAGATAATAGTTATCTACTTTGCAAGGTTACGGTTAGGAATAGATTTATTCATTCAGTTTATATTTACTGAGTACCAACTGTGTGCCAGGGACAACTTTTTATGCTAATAATATGGTGGTGAATAAGAGAGAGATGATCCTGCTTCCTTGGAATTTATATTCCATTGGAAGATACAAATAATAAGTATATAGATTTGAAAAATCTAATAAAAAAGTATTAAATGGAGAACTAAAATAGAATGATATAATGGGCTTAGGTTATATACATAGCTGCTTTAGAGTGATCAGGGAAGATTTTCAGAAAACATGGCCTTTACTAAGTTCCAGTAATTAAGAAGGAGTAGAAAAAGTGGAGCACCTTTCCAAACAAAGGAACTGGCCAGTGCAGAAACCTTCAGGCAGTAATGAACTTGGTAAGTTTGATGAACTGAAAGAAAAGCATCATGCCTAGACTATGGTAAGTAGAAACTGATACCTAATTTTGAAGAGATGAGTAGGGCCCAGATCCTGCAGGGATTTATAAGCTATTCTATTCTAAGTATGATGGGAAGTAAAGGATTTTTAAATGGACAAAACTTTGATTTGACTCATTAAAAGAGACTAGCACACTATCTGGTATTTGAGCACTTGATTCCTGGTAACTATTACTCTCAAAACAGTGATTATATTATAGGATAGCAACTAATACTGGATCCCCCAGAGATTTATAGTGAATAAAATATTGCTTGCATGCCAGTTATGTGCAGGTCATTATACAATGTTCTAGAAGTGGGAATTGAGAACGATGCTCCAAAACAGCTGATGAAAGAATGTACCTCCTTAATCTTAACAGTGTCCTTCCCAAGCTAAGTTTCATTCTTCTAAGAGATATCAAAAAACGCTAGTGTCTTGTCTGGCAGGATTGGATAATCTGGCTAAGACCTGTGTCTACATATCAGAAAGTTATATCCTGTCAAGAAATCTAAACATTCTCCAAAAATAAGTGGCTTAAATTCAAATAATAGAGTTTAAGGCAAGAAAGACAGTGATCCAAAAATGTTGGTTCCATTGATTAAGGGGGAAAAAAGCATTTTCAGGTCTTGGTTTCTGGTGATGTTATTCTTATTTATTAAATGGTATCTTGCTAAGCATAGAAATTATTAGTTAGGATAATTTTCCTATAAAAAAATTTTAAGCTGAATGTTTCACTTGTCTATTGAAAAAGGCTTTGCAATGTCTTCAGGATAAATCCAAATTCATGCTTTGAACAAAACCCTTGATCTGAGCTTGCCTCATTGTGCAATCTCAGCTCTCACAAATACCACTCACATAGTCATGACAAAATGGTTGGTTGATATGTGCCAGATACTATTCTAAATCCTTTATATGTTCTATCTTATTTATTCCTTAAAACTACCCTGTAAGGTTGATTCTGTCATAAGCATTGCCATTTTATGGATGAGGAAATTGAAGCACCAAACATTAGTAACTCAACAGAACTAGTAAGTAGTCAAGCTGATATCAAATCCTTGCAGCTTGACTCCAGAGTTTATGTTCTTAACCAATGGGCTCCACAACCTCATGAATAACTCACTATTTCCAGAAGGTGACATCTGCTTTCCCACTTTTGTGCTTCACGTCAGAAAAGAACACTTTCCCTGTTTGGAGGCTTGTCAAATTCCTCTCAACCAGCTCAAACACAACTGCCTTTCTGAAGCATGCCCTAATCTCTCCAGACAGTATTAGTTACTCCAATCTTGGCAATCTCATGTTATTTTCTATGTACCCTATTATAGCACTTGACACTTTATAAGTGTTTGTTTATGAACATCTCTCCTACAAGATTATAATCTCTTTAAAGGCTAAGCTATTATGTCCTTTTTAATCTACAGAGAACCTATCTAGGGCCTGCCATAGAGCACTAAATAGACACACATATGCACACACACACACACACACACGTCTAAGAAATATGATTGCCTCCTCATTAACCATATCTCTGAGGAAAAGAGGTTCTCTGACTCAGATCAAAATAGGACCTCAGAGTAAGGACTATCCTGGTGATAGAAAGAGTAGCTTAAAGTAGAAGAACTGGGAGCATTAGAGTTTCTTTTCTTCTTGTAATTAATATCTTCTCTCTCTTCCGTGCAGCAGAAATGATAAACAGGCCTGCGGTAGCCTCCTGTTTGGGCATCAAAATAAGGGAGACCATGAGAAGGAAGCACAGAGCCAAATTGCCTCTACTTAAGCTAGATCTTAAGTTAAAGGAGACAGAAATTAGCAGTATAGCCTCACTAAGAAGAAAAAGCATGTCACTGGCCCAGGCATCTCCTGGAGAGGGACTACACAGACTAGCATGGGAGGGTAGATGGCTACAGAATAGCCTTCAGAATTAGCAACTGTTCAGTAAATATCTATTAGGTAAACAAATGGACTTTCACTGCATAGCAAGGCTTTGCTTTGCTTTCACAGTATAGGAAGATAACTTTGGTCAACTAACCCTATCCTACTGAAAAGTCTATGTTAAACCATTAGAAAAATATAAAAAAGAACAAACATTTATATTAACTGATGACTGGGAATCTCCTGTCTTCGGACAGTCAAACACACAAATAGATAGATGGGTACCAGAGATACCAGTTGCCAGTGCCTTTGCATCCACTATGAAGCATCAAATTTAAATGCATCATTTAAAAAATGTCTCATCCCTAGTGACAAATTAATGTCTAGAAGGATAGTCAAATGGCTGTTTAGCAAAGGATGACAAAGAGTTTGGAATATACAATATGACAGAGTTCTTTTCATAAAAAAACAATTACGACAGGGCAGCAGTTATTTTGTCCAGAAAAGAAATAGTTATTCTCCGTGTCTGACACTGTGCATGTTATCTAATTGACCAATAATAGCATTTTCTGTGTAATATTCAGTGACTTTTTAAAAGTAAAAGCAGTAGTGAAAGTATATTTTTTTAAACCAAGTCAGGCAGCAGCCAGATACATTAGAAAACAAAATATATTTTCATCTGTACATGATCTGAGTAGAAAGCAAATATTAGATTAATGATGTTATACTTGGAAATGATTTATCTTTTCTTCCATTTAAGTAATATTGGATGAGCAACAATTATGTTCCAGACCATGTGCTAGAAACCAGAAATACACAAATAAAACATGTATGACTACCAGAAGCTTACAGGGTAGACATACTCTATGCAACTAACTTATTCAGTGTTTTCAGTCCTCAAAGAGAGAAAGGAACTAGGTGCTAAAAGAGAATACTATTTTCTTTCTCCATGATCATCCCCAGAGAGCTCTGGTTCTACCAAGTAGCAAGTATTAGAGACCTATACCCTAGAACTTAGTCCTACCAGTCATCAAGTCCATAAGCATCAAGGGTGTATATGAAGATCCCTATCCATACCAGAGAGTAAGATATGGAATTAGGCTTACAGCCCTGAACTAAGTGCTCAGTGTCTGGAAGCAGGTACCACTTATTCATTCATTAACTGACAAATATTAACTGAATTTTTATTAGATGTTGGGTCCTGAGCTTCCATTTACCTACAGCCTTCTTTCTAACCCCCATAGGTGCTAAATTCATCCCATTCAAGTTATGCCAAGTTCTTAGTTTTCACTTCAGATATAGTAAGAATTCCTATGAGAGTGAACTCCTGCTTTAAACCCCATCCCATTTGTTTGAACTGGTTACAACTCTAATAACACTTGTCAGCTCATTCCCTCAAGGCATATGCCACTGTTCCCTCTGCCTCATCTACTATCTAGAATGGTACAAATATATAACATTAGCCAGAATGAAGAGACTGCTAACCATGAAATATGCAAATAGTTTTGCTTCAACCTATAAATACTTTGATTTTTTTTTATTTTATTTTTTCAGTGATCCAAGATTCATTGTTTATGCAGCATACCCAGTGCTCCATGCAATACGTGCCCTCCTTAATACCTACCACTAGGCCTGCCCATCCCCCATCCCCCTCTCCTCCATAACTCTCAGTTTTTTTTTCTCAGAGTCCACAGTCTCTCATGGTTTTTCTCCCCTTCTGATTTACCCCAATTCACTTTTCTTTTCCTTCTCCTAGAGTCCTCCATTTTATTCCTTATGTTCCACAAGTAAGTGAAACCATATGATAATTGAATTTATCTGCTTGACTTATTTTACTCAGCATAATCTCCTCCAGACCCATCTATGTTGATACAAAAGTTGGGTTATTCATCCCTTCTGATGGCTGAGTAATATTCCATTGTATATATGGACCAAATATTCAGTGGAAAAAAGACAGTCTCTTCAATAAATGGTGCTGGGAAAATTGGACAATTATGTGTAGAAGAATAAAACTCAACCATTCTCTCACCTCACACACAAAGATAAACTTGAAATGGATGAAAGACCTCAAAGTGAGGCAGGACTCTATCAAAATACTAGAGGAGAACATAGGTAGTAACCTCTTTGACATCAGCCATAGCAACTTCTTTCAAGACACATCTCCAAAGGCAAAGGAAACAAAAGCAAAAATGAACTTTTGGGACTTAATCAAGATTAAAAGCTTTTGCACAGCAAAGGAAACAGTCAACAAAACAAAGAGGCAACCCCTGGAGTGGGAGAAGATATTCACAAATGACACTACAGACAAAAGGCTGATATCCAAGATCTATAAAGAACTTCTTAAGCTCAACACCCAAAACACAGATAATCATGTCAAAAAATGGGCAGAAGACATGCACAAACACTTCTCTAAAGAAGACATACAAATGGCCAACAGATACATGAAAAAATGTTCATCATCACTAGCCATCAGGGAAATTCAAATCAAAACCACGCTGACATACCACCTTACACCAGTTAGAATGGCAAAAGTCAACTGGACAGGAAACAACAAGTGTTGGAGAGGATACGGAGAAAGGGGAACGCTCTTTCACTGTTGGTGGAAATGCAAGTTGGTGCAGCCACTTTGCAAAACAGTGTGGAGATTCTTCAAAAAATTAAAAATATTATGGACATTGGGGAGGGTTTGTGCTTTGGTGAATGCTGTGAAAGATGTAAGCCTGATGATTCACAGACCTGTAACCCTTGGGCAAAGAATAAAAATAAAATTAAAAAAATATTAAAAATAGAGCTACCCTATGACCTTGCAATTGCACTACTAGGTATTTACCCCGAAGATAAAGATGTAGTGAAAAGAAGGGCCATATGACTGCAATGTTCATAGCAGCAATGGCCACAATCGCCAAACTGTGGAAAGAGCTGAGATGCCCTTCAACAGACGAATGGATAAACCTATAAGTACTTTAGACCTGCCTTACTCAGCACAGAGGAAATACTTCAAATGTACCCCCAGCTCTTCATCATCAAGAATTAGTCTTCCAGCCACCTGATGAAAAGGGGTGTACCGGGGCACCTGGGTGGCTCAGTGGGTTAGGCCTCTGCCTTCAGCTCAGGTCATGGTTTCAGGGTCCTGGGATCGACCCCTGCATCGGGCTCTCTGCTCAGCGGGGAGCCTGCTTCCCCCCCTCTCTTTGCCTGCCTCTCTGCCTACTTGTGATCTCTCTCTCTCTCTCTCTGCCAAATAAATAAATGAAATATTTAAAAAAAAGAAAAGAAAAGGGGTGTACCTGTAGCAGCAAGTCTGTACTGTGAATCTTGATCCAAGTCATGGCTGATTGATTGAATTAAATGAACCATGTTTTCAGTAGGAAATCAAAATCATGAGAGACAGCTAGTCTCTCAGTATGTAGCCCCATACAAAATGATTTATTTTAGAGATGCTGAGGAAGAATGATTTTGGGGGTTGATGACCAATATGATGCAGAAAGTAGATCATAAAATAGAGAGTATTATGGGGTTTTGTAGGGTCACCACATTCTGTCACAGGGAGGAAGCAGAGAAAGCCTGTCTCAAAAACAGAGAAAAATGACACCTGAATTAAGGAATGAAGAGAGTTTTGAGATCCTTCATGAGACATGGTTACCCTTGGGGTGTATGAAACATTTTTGTATCTTTTAATAAACTCCTTTAAAAAAAACTAGAACTCAAGCTAGTTCAGTTCCTGTCACTTGCAAGCAAAGAATTGTAATTAATGTAGCACACCTCTATATGATTTAATCAAGTGTCTTTAGCTGTTCCATACTGCCTCCTCTACCCCAATGACCAGTCTCTAAAGTACTGGCATAATTTAACCTGGCCATTCATTCACTCACATACTCTTTTTAAAACATTTACTATGCACCAGATACTATGCTAAATGATAAAGTTAGACGACTAAGACAAAATCCCTCTCTTCATATTGCTCACTGCCCTATAGGGGAGATAAACAAGTAAGTAGTCAGTTATAATATAGAATGACTGGGGTTAGGAAAGTAGTGAAATTTATAGCATGGGAGAACAAAAGGTTTAGGTGGCATCCAAAAATTTAGCTGGTCAGGAAAAGATTCCTAGAGGGATGACATTAACAATATGAGTAGGAGACTGCTAGACAAAGAAAAACATAAGGAGGAAATGATATTTCAAGTAGAGGAAAGAGAATGTACAAAATAAGGAAGTTAGAAATCTTATAGTTGGTAGATAGGGAACAACAAGTAGTTCTCTGTGGTTGGAGCTTTGTATGTGAAGGCCTAACAAGAAGGGAGTAAGTGGTAGGAGATGAACTTAGAGAGGGAGACAACATATAGGTCACAAAGAGCCTTGCATGTGATGCTACAAAATTTGACATTTATTTTGAATGTTACAAAGTATTGAAGAACTATGGATTGAAAAGTTTAAAAATCGAGTTATTTTAGAAAGTTTGTGTCAAGATGGACTGCAAAATTGAAGTGGGAATCAGTAAAGAAAAGAGAAAACCATAAACACCGGAAGCTTGGGAAGAAAGCTAAGTCAGCCAGTTAAGAGGAGGTGAAAGCCTTAAATTGTAGTAATGGGATTGAGGGGTAGGTAATGTCTTTGGGAGCTAATGAAAAATATAATCTGGTCGACTTCATAAATATTTAGATATTGGAATGAAGTAAAGAAGAATCTGAAAAGACCCATGTTTCCATATTGGATGACAGCTGGGAAGATGGCTTCCTGAAGGAGATATGGTACAAAAGAAAAAGAACAAATGTAAGGAAATAATGAGTTCAGTTTTAGACCAGTTGAGTTTGAAGTATATGTGAAATGCCCAAGTATACATGCATAGTGGGCAGTTACAAATAGGGGTATAACTCCCAGCAGACAGTTAAGGGCTAGAGATAAAAGATCTGGGATCATGATGAATCTCTGAGTATATACGAGGACATAAGTGCATAACATCAGCAGAGGTGGAGATAAGAGAATAAGCCTTGAGGAACACAGGTATTTATTGAACAACTAAAGGCACAGAGGCATAAAAAGAGCATAGCATGCTTTGGGGAATGCAAACCCACTATGATGGATGAAAAGTAGGGTAAGAGAGATGCAGGAGTTGGGATTGGAAAGGAAGACAGGGCCAGGTCACAAAAGCCCTTTGTGTTATAATATTTGGCACAGTTGTGCTCAATAAATATTTACTGAAAGAATAAGGGACTGCTTGCTTGATTCTATATATGGTAAAAACTACTGAACATTTCTTTTTATCTTATTTTATTTTATTTTATTTATTTGAGAAAGAGCAAGAGTGAGAGAGAGCATGAGAGAGGAGAAGGTCAAAGGGAGAAGCAGACTCCCTGTGGAGCTGGGAGTCCGATGTGGTACTCGAGCCCAGAAATCTGGGATGATGACCCAAGATGTAGGCAGTTGTCCAACCAACTGAGCCACCCAGGTGCCCCAAAAGTACTGAACATTTCTAAGTAGGAACTTTACTTTACTGAACCTAAATCATCATAACCATCATCATCATCATCATCATCATCATCATCATCATCATCATCATCACTCTCCCTTACATGTGGTTCAGGTGTTGCTGTTAAAAAGAATTTTCATGATGCTTTCATTTAAAACTTGAGAAAACTCTCTAAGACAGTTTTTTTTAATATTCCTTTTGTAGATAATAATACTCAGATTTAGGAGGGTGAAGTACTTAGCTAAAAGCTAGTAAGTACAAGAGAATCCTCAGAGTCTCAATATTCTGATTTCCAGTTAAGTGTTAATTTCAGTATGCCACCACTCTAAAATAGTGTCCTAAAGTCACACAGTGTATTTACATTGGAAAAACACTCACATGTACTGTAATATTCAATAATAATACACAGTTTCACATGGGATAGCATAAAGGGATATTTGGTTTGAGAGGCTTCCTAGGACTCCGGACTTTTGGTGCTAAATCTGAGAAAGTCCCAGACAAACCTGGGCAAGTTGATCACTCTATAGATTTACTATCTTCCTGAAAGGAATAAATATAATAAAATGATTAAAAACATGAATTCCCATGTCAGACAGCCCAGACTCAAATCCTGGATTTATCTCACACTAGTGGAGTGATTAAACAAATTACTCAACATATTGGTGCAACAGCTGTCTCATTTATAAAATAAAGGAAATAAAAATACCTGAATTTTGACAATTAAATGAAATAATGTATGTAATAATTTAAAGTATATAAAAATATATGAAATAATATATGTAAATATCTAGCTGAATACCCATCACAGAGCAATCAATTATTTCAAATTTCTCACCTCATAGGCATTCTCTCCTCTATTCCCATAGTCTTCTTTACTACATTTGGACTAAGATTTTTTTTTTCAATTTTGTTACCAAGGGAGAGCAATTTTATGTCTCTGGAGAGTAACTCCCCTGGGATAAGAAACAAAGGGTCTCAGCATCTAAATCTCTACAAGTGTTACTGCTCAGAGGCCCTGAGCTGCTGAGAGCAGTGCCCTGGGCTGTGTTTAAGTCTGGCTCCCTTGTTTTGTGACTCGTCACTTGCTCTTTCTGGGTTTAAGTGTTTTCATCTGCAAAGCAAAAAGTTTTGACTAAGTGATCTTTAGGGCCTCTACTTATTTGGACATTCTATGATGTCTCCATTCCCTAGACTCTACTGAAAGGGTGACAAAAGGAACCAACCCTACTACAAGCAACCCTTTTAACTTCCAAAGCCTAGAGATTAAAAGTATGAGAATAACCTAAGGACTTTTGTGGGACAGTCACAAAACTAAAATGAGTGTAATTTCCTTTAAATAAGAAATAATAATTCCTGGGCTGTCTGGGTGGCTCAGTTTGTTAAATGTCTAACTCTTGGTTTCTACTCAGGTCCTGATCTCATGGGTCCTAAGACCAAGCCTCACATTAAGCTATCCACTCTGCTTGGATATTCTCTCCCTCTGCCCCTTTTCTCCCCTCTCTCTCTCTCTCAAAAATAAGTAAGTAAATCTTAAAAAAAATAATAATTCCCTAGATGCCTTCTTCATACCAGGCATTGTTCTCACTGTTTCATATATATCACATTCACATCATAGTCTAATTCTCAAACAACCTTGTGAGGTAGTAATTATTATCCTCATTTTACAAATAAGGAAACTGAGGTTCTGACAAGCTCTATAATTTATCAAACCCACACATCTGTCAAGAGATTGAGGCAGATCTTTAATCCAGGTATGTGTAAGTTAAATGCTTGTGGTTTTCTATGATAGGACACTGCTATTGATGATAATTGTCTCATCCTATAAAAGGATGTTGTAGAATATAGGCATCAGAGGAAGTAACAGAAATGATTTCAAAATATCCTAAAATACCTATAAATGCATATATTCTAATATTCCAACCCAACATCTTGAATCCCGTGTTCCTTTCAGTGTTCCCTTTCCACATTGCATGGGTGTAGTCTCTAGCCAGAGTAGAATAGTTACTGGACCCATGTTTCTCTTCATATTATGAGTTCCAGAAAAATCCATTACAGCTTTCCTGCTCTCTTGATACAGTTCTCATAATTGCTAGAGAACGTACCTATTATATTCTCTTCATGTACTATTGTTGCTGATATTCCACAATAGTTCTACTAGTGTTCCAACTCCTACCTCCACAGTTAGTCTGTATATAAATCCAAGAAGTTACTAAGGAACAATAAACTGGCTTTCTCCCAAGTCAGTGGCTTCTGAGTCTCCCTGTTCTCAGTACTTCCTCTTCCTTCTCATACACACATCCAGCCAGGTGATCCAAATTCCTACTCTTCTTCAATCTGGGTCCTGGGTTCCCACTACTCCTTCTGACTCTATCCCTTTGAACACTTCATGCACCTTTAAACTACTATGCTCCATGCCATCACCAATTTAAAAAGCAAACTACAAACATGAATGCTTCATCTTGATGACTAAACTTTTTATTCCCACTCACATGATGGTCCTTTCCCAGTGGTCTTCAGTGTCATTGTACATATTCTCGTTCTCCTTTCCATATTCCTTTATCAGAAGGCCAGATATCAAAGGAGCTTCAAGTACTACCTTAAAGTCTAGATTAGATGTCTGTTAAGGTCCCTTCCTAAGGTCCTTAAAAAAAACTTTAAGATTCTGGGTTATAAAGCCAAGATTTTCTTAGTACTGGGATCTCCAATTTATTCTCCTGCTAGCTTTTTCCTAATCATTTCAATTCCTGAGGATTATCATTATCATAAACATCTTATCAACTTTCTATATGCCTGGCTGGTATAGCATTAGATTTCTCTAGGATCTTAAATGATTCTTATGCCCACTCTTTCCTGCTTCAGCAACCACGCATTCCTTCAGATGCATGTTTGCTGGGTTCCTGGCTGTTTAATAATGGCTATTAATTTCAACATATTTCTAAATCCTAATTTTGGGATGGCTTTTTAACAACTACCTAATCTTAACAAGAGCCCTGTATAACAAGGAGTCACACTGTGTGCTAGGCACAGAGTTAGGAAAGAGCTGAAGCACAAAATCTACAGATTTGGGGATTTCACCAAAGGGCAGGATCTATGGTGTCTAAAGAGGATCATATTTCTATAATGTTCTACCAACTTCCTAAGTATAAGCACAGCCATAATAACCTGGTGATGGGTATTAAGGAGGGCACGTATTGCATGGAGCACTGGGTGTGCTGCATAAAGAATGCAGAGCAGATAAACTATTCATGGGCACAAAACTGACATCAAACTGCCACAGTACGGTTAAGATAATGATGTTCTTAATACAGAATTCAATATATTTTTGTAAATTGATTAGTCTGAAAAGTAACTTGCAAAAAACAAAAGACATGAACAAGATAAAACATGTATAGCAACCAATCTTCCAGAGATAAAAGGGTGCGATATTTGCAATCTTAATAATGTACTCCACCAAGACTATAAAGACATCAATTCAGCTGATACAGACAATTGGGACAGTGGCCTTTGTTCCTTCCTGCTCTGCATGTGCCCCTCCCAAAGCCAAATATGTGATTAAGGAAGACAAGAGAGAAATTTTAAGCAATATGTTATTAAGGAAGACAAGAGATTTTCTCCTGAGAGAAAATAAGTCTTCAGTCAAGTGTTTCCGAGTAGCACATGACCCAAAAGGATGATATTCCTAGATAGAGGAGGTCAAGGGTATGCATGGTAGCATAAGTTAATCAAAAGGACAACCTCCACAGACAGTGGAGAACTACTCCCAGGTCAAACAGGTATGAAAGCCCCTGTTTCCAGATGAAGATTTTTCCAGGCAGAGGAAGATCTTGCAAGGGTTTATGAAGCTAAACTCCCCCTGTGAAAATCTCAACTAATTTGGCAAAATCTCACCTACTCTGTACAAAGGTTTTATTTCAGTCTTCCAGGAAACAGAACCAGCAGATCGCATCATGAAGCTGACGGAACTGTTGACATTTGAATGTTATTTAAATGGAGACTAAGAAAAATCTTTACACATGGAAACAATAGTAAGAGTAAGTGTGCAAAATATTACTGAACTTAGAAATAGGCCAAATTCTTCTTTATAGCTGTAAAAGGAATTATGATACAGATATAATTCCTAATTTGTCAGGTCGTGGATTATAAATCAGTATATCAAACAGGATAATAGAAAACAGTTATGCTTTGTGTACCTGCAAAATGCCCTAGCCTAGGATCCCAGGCAAAAATTATATATATATATACACATATATATATATTATATATACTATATAATATCATTATAAAATTAATAATTATTATAAAACTAATAATACTATGTCTAAGATAGATGATTGATAGATGATAGAAGATGATAGATAGATAGATAATAGATAGATAGACATAGACATAGTATTATTAGTTTCAGGGGTAGAATTTCGTGATTCATCAGTTGCATATAACACCCAATGCTCATTAAATCAATGAGCATTGATTGAATGCCCATCGCCAAGTTACCCCATGCCCCCACCCACCTCTCCACCAGCAACCTTCAGTTTGTTTTCTATGGTTAAGAGTATCTTATGGATTGCCTCCCTCTCTATTTTTATCTTATTTTATTTTTCCTTCCCTTCCCCTATGTTCATCTGTTTTGATTCTTAAATTCCACATGAGTGGAATCATATGGTATTTGTCTTCCTCCAACTGACTTATTTTGCTGAGCATAGCCTCTAGTTCCATCCATGTTGTTGCAAATGGCAAGATTTCATTTTTTTTGAAATGTCTTCTTTTGAAGAATGGTTGAGTAATATTCCATTGTCTGTCTGTGTGTGTGTGTGTGTGTGTACACAACACAGCTTTTTATCATTCATTTTTTACCCATTCATCTGTCAACTGTCCATGAACATCTAGATTCTTTCCATAGTTTTGCTATTGTGGACATTGCTGCTATAAACATTGGGGTTCATATGTGGGGTAGCTTTATTTGTTAACTTTTTGAGGAATCTCCATACTGTTATGCAGAGTGGCTGTAGCAACATGCATTCCTACCAATAGTGTAAGGTTTCCCTTTCTCTGCATACTCACCAACATCTGCATTTTCCTATCTTTTTAAATTTAGAAATTCTGACAGGTGTGACTTGGTAAGTCATTGTGGTTTTGATTTCTATTTCCCTGATACCAAGTGATGTGGAAATTTTGTCATGTGTCTGTTGGTCACTTGTGCATCTTCTTTGGAGAAAAGTCTGTTCATGTTTTCTGCCCATTTAATGACTGGATAATATGTTCTTTGGGTACCAAGTTTGACAAATTCTTTATAGATATTGAATACTAGCCTTTTATCTGACATGACATTTGCAACTATCTTCTCCCATTCCATAGCCTGCCTTTCAGTTTTATTGATTGTTTTATTTTCTGTACAAAAGTTTTTACCTCAATAGTTCATTTTTGCTTTTCTTTCCCTTGCCGTTGGAGATATATCTAGACAGAAGGTGCTGCAGCTGAGGTTTGAGAGGTTGCTGCCTGTGTTCTCCTCTAGGATATTGAAGCTTTCCTATCTTACATTTAGGTCTTTCATCTGTTTAGAGTTTACTTTTGTGTATGGTGTAAGAAAATTGTTCAGTTTCATTCTTCTCCATAAAGCTTTCCAGTTTTCCCAACACCATTTGTTGAAGAGACTCTCCTTTTTCCATTTGATATTCTTTCCAGCTTCATCAAAGATTAGTTGATCACAGAATTTAGGGTCCATTTCGGAGTTCTAAATTCTTTGTTTTTTAATAAACATATAATGTATTTTTTGTTTCAGGGGTAAAGGTCTGTGATTCATCATTCTAACAAATTTCGCAGCACTCACTATAGCACATACCCTCCCCAATGTCCATCACATACTTACCCCATCCCTAGCACCCTCCTCACCTCCAGCAACCCTCAATTTGTTTCCAGAGATTAAGAGTCTCTTATGGTTTGTCTCCCCCTCTGCTTTCATCTTGTTTCATGTTTCACTCCCTTTAAATCTGTCTTGCTTCTCAAATTCCTCATATCACTGAGATCATATGATAATTTTCTCTGATTGACTTATTTCACTTAGCATAATACCCTCTAGTTCCATCCACATCATTACAAATAGCAAGATTTCATGTTTTCTTTGATGGCTGCATAATATTCCATTGTATATATATATATATACACCACATCTTCTTTATCCATTCATCTGTTGATGGACATCTAGGCTCTTTCCATTGTTTGGCTATTGTGGACATTGCTACTATAAACATTCAGGTGCATGTGCCTTTTAGATCCCTACATTTGTATCTTTAGGGTAAATACGCAGGAGTGCAATTGCTGGGTCATAGGGTAGCTCTATTTTCAACTTTTTGAGGAACCTCCATACTGTTTTCTTGAGTGGCTACACCAGCTTGCATTCCCACCAACAGTGTAGGAGGGCTCCCCTTCCTCCACATCCTCGCCAAAACCTATCATTTCCTGGCTCATTAATTTAAGCCATTCTGACTGATGTGAGGTGGTATCTCTCTGTGGATTTGATTTGTAATTCCCTGATGGCGAGTGATGTTGAGCACTTTCTCATGTGTCTGTTGGCCATTTGGATGTCTTCTTTGGAGAAATGTCTGTTCATGTCTTCTGCCCATTTCCTGATTGGATTATTTATTCTATGGGTGTTGAATTTGATAAGTTCTTTATAGATTTTGGATACAAGCCCTTTATCTGATATTTCATTTGCAGATACCATCTCCCATTCTGTCTGATGTCTTTTGGTTTTGTTGACTGTTTCCTTTGCTGTGCCAAAGTTTCTGATCCTGATGAAGTCCCAATAGTTCATTTTTTCCCTTGCTTGCCTTGCCTTGGGTGATGTTTCTAGGAAGAAGTTGCTGCGCCTGAGGTCAAAGGGGTTCCTGCCTGTGTTCTCCTCAAGGATTTTGATGGATTCCTGTCTCATATTGAAGTCGTTCGTCCATTTTGAGTATATTTTTGTGTGTGGTGTAAGGAAATGGTCCAGTTTCATTCTTCTGCATGTGGCTGTCCAGTTTTCCCAACACCATTTGTTGAAGAGACTGTCTTTTTTTCCATTGGACATTCTCTCCTGTTTTGTCAAAGATTACTTGACCACAGAGTTGAGGATCCATGTCTGGGCTCTCTCTTCTGTTCCATTGATCTATGCATCTGTTTTGGGGCCAGTACCATACTGATAATTACAGCTTTGTAATAGAGCTTGAAGTCTGGAAGTGTGATGCCACCAGCATTGTTTTTTGGGGTTTTTTTTGGTTTTTTTTTTTAACATTCCTTTGGCTATTCGGGGACTTCTCTGGTTCCATAAAAATTTTAGAATTATCTGTTCCATTTCTTTGAAAAAAGTTGACTGTATTTTGATAGGGATTGCACTAAATGTGTAGATTGCTCTAGGTACCACAGACATTTTCACAATATTTGTTCTTCTGATCCATGAGCATGGA
The DNA here is from genome assembly GCA_002007465.1 of Ailurus styani. Classification (NCBI taxonomy): domain Eukaryota; kingdom Metazoa; phylum Chordata; class Mammalia; order Carnivora; family Ailuridae; genus Ailurus; species Ailurus styani. Next base: position 331,228 of record LNAC01000691.1, on the reverse strand, counting down.
AGGTTTTTCCATGTTTTTTATGTCTTCCTCGATTTCTTTCATGAGTATTCTACAGTTTGCTGAGTACAGATTCTTTGCCTCTTTGGTTAGATTTATTCCTAGGTACTTTATGGTTTTGGGTGCAATTGTAAATGGGATCGACTCCTTAATTTCTCTTTCTTCTGTTTTGTTGATCATGTATAGAAATGCAACTGAGTTCTGTGCATGGATTTTATATCCTAACACTATACTGAATTCCTGTTTGAGTTCTAGCAGTTTTGGAGTGGAATCTTTTGGGTTTTCCACATAAAGTATCATATCATCTGCAAAGAGTGAGAGTTTGACTTCTTCTTTGCCGATTCAGATGCCTTTTATTTCTTTTTGTTGTCTTATTGCTGAGGTTAGGACTTCTAGTACTACGTCAAATAGCAGTGGTGATAGGGGACAACCCTGCTGTGTTCCTGACCTTAGGGGAAAAGCTCTAAATTTTTCCCCATTCAGGATGATATTCACTGTGGGTTCTTCATAGATGGCTTTTATCATATTGAGGTATGTACCCTCTATGCCTACACTGTGAAGAGTTTTGATCAAGAGAAGATGCTGTACTTTGTCAAATGCTTTTTCATCATCTATTCAGGGGATCATATGGTTCTTGTCTTTCTTTTATTAATGTCTTGTATCACATTGATTGATTTGAGAATGTAAAACCGAGCTTGCAGCCCGGAAATACATCCCACTTGGTCATGGTGAATAGTCCTTTTAATGTACTATTGAATCCTATTGGCTAGGATTTTGGTGAGAATTTTTGCATCCATGTTCATCAAGGATATTGATCTGTAATTCTCCTTTTTGATGGGGTCTTTGTCTCTTTTCAGGATCAAGGCAATGCTGGCCTCATAAAATGAGTTTGAAAGTTTTCGTCCATTTCTATTTTTTGGAACAGTTTCAGGAGAATAGGTATTAATTCTTCTTTAAGTGTTTGGTAGAATTCCCCTGGGAAGCTATCTCGCCCTGGCTCTTGTGTTTTGGGGAGATTTTTGATGACTGCTTCAACCTCTTTACTGGTTATGGGTCTGTTCAGGTTTTCTATTTCTTCCTGGTTCAGTATTCGTAGTTTATATGTCTCTAGGAATTCATTCATTTCTACCAGATTTGCTGGTGTAGTGTTGCTCATAATATGTTCTTATAATTGTATTTTTTTGGTGTGGGTTGTGATCTCTCCTCTTTCATTCATGATTTTATTAACTGAGGCCCTTTCTCTTTTCTTTTTGATAAGTCTGGTCAGGGGTTTATCAATCTTATTAATTCTGTCAAAGAACCAGCTCCTAGTTTTGTAGATCTGTTCTACCATTCCTTGGTTTCTATTTCATTGATTTCTGCTCGATCTTTATTATTTCTCTTCTCCTGCTGGGTTTAGGCTTTCTTTGCTGTTCTTTCTCAAGCTCCCTTAGGTGTAGTGTTAGGTTGTGTACTTGAGACCTTTGTTGTTTCTTGAGATAGGCTCGTAATGCTGTATACTTTCGTCTCAGGACCGCTTTTGCTGTGTCCCAAAGATTTTGAACTGCTGTGTTTCATTTTCATTTGTTTCCATGATTTTTTAAAATTTTCTTTAATTTATGGGTTCACCCATTCATTCTTTAGTAGGATGCTCTTTAGCCTCCATGTATGTGAATTCTTTCCAACATTCCTCTTGTGATTGAGTTCTAGTTTCAGAGCATTATGGTCTGAAAATATGCAGGGAATCATCCCAATCTTTTGGTAGCAGCTGAAATCTGATCTGTGACCCAGGATGTGATCTCTTCTGGAGAATGTTCCATGTGCACTAGAGAAGAATGTGTACTCTGTTGCTTTTGGATGGAAAATTCTGAATATATTGGTGAAGTCCATCTGTTCCAGTGTGTCATTTAAAGCCTTTATTTCCTTGTTGATCTTTTGCTTAGATGATCTGTCAATTTAAGTGAGGGGAATGTTAAAGTCCATTACTATTTTTGTATTATTGTTGATGTCTACCTTTGATTTTGTTATTAATTGGTTTATATGGTTGGCTGTTCCCATGTTAAGGGGCATAGATATTTACAATTTTTAGATCTTCTTCTTGGGCAGACCCTTTAAGTATGATATAGTGTCCTTCTTCATCTCTTATTATACTCTTTGGTTTAAAATCTAATTTGCCTGATATAAGGATTGCCATCCCAGCTTTCTTTTGATGTCCATTAGCATGGTAAATTGTTTTCCACCCCCTCACTTTAAATCTGGAGGTGTCTTTGGGTATAAAATGAATCTCTTGGTGCGTCTGGGTGGCTCAGTCATTCGGCATCTGCCTTCGGCTCAGGTCATAATTCCAGGATCCTACAATCAAGCCCTGCATTAGTTTCCCTGCTCAGCGTGAAGCCTGTTTCTCCCTCTCTCACTCCCCCTACTTGTGTTCTCTTTCTTGCTGTCTCTCTGTGTAAAATAAATTAAAAATAAATAGATAAAATTAGTCAATAGCAGACAGCATATGGATGTGTTTTGTTTTGTCTTATTTTGTTTTGTTTATCCATTCTGATACCCACCTTCTTTTGACTAGGACATTTAGCCCATTTAGATTCAGGTTAAGTATTGAAAAATATTAATTCAGTGCTATTGTATTGCCTGTAAGGTGTCTGTTACTGTATATTCTTTCTGTTCCTTTGTGGTCTATGTTACTTTAGGCTCTCTCTTAGCTTAGAGGACCCCTTTCAATATTTCCCTTAGGGCTGGCTTGGTCTTTGTAAATTGTTTTAGTTTTTGTTTGTCCTAGAAGATTTTTATCTCTCCTTCTATTTTCAGTGACAACGTAGCTGGATATAGTATTCTTGGCTGCATATTTTTCTCATTTAGTGCTCTGAATATATCATGGAGTCCCTTCTGGCTTGCCAGGTCTCTGCCATGGATAGTCCTGCTGCCAATCTAATATTTCTACCATTGTATGTTATCGACCTCTTTTCTATTTTCTTTTTTTTTAAGATTTTATTTATTTATTTGAAACAGAGAGAGGGATTACAAGTAGGCAGAGAGGCAGGCAGAGAGAGAGGAGAGAGGAGGAAGCAGGCTCCCTGCCTAGCAGAGAGCCCGATGTGGGCCTTGATCCCAGGACCCTGGGATCATGACCTGAGTCGAAGGCAGAGGCTTTAACCCACTGAACCACCCAGGCGCCCTGTTATCGACCTCTTGTCCTGAGCTGCTTTTGAATTTTCTCATTGTCTCTGAGACTTGTAAGTTTTACTATTAGATGACAGGGTGTGGAACTATTTTTATTGATTTTGAGGGGGCTTCTTTGTGCCTCCCAGATTTTGATGCTTGTCTCCTTCCCCAAATTAGGGAAATTCTCTGCTATAATTTGCTCCAATATACCTTATGCCCCCCTCTCTCTTCTTCTTCTGGGATCCCAATTATTCTAATATTGTTTCGTCTTATGGTATCGCTTATCTCTTGAGTTCTCCCCTTATGATCCAGTAGTTGTTTATCTCCCTTTTTCTCAGTTTCTCTATTCTCCATAATTTCGTATTCTATATCACTGATTCTCTCTTCTGCCTCATTTATCCTAGCAGTCAGAGCCTCCATTTTTTATTGCATCTCATTAATAGCTTTTTTTTATTTCAACTTGGTTAGATTTTAGTTCTTTTATCTCTCCAGAAAGGGAATTCATTTCTCCAGAAAGGGATTCTCTAGTATCTTCTATGGTTTTTTCTAGCCCAGGTTGTATATTTATAATCATCATTGTGAACTCTAATTCTGACATCTTACTAATGTCTGTATTGATTAGGTCTCTAGCAGTTGGTACTGCCACTTGTTCACATTTTTGAGGTGAGTTTTTCTGCTTTGTCATTTTGTCCAGTGAAGAATAGATGAATGAGAAAACAAAAATACTAAAAGGGTAACAATGAACGCAGAAAAATATACAGTAACCAAATCAGAAGAGACCCAAAACTAGGGGGGGAAAGAAAGGAATAAAATATATTTATGATATACATATATGATCAGGCTGGTGAATAGAACAGAACCACATATTTGATTTTGTGTGTATTTTGGTTTGTTAGAATAAACTGCCTCCCAAAATTTTAAAGAAAGAAAAACTCATATATATATATATATATATATATATATACACACACACAAAGATAAGGGTAAAAATGAAGAAGGGATGGAATATGACTATAAAGATGAAAATAAAAATGATTTTAAAAAGGGAATTGATAAGATAAGAAGTTGGTCAAAAACGAGAAAGAAAAAATATTTAGAAAAAAGAAAACATAGAGAATGTGATCAGGTGGGAGACTAGAACAAAGCCATATACTAGATTTAGGATATATTTATAGTATATTTGGGGTACAGAAGAAACTGTATCTCAAAATTTTAAAGATAGAAAAACTTAGGGCACCTGGGTGGCTCAGTTGGTTAAGCAACTGCCTTTGGCTCTGGTCATGACCCCGGAGTTCTGGGATCGAGTCCCACATCAGGCTCCCAGCTTTATGAGGAGTCTGCTTCTCCTTCTGACCTTCTCCCCTCTCATGCTGTCTCACTCTCTCTCTCTCTCTCTCTCTCTCAAATAAATAAATAAAATCTTTAAAAAAGATATAAAAACTTAAATATATACAGAAAATATAAGGTTAAATACAATGAAGGGATAGAATATGACTATGAAGATGAAAATTGAAAAAGATTTTTAAGAAGGTATTGATAAGAAGTTTGTTAAAACAGGAAAGAGGAAACACTCAAAAAAATAGAAAAAGAAAAAATAAGAAAATTTAAAAAATTTAACTTTGAAGGACTAAAAAATCATGGGGGCAAAGCCATGAATTCTATGTGCTGTATTCCCCTAGTGCTGGAGTTTTGCAGTTCTCATGGATGGGTAAACTTGGTCTTGGGTGATGTTCTCACTGATCTTCTGGGGGAGGGCCCTATTTCAGTGATTCTCAAATGTCTTTGCCTGAGGCAGAATTGCACCACCCTTGCCAGGGGCCAGGTTAAGTGATCTGCTCGGGTTTGCTCTTGGTAGCTTTTGTTCCCTGTACAGCTCTGTACAGCTGTGTTCTATACAGCTTTGGAGACTGAGAATGAAAATGGTGGCCTCCCAATATCTGGTCCCAGAGGATCTGAGAGTTTGGGGCCACCTCTTCAGAGAGCCCTAAGAGAAAAGCAGTCAACCACTCCTGGTTTCCTGGTCTCCAGCCACACTCTGTGCTCACCCAGCCTGTGACCAAGCATTTCTATCTCTGGCACATGGTCCCATTTGGAGTCTCCAAACCGAACAGATTCTTGCTCCTCCCAGCGGAGGAAGGGGAGTCTCCACGGATCTGCTGCTTGTTGCATCCCTGCTTGAAGAATAGTGGCCCAACTGTGCCGCAGATCACAGTTTATGGCAACCCTAAGCTGAGAGCTCACTCCTCAGCTCCGTCTTAGCAAGCAGCTTCCCTGCTCTGATACCTGGGAGCTCTGCCACACTCAGTCACCCCTGGTCATTCTGTGACCCCAAGTGTCTTGAGACCACACCATCCCAACAAGGATTCCAGCCCCTGCTTAGCCACTGGAGCAACGTCCTTCCATGATGCTGACTTCTAAAAATTCTGATTTTGTGCTCCAATGCTCTATCAGTTGCTGGTAGCTGGCCAATGGAGGCTCCCTCCCCCTGGGGTCTATCTTCCCATATATCACCTCAGATTCACTTCTCTGCACATCCTACTTTCCAGAAAGTAGTTGCTTCTCTGTTCGTAGAATTGCTGCTATTCTTTTCTTCAATCTCCTGTTGAGTTTGTTGGTGTTCAGAATAGTTTGATAAATATGTAGCTGTATTCCTGGGACCAGATGAAATTGAGGTCTCCTACTCCTCTGCCATCTTTCTCCTCCTCTATTCCCTGAGTTCTCTATTCTGTTCCATTGACCTACGTGTCTGTTTTTGTGCCAGTACCATACCGTCTTGATGATTACAGCTTTGTAATACAGATTGAAGTCCAACATTGTGATGCCACCAGTTTTGGTTTTCTTTTTTAACATTACTTTGACTATTCAGAGTCATTTGTGGTTCCACACAAATTTTAGGATTGTTTGTTCCAGGTTTGTGAAAAATGTTGATAGTATTTTGATAGGTACTGCATTGAATGTGTAGTTTGCTTTGGGAAGCATAGATGTTTTAACAATATTTGTTCTTCTAATCCATGAGCATTGGAATGCTTCTCTATTACTTTGTGTCTTCTTCAATTGCTTTCATAAGTGTTCTGTAGTTTTCAGAGTTCATATCTCTTACCTCTTTGGTTAGGTTAATTCCTAGGTATCTTATGGTTTTTGGTGCAATTGTAAATGGGATTGAATCTTTGATTTCTCTTTCTGCTGCTTCATTGTGTATAAAAATGCAACAAACTTCTTTGTGATGATTTTATATCCTATGACTTTGCAGATTCCTATATTAGTTCTAGCAATTTTTTGAATGCCATATCTTGATTGAATAGTCATTGTTTTTATTCCCAGACATTGATTTGGTGACTATTAACATAAGAGATAAAGCAATTTGGAAGGAGTCAATTTAAGAATATACCATTTGGTGACTTGCCTTTCTCATTATTGACACTTTTTATAAAATGACAGCACATGAAACAGTATCAAAAAAACAGTTCAGTGAAATAGAATAGAAAACCTATAAATGAACCCAAGTGTACAAAAGAACTTCAAACATAAAAATGATAGCATTTGAAACCAACTGAGAAAAGGATAGATTAGTTAATAATGGCTAAAACCTCTGGTGAAACATCTGGGAAAAAATATAAGTTAAAACTCTACTTGATTCTGTGCGTATTATTATAAATTACAGATGCATTAAAAATATAATGTTTAAAAAATGAAACCACAAGAGAAATTGAAGAAAATCAGGAGGCTACACATAATTATGACGAAAAAATTCTAACTATAACAGCAAATCAGGCAACTTAAAAGAAAAGATTGACCAATTTCATTACAAAGTAATTTAATGTCAACAAAAAAGAGAATATTTAAGAGTAAAAAGCAAGAAAACTAGCAAAAGATTTGCAAAATAAATAAAAAGTGATTATATGACATTTGCATGCTAGCTTTCTGTCTGCCATTGAACTTTTTGGTATTAATATTTTTTTACCGGTCTTTCTATCAATTTTTCATCCATTTCAAAATAATACTATTTCAGAAGAACATATTTTAGTGACCAATTTTTAAACTCCTTTTTGTGGTTATAAGCAATTTTTGATTAATTATAACCCAAAACATTGTTACTTAATTTTCATATCATTGGTCTCTTCTTAAATATATTTCTAGTATTTGAGTTCCTTAAGCTATAGCACAATTTGAAAAAATATACAAACAGCAAATAACAAGGAAAATTAACTAGTTCTTAAGCAAAGTAATAGGATGGTTGGTTGTGGTCACGTCTCAACAAGAAACTCTTCAAGCTTTATTGGTGCCTATCCTGGATGTTCATAGGAATTCTGTTTCTTGAAAGAGTAAACATATCACAGCAGCAGAGAGCTGAAAGTTTTATTTGTGTATGTTTTATATTTTGTGTTTTAGGGTCATGACATTGAATTTTTTACCTTTTGTACTCTAGTAAATATAAGTGTATACTTAACATGATGAGCACTGAGTAATATATAAAATTGTTCAATCACTATACTGTACAGCTAAAGCTAATATAACACTGGAGGTTAACTATACTGGAATTAAAAATAAAAACTTACTAAAAAAACAAGTAACATTTGCTTTTATCAAGCACTGCACACAATGACTAGAAAACAAGTTTTCTTCAGAAAGGGAAAAATCTAGTCAAACTAGTAATTACCATCAATAGCAAAATGACAGAAAATCACGAGGAGACAATTCTTCAAGAAAATGTAAACTTATATACAAAAATATTCAAGTTCAGCAGTAGTTAAAGAACTGCAAAATTTTTAAAAGCGTAAAAATATTGCTTTTTCACCTAACAAATTGGTAAAGTAGCAAGATAGTAATAATTACCAATGTTGTCAAGTGTTGAAAAAAACAGTTATTTTCATTCAGTGCATGCTGAGTATAAGTTGACACAAACATTTCTAGAGGGCAATTTGACAATACACGTTTTAAGAAGTCTTGTAAAACATAAATCACTTGACCCAGCAATTGCACTATATTGCACTTTTAGGTTTTTATATTAGGGTAATAAGTATGTGTACAAATGCATTTGTATGAGGACAGTTCAGGATAGAGTTGCTTATAACAAAAATAATATAAAGATAGAGCAAACTATGATTTGTGACCCAGTATGTGCTCTCTTCTGGAGAAAGTTCCATGTGTGCTCGAGAAAAATGAGTATTCTGTTGTTTTAGGGTGGACTATTCTGTATATATCTAGGGCTGATATCCTAGATCTATAAAGAACTCCTCAAACTCAATGCCTAAAAAACTGATAATCATGTCCAAAAATGGGCAGAAGACACGAATAGACACTTCTCCAAAGAAGACATATATACTCAAATGGCTAACAGACACATGAAAAAAGTTCATCAGCACTAGCCATCAGGAAAACTCAAATCAAAACCACATTGAAATACCATCTTACACCAGTTAGAATGGCCAAAATCAACAGGACAGGAAACAGCAAGTGCTGGACAGGTTGTAGAGAAAGTGGAACCCTCTTACAGTGTTGGTGGGAATGCAAGGTGGTGCAGCCACTTTGGAAAACAGTGTGGAGATTCTTCAAAAAATTAAAAATAGAGCTACCCTATGACCCTGCAATTGCACTACTGGGTATTTTCCCCAAAGATACAGATGTAGTGAAAAGAAGGGCCATAGGTACCCCAACATTCATAGCAGGAATGTCCACAATCGCCAAACTGTGGAAAGAGTCAAGATGCCCTTCAACAGATGAATGGATAAAGAAGATGTAGTCCATATATACAATGGAATATTATGCAGCCTTCAGAAAGGATGAATACCTGACTTTTGTATCAACATGGACGGGTCTGGAGGAGATTAGGCCGAGTGAAGTAAGTCAAGCAGAGAAAGTCAATTATCATATGGTTTCACTTACTTATGGAACATAAGGAATAAAATGGAGGACATTAGGAGAAGGAAAGGAAAAGTGAATTGGAGTAAATAGGAGGAGGAGGTGAAATATGAGAGACTGTGGATTCTGAGAAACAAACTGAGGGTTATGGAGGGGAGAGGGATGGGAGGATAGGTGAGCCTGGTGGTAGGTATTAAGGAGGGCACGTACTGCATGGAGCACTGGGTGTGGTGCATAAAACAATGAGTCCTGGATCAATGAAAAAAAATTTTTTGAAAAGGTACAAAAAAAACCTAACCTAAATTTCAAACAGTATTTATTTCCAAAGTAATATAATATAGCCATTAAAAATATATGATGAATTCCTGGGGATGTTAGAGCATAATCACTGTAATTAATAATACCATATTGTATGTTTGATAGTTGCTTAATATTTCTTAAAAGTTCTTAAAACAAGAAAAAAATGTAACTATGTGTACTGGTTGATGTTAACTAGACTTACTGTGGTGATCATTTTGCAACATATACGAATATCAAACCATTGTGTTATACATCTGAAACTAATACATTATATGACATTTACATACCTCAGTAGATGTAGAAGTATATTTGTTGACATAAGATAATCATGACATACGATTGACCCAAAAATTACCAAAAAATATAGCATGATTTCAATTTTATAAACCATCATTCATATCTAAATCCAGAAGGATATTTTCTAAAATTTTAACAATTACATATAAGCAGATGGGTTAAGGAACCCATGCATTTGATTCTATTTACTTATCTGTATTTCAAATTTTCCAAAACATATAATATAAACAATATAAATTATATAATTATATTGTATAAATTAAATATAAATAATAAGCAATATAAACAATATAAAATAAAAAATGTTTAATTTCAAAAATTAATTTTTAAGAGCACATAATTTGATCATTATCTAAGAAACATTAGGATATGCAGGTTTTCTTTCCATTAGTTCCTGAGCCAACCTTCCCCGCATACCTCAAATCTCCTGCCTGGCAATCTTCTCTACATTTGTTCAATGACTTTTTGTTTTGGCTTTACTCTACAATCTAGCAATATACACCTTTGACCCCCTTGGCCTTGACTCTCTGCTTTACTTCTTGAATTCTTCCTCCTGGATTCCACAAGGAAGGTTCTACACAACAAAGCACCTTTGACCTACTTCTGGGAGCCCCATATTTATTTAGAATGCTCACAGTTTGATTATTCTGGCCTTTCCTTTCTTTAGGTTGGCCTCCAGTAGAACTCAACAAAATAAAAATGAACAAAGGCTGTGAGTGTCCAAGAAAGGCTTGCAAGAAGGGGAGCCACCTGATCTGGGTTGGGAAAGATGCAGTAGGGTTTGAGAAGTAGAGGATGGGGAGAAAGGATAAAAACATTCCAGGTGTGCAAGGCAGCAGGCACACAGGCACAATAAGAGGAGACAGCAAGTAAAGCAGCCATTTGGAATGGAGGAATCATACTGGGGGAATGTTCTGGGAAGTATGTTTTAAAAAATTTGAGTGCAAATTTTGAACTTTGTTTGAATTGTTTCATGAGCTATGAGCCTACAAGGAAGAAAAGCTAATACAAAATGGAAGCAAGCTAAATATCAAGAAAAAAGAGCTTAACTTGAAATATTGCAAGAAAGTAAAACATGCTTTTCAACTTATGCCCAAACAACTTGTATGCAATTAATGGCCTTTCTCAAGCTGGTGTAAATTTACCTTCCCAGATTAATCTCCTTTTACTTTCTTTCCCCATAAACACTACCTATGTATTATGCTACAGTTAACAAATCTTTAAATATATCTTATCTTCATATTCTTCCATGCCCTCGCATATTACTCCCTCTGTTTAAATCATCCTTTTCTTATTCTTCCATCAGGCAAAAATCTGTTTATTCTACAAGGCCCAACATGAATTTCAACTCCTCTATGAGTACCACCCTGATCTCTCCAGGAAAGAGTGATGAAATCTATCCCTGTGTCTCCTAGAATCTGTTCATTCAGCTATTTCAGCACTTAGTATTCTGTTATGGTTATTGTAGTTATGTTGATTCTTCCATCTCTAGATCTCAAAATTTAACATAAAGCCTGGCACATAGAAGGAGCTCAATAAATATTTGTTAAATGTATAAGCTAAAGTTAAGAAAAGGATAGATACTACATAGCAATTAAAAGAAACTGGGTTACAGAAAAAGTATATTTAAAAATAAAAGTATAAGGGAATTAGAAATTTATCTCTCATTTAATGAAAACAAACTTAAAGTAAATGAACAACTAATAATCATTGAACACTACACTTATGGTGTATCATATGCTGGCTAACTGAACATAATAAAGATAAATACATAATTTTAAAAAGTAAATGTGTATTTTAATTGAACAAGTTTACTGTAATATCTTGTTTTCCTTAATTTTCTGCTAACTTCTATGTACCCAAAGTAAGTGGCATTATTTAATGTATAGTGTTATATAAGCATCATTTTACTCATTCAGCTGACTTTCGTTTACTTAATAAACGCCTTTTTAGTTCCTAGCCTTGCATATAACATTAAACTAAGTCCTATTTTCATAAGTCCAGTTAAGTCCATAGCCCAATGAATAGATTGCTTCATTTTTCTTATTATCCCAATACCAGTTTATGGGGAGCCAGTTTATGATGTAATAATTACATTGTATAAAAATACAGAAGAAATAAGGCTTAGAGAAATCAAAGGGTAACTGATTCCACTTTTCTAAAATGGCTTTTGCTTCATACAAAACAGAAGACAAATCAAGTGGGTGTTAAAATGTAGTTCCCTTGGGGCACCTGGGTGGCTCAATCGTTAAGCATCTGCCTTTGGCTCGGGTCATGATTCCAGGGTCCTGGGATTGAGTCCAGCATGGAGCCCCATCCCAGGGTCCTGGGATTGAGCCCCGCATGGAGCCCCGCATGGAGCCCTGCATGGATACTTACATTGGGCTCCCTGCTCAGTGGGAAGCTTGCTTCTCCCTCTCCCACTCCCCCTGCTTGTGTTCCCTCTCTCACTGTCTCTCTTTCTGTCAAATAAATAAATAAAATCTTTTTTAAAAAATGTAGTTCCCCTTTTCATAAAACAGGAATAACAATTTACTTATTATAAAGTTTACATGAGGGGCGCCTGGGTGGCTCAGGGGGTTAAAGCCTCTGCCTTCGGCTCAGGTCATGATCTCAGGGTCCTGGGATTGAGCCCTGCATCCGGCTCCCTGCTCAGCAGGGATCCTGCTTCTTCCTCTCTCTCTGGTTGCCTCTCTGTCAAATGTGATCTGCTTCTGTGATCTCTCTCTCTCTCTGTCAAATAAATAAATAAAAATCTTTTAAAAAATGAACTTTACATGAAATCTATATGTAACAATGTATATAAAGGACATAGCACTATACTTGGATCATGATGGAGCCTCAATAATCTAGAGCTGTTATTACTTAAGAAACCAAGCTCAACAACTCCAGGAGCTAGAATCTTTCAAATGTGAATGGTGTCACTGAGTCTCTGGCATTTCCAGGAGCCAGGTAACCACTTACTTTACATATGTCTAAGATTTGCTACCAAGGGTCCCTGGCTGATAGCAACAAGGAAAGAAGGTAGTGAACTGGCATTGCTGATTTTGCACCAAGACCCAATTACAGAGCTTCACATGCCTTTGTCATTGTCCATGCCCTGTCTAGCACCGTCTCTCTAGTCTAGATTTCTATTACATGATTCTGTGCCCCACTCCCTAAGTAATCTCACCCAGTAAACATTCCAAAACTAAGAACCATATCTCTTAATATTCTTGTGAATGCCATTAAGGACATTAGCCTGGTGGACAGAATGATGAACTGACTATTACAAGATCTAAATTCTAGTCCATGCTCACTCCTTATTAGGCTCTGCTCTACTTCTTACCCTTTCACTTTTCTGTAGGAATAAGAAAGGAAACAACACACTAGGAGAGAAAAAGCAATGTGAAATAATTTTTACAAAGAAGCAAGAAGTTTTAAGTATTAAGCTCCTGGTAAAATAAGGCATATAGAGAAAAACCACATTCAGACCTTTCAGAAAGATGTGACTAACTGTTATAAGGAATAATTGATATTACTGTAAGGAAGCTAATATAACAGCATCAGTGCTCTGGAACATAATGGAGTTTTTCTGGTAATGTGTCATCTAGGCCAAAGCCAGGACAAAGATAAAAATGAATTAGCCTGTAGAGGGGATGGGACTTCTGGTTTCCTTCAGGATGTCACATGTGTGTAAACGAAGTATGCTGTGTATTGCCACCTGGCCTCCTTGAATGTCCTAGTTACTAATGCTCTTATGCCATAGTAAATGCTCTGCACAAGCAGAAGATAATATGTGGGTAAATAAGCCACAATTTTCTGTCCTCTGGTTTCCTTATCTGTAAAACAGTAAAACGAGAACCCTAACATTAGCATTGTAGAGCTAGGAGGAGTTTCTTGTTTGGTTACAATCTAAAAGTACTTTTTATATATGAAACATAATCATTGTATGCATATTTTCTCTTTATAGCTCATCCTATTCTATCCCCATTTTACAGATAGGAAACAGGCTCAGTGAAGTCTACTGTGCAGACCTAGCTTTGTAGTTCAGGTTTAACTACCTTCAAAATTCATGGCCTTAATTCCATAACTGTCTCAAATATAATCTAGTTCAACTCCCTTACATAAAAAATGAGAAAACTAAAACCCAGAGAGGAGAAGAGACTTAACCAAGGCCACATAACATATTATTTATTTAGTCAATAACAATTTTTGAAGACTTACTGTGTTCAAAGCCTATAAAAGTACTAAGGCTAAAGATATGAAAAATCCTCTTCCTTTAATGAAGTTTGTACTCTATTGGACTGAAATTCCTTAAGGGTGCACAACATGATCTGATCAAATAAAGGAAAACCAAATCATCAATTTTCTGGTCACTACTTTCTGACAATACTGCCATTTTTCTTATTTTCAAAATTAAAAGTAAAACAACCTCATTAATAAAATGAGATCAGGAGATTTCCCTTATCAATGATACTTTAAAAAATATTTTCTAAACATTTTCTATATGGCACGCTGTTCATTTTTATAGCTCCAACTATTAATGAAATTTAATTTACTTAATCACAGTATAAAGTCTCCTTCTATACTCTTAGGAGGCACAGAAGAGCTAGTCTAACATCGGATCTATATCACTATATGCAAAACACACAGAAACAGAAAAATTAACATGGTACTTACTATGAGGAGAATGTAACACTTCCAAATTTTGTTTCATTAAAAAAAAGGAAGAAAACTATTTCTTACTGTTTCTTGCTTTCGTCTTTTACATAAGCTGCTTAAAAGCAAACTAGAGTGCATTTCATATTCCTGTTTGTATAAGGCTCTAGTAATGATAAATTGTTTTATATTTGGTTACCTCTGTTGGGGATATCAGTCCCCTCCCCTTTCCACATCTGGGAATTCTAACTCATCCTTTAAGACTCTACTTTAGTTATTTCTCTAGGAAGGTGCCCTGAACCTCACCCTTGGGCTTTTATAGTACCCAAGTAACATTTCTTACAATATGTAATATTATACATTAAATATCTTCTGAGGCAAATCTTCCCCTAGTAGTTGATGCACCTCAACAGGTACAAGGACTGTATCTCATTTAACTATGTAATCCTCAGTTTCTAGCTCAATACATGCTTTATAAAAAGGAGATAAAACAAGTTTCCTCAAGAGGCGCATTGTAGTCCTGACCAAATGAAAAAATAAATTAGATAAGCTCTAAAATCTCGTCATTTAACATCTCTGTGTCCTAGGAGTTTCCCCTTAATAATAATAGCACTAATAATTAATATTAAAAGCTAACATTTCTTTAACATATATTATAAACCAGATAACTTGCTAAACACTAGTCTATAAGGTAGTATATTAGTTTTGTAAGGATACAATGCGAAATACTACAGACTGGCTCACTTAAACAGAAATTTATGTGCTCACAGTTCTGGAGGCTAGGAGTCTTAAGATTAAGGAATTAGCAGGTTTGGTTTCTTCTGAGGCCTCTCTCTTTAGCTTACAAATAGCTACCTTTTCAGGGTGTCTTCACATAGCCACCCCCTGTTGTATTCTCTATGTCCTAATCTCTTCTTCCTATAATGACACCAGACATATTGGAGTGAGGGCTGGCCTATCTAAGTCCCTATCTCCAAATACAATCACATCCAGAGGTACTGAGAGTTAGGGCATCTATGTATGAATTTGGAAGAGATATAATTCATCCCATTACATGTAGGTACTATTAATTTTTTAATATATATTTCAAATAAGTAAATTATGGCCTAGTGAGTATGGCAAACAGACTCTAATATAGACCCAATAACTTCACCTCCTGATATTCACATCTGTGTGTTATCCCCTTCCCATAGCTGTGGATGGAAATTGTCACTTGCTTCTAACCTACAGAATATGGCAAAAATGGTGGAATGTCACTTACATGATTAGACTACATAGGATTATAATTTCCATCTTACTAAAAAGGCTTTTTGTATTGCTTTTCCAGTTTTCATGCTTTGATGAAGCAAAGATGTTATGTAGGCCCATGTAGCAAAGAACTATGGCAACTTCTAGTCAACAGGAAATAAGGCCTTTCGCCAACTAGGCTGCAAGAAATAATCCCATTAAAAGCTATGTAAGCAAGTGTCCGTCAACAGATGAATGGATAAATAACATATGGTGTGTGTGTGTGTGTGTGTGTGTGTGTGTGTGTGTGTGTGTGTGTGTGGATATGTATGTATAATGGAATATTACTCAACAATAAAAAAGAATAAAATGTTCCCATTTAAAAGACATGGATAGAGCTACAGACTATTATGCTAAGCAAAATAAGACAAATAAAAGACAGAGAAAGACAAACACCATATGATTTCATTCATATGTGGAATTTAAGAAACAAATGAGCAAAGGGGGAAAAAAAGGGAAGCAAACCAAGAAATGGGCTGTTAACTATAGAGAACAAACTAATGGTTACAAGAAGGGAGGTGGAGGGTAGGGAGTGCTGGGTTAAATAGGTGGTAGGGATTAAGGAGTGCACTTGCTGTGATCAGCAGTGAGTATTGTATGGAACTGTTCAATCACTATATTGTACATCTGAAACATTACACTGTATGTTAACTAATTGGAATTTATTTTTTTTAAGATTTTATTTATTTATTTGACACAGAGAGAGAGAGTACAAGTAGGCAGAGAGGCAGGCAGAGAGACAGGGAGAGGAGGAAGCAGGCTCCCTGCTGAGCAGCGAGCCCGATGCGGGCCTCGATCCCAGGACGCTCAGATCATGACCTGAGCCGAAAGCAGAGGCTTTAACCCACTGAGCCACCCAGGCGCCCCTAATTGGAATTTAAATAAAAACTTAAAACCATTTGGGCTAAGAAGAGAATCTGTCACAGTTAACCTTTCAGATGAGACTGATTACACTAGATTGCAACCTTATGAGAAATCCTAAGACAGAGGACCCAACTAAGCCATACCAAGATTCTTGATCCACAGAATCTTTAAGATCATTTATATGTGTATTTAAGTCACTAAATTTGTGGGTAAAATTGTTACATAGCAATAAATAATTAAAATAGCAAGATCAGTCCAACTTCACATATTAGTGAGTGGTCAAGCTAAGATTTGAATTCTGATCTCTGTGACTCCAAAACCATGTGTGCTATATAACAGTCCATGAAGGACTGTTGCAAGGATTAAATAATACAGAATGTTAGCACAGTTCTTGACACATAATAAGAATTCCTTAGATGATTTTATTGTGGTTTTAAAGTTACAAAACTATGTCTATTGTAAAACCAAAGCAAGTAATATCTGAAACCTCAATAAGGAAAAAGGATTAAAGCAAATCAACCTTGAACACAAATCAAAGATATTTAGATTTTGGGCTTATTTATAAACTTATTCTAGTATGGCAAGTCTTAGCATCATACAGCTGCGCTTTTTTTGCTTATTAATTAAACAAACATTTATCAAATAGGTAATACTTGAAGACATTCGAATACACAGATTAATATGATCTCAACCCTCCCACCCTTAATTTTTTGTTACCAACATAAAACAATTACGTGTCAACATATGAAGTGTTACAGGAATGCAGAGGAAAGGAAAACAGGTACTCAAAGAATACCCAGTGGGTGTTTAATAAATGTTTACTGAAGGAATGAATTAATTGATCTCCTATATTTCCCACTTTAATTAGGTGATAAGCCTGAATGTAGTTTCATTGGATTTAATCACAATATAGATTACAGAATAGCAAATCAGACTTATATTGCTGGGGGGGGAAGGGATAGGGTGGCTGGTTTATGGACATTGGGGAGGGTATGTTCTATGATGAGTGCTGTGAATTGTGTAAGACTGATGATTCACAGATCTGTACCACTGAAGCAAATAATACATTATATGTTAATAAAATTAAAAATTTTAAAAATTAAAAATCAGACTTATAAAATTCAAAACCTGGCTAAACCACTTACCAATTGTATAACTTTGGGCATGTTACCTAACCTTTTTATTCCTTATTATCTTTTCCTATAATGTAAGTTCCATGATCACACCCTATATCATAATAAAGCATCCTGAGTTGACCATCAATGAGGACTCCTCATATTGTGGATGGGGAGAATACTGCTCCCTTGCATTTCTTACAACAAAACCAAGGAACTGACAAAGTTCACAATATTGAAGGAAATTCTGTATGTTTATAAAAGCAAATTGTTTACTCGTAATAAAAGCTCAAGTCTATAGGGTGGTCTATAGTAATTTTTTGTTGGTTTTCTCTCAGTACGTAATCTCCACCAACATTTCCCTAGTTATCTCATCCCACTCTCCAGCACCTCACTAAAAGTGTGAGTAGACTGATTTAATAAGCTAATTTATTTCAGTAAAAACATCCTGGATAAACTGATTTATACTAAAAAAATCACTACAACATATCCTAACCTATCTCAGAAAGAGTAATACAGTCTATAACAAGATTCTTCACTTTAAATTTGAAAAAAAATTGTTTGTGTGCATAATTAATTTTTAAATGAGATTTGCTCATTTATAACCACCTTCCTATGTTTGTAATTAAAATTTTAATTTTCTTCCTATTCATTTTGAATGGAAAGCTAAATGTTGACTATATACAGAAAAGGAAAAACTACTACAAATAACACAAATGAAACCGATACATAGCTTACAACTTTTGAATTAAACCTGCCGACATTTGGCATCTGTAAACTTTTCCCATGTTCATGGTGTCGACATTGCTCTTTTAAATCCCAATGTGTAGAGTTAATTGTAATTTTATTCAGAACAAAATTTGCTCAGTAATCAATTTGTCCCTAAATGGAGTCACTGGAAATAGTTCAAACCAATATTTCCCTAGGTCCTGTGCTTTATGTAGGACTGTAGAGATGAAAGTCAAGGCCCCAACAGCAATGATCTCACAGACTAGCAGAGAAGATAGACATAGATGAAGATAATCACAACACAGTGTGATAAATACAGTCATTTAGAGGCAGAAAAGCAAGTAGGAAACCCAGGCTGAAAGATTTGGAAAAGTCTTCCTAGAGGAGGTAAAGCCTCAGTTGTTATTGTCATCATCCTCTTCTTTAATTTCCTTTCCTTAAGTGATTCTATTTTTTCCAACTGACTCTTGAATGATGAATAATAATTATCCAAGAAAAGAATGGGAAAGCAACAGAGCATTTCAGGAAATATGAATAATTGGAGCAAGGCATAAAATTGTGAATAGCATAAATCCTCTGGAGAATAGAAGCAGGTAAATGAAATATTAATGTTTGGAGGGATAACAAATATGGCTAGAGAAGTAAACAGAGCAAGTAGCTAAAGAGGAGATGAGCAAGTGCGAAGACCCTAAGATTGAAATAACTGGCATGTTGGAGGCAAAGAGAAGGCCAGTGTAATGAAAGCAGAGTATATGAAGAGTCTAATGAGGGAAATGAGGCTGAAGGTGAAAACAGGACCACATACGTAGAGCTTGATAACCCTTGGCAAGGAGTATGAAATTCACTCTGTCTGTACCAGCAATCCACTGAAGCCTGGTAGGCTGGAAATACAACTGTCTTTATATATTTTTTATTTTGTTTTTTAAAGGTATTTTATTTTTTTCATGCATTTAGCATTTTTATTTATTTATTTTTAATTTTTTCAGTGATCCAAGATTCATTGTTTATGCACCTCTCCTAGTGTATTTTAAATGTTATATAAAGAATGGTCTGTAAAGGGGTGAAAGTAGAATCAGGGAGATAAGTTAGAAAGCTGGTATGAGGTTGGAGATAAAGGTGGCAGAAACCATAACTGAACCAATGGAGGTGATGAAAATGGTCATATTTGGAAAACAGTGTAATCAAACTTCCTGATGGATTCAAAGTATGGTATGAGGACAAGGGAGAAAGCACAGGTGATCCCAGGTTGTGCCATTTACTGATAATGAAGAAAGCTTAGTGCAGAGAAGACTTGGAGTAAAATCAGTTCATGTTAAGTTTGAGGGGCAAATTACCAGCCAAATATAGATGCTAAAGAGGCAACATAGAGAATAGGGAAAATACTTGAAAAAGAAACATTTAGGGAGAAAAATCTGTAGTACTTTCTGGCAGAATGTGAGCATTTAGATAAAAAAAAAGAATCAAGGAAACAATCCCTAACATCCCATTCCTGGGTTCTTGGCTACTTTCACTTTTACAACACATTTTATTCTGCTTCTAGCACTTGGACACAAAGGGTCATATTTTCAAATTCTCTAACTACACCTACAGAAATATGTTCATTGAAACAATATGGACCAAACTGAAAATAGAATGTACTACCCAGTATCATTTACTGATGAGATAAATTTTACAAAAAGCAATTCTGCAATTTGCTGAATTACTAGGTATACCATTTTGTCCCTAGGTTGGCCTGTTACTCTATCTTTATCATCTTAGGACTTAGGAAGTGGTACTACTAACAGGTTTTTTCATGAAGTACAATGAAGCATATAATCTATTGCTATCTTTACCCTAAAAGGAAAATAGGAAAAGTGAAAGGTGAACATTTTGTCTGTGTATCCTTAAAGTCTTAGGACCATATTTGGGAATTTTCTACTTTCAACAAACTGGTGATCACAAACTCTAAAATTATCCCTTAAGGAAGGCATATATTGCATGGAGTACTGGGTGTTATACGCAAACAATGAATCATAAAACACTACATCAAAAACTAATGATGTACTGTATGGTGACTAAGATAACATAATAAAAAAATAAATAAAATGATCCCTTTGATTATTCACAACTCTAAAACAAATCTCTTATTTTTGCTCAGATTTAGAAGACACAGATATTTATTGAAAAAATACTGAGTGCCAAACACTGGGATAAATTTTTCTTTCATATACACTATCTCACTTAATCCCTATAAAAATCCAATGAGATAAATATCTTATCTTCAATTTATACTGAAAAAATATTTGAGATAAAGTTATTAAAGAATTGGGATTTTTTTTTTTGCTAGATTCAGGGTGCTTAGGTGGCTTAGTCAGTTGAGCATCTGAGTCTTGATTTCATCTCAGGTCATGATCTCAGTGTTGTGGGATGGAACCCCATATCCAGCTCTGTGCTGGGTGTGGAGCCTGCTTAAGATTCTCTCTTTCCCTTTCCTTCTACCCCTCCTCCCTTCTCTCTCTCTCTCTCTAAAAAATTATTAATTAATTAAAAAATTAAAGAATATATATATGCTAGATTCAAAGCATTAGGGTATGCAACAAAATATCTACTCTTCTATTCCTCTTTGGTCTCTAGGAGCTTCTTTCAATAACAGATTTTGTTTCAGTCCACCAAGGTAACCTTCTCACATATGAAAAATATTAGGATAGTACTTATAATTTGCAAAAATATTCACATATAATCTAATTTAATCCTCAAGAAAATCTTGTGAACCTGAAATTAATACCCCACATTCCAGATGTGGAACCAAGGCTCAGAAAAACTAGGACCCTTATCCAATTTCATAATTAAATCAATTCCATGAAAGAGGATATCTTCCTCACTATGAACAGTTTCTAGCATGCAAGTCATCAAAATTGTTTAGAGAATAAATTAATGAATTAATAAATAAATGAGTGTCTTATTCTAAGTGCAGTGATTTTTTTTGTAAAAGCACCTCCCTGAAACAAATCAGAATTTAATTCTGAGTACGTTTCCCTAGTAACCAGTAGCACAGAAATTAAAGTTCTGTAAATCAAAAAGAAAAAATAGAGTTACATTAAGTTACTTATGTATCTACATATACGCCAGTCTCCCTCAGCTCCATGTCTTTACACATCCAGTTGTTTCCAACAACTGTCATCTATTCTCCAACTTTCCCCTCTTCCAACCCTTATTCATTGGCTGATTCCATTCCCACTCATCATTAAAACCTCAGCTCAGAGATCATCTACTCTCAGGACCACTAGACACTTCCTGTACTGTGTCAGGGACTCCTTTTCAGTGTCACCATAGTCCCTGTTTCTTATCAATAGTGATGCCCTATTCTCAGCATATGGGAACTGACCATTTATTTATAAATATTTAAGAATACTAGCTCTTTCAGGGCAGAATTCATGTTTTATGCATCCCTATATCATTTATACCTAACACAGTGTCTTTACATAGCATGCATACATCTATCTACCTGTCTATAAATGTTTTCTTTAACTAAAGACCTCCCGACTAAAAATATACAAAAGGTTCTATTCTTTGACACCAAAGAGAAGGGTAGTGAAGAGCAAATATCTGAATTGAAAGTCTGCCATCATGTTACTACACAGTTCCTTGGCAACCCAAAAGGTATATATAATAAGAAAAACAGCACAAACACCAGATTTTAAAATATTAGTCCCCACAACAGAAACTTGTTGTTTGCAAACCTTAGCTCTGTTAGTTTCCTTATCCTTCTGGCCCCCAGCCTTATGATCAACAAAGAAAATGATTTTATTAAATAAATACAAAAGAGTCAAATTCTGAGACTCTAAAATTTCCATGACAAAAATAAAATAGGAAGGATATTGTTAAATCTTCAATCAGGCCATATTGTTTCTCCCCCCTTTTTTTTAAAGATTTTATTTATTTATTTGACACAGAGAGAGAGATTACAAGTAGGCAGAGAGGCAGGCAGAGAGACAGGGAGAGGAGGAAGCAGGTTCCCTGCTGAGCAGAGAGCCCGATGCGGGCCTCGATCCCAGGACGCTGAGATCATGACCTGAGCTGAAAGCAGAGGCTTTAACCCACTGAGCCACCCAGGCGCCCCCCCTTTTTTTAATATTTCAATGTCCCTTCAACTCTCCTCTCAAGGATGAATACTTTATGTATCCTGCCTCCTTTCTCACCCAGGCACCACACCCCTCTTTTAAACCATATATTCCATCCAAGCTAAAATAACGCTTATTTCCAAAACAAACTCAACTGCTTCAAACCACTATGTCTTTTCTCACAAGTCTTTCTCAGCATAGAATGCAGTTGCACTCCTTATCTAAGACCAACAAAATCTTCCTTTCTCACAGCAATGGGGCATAATATACCAGGTCTACCTTTATGACTCCTTGTCCTTTGATATACTTCTTTTATACTCTGAGTGATGCCACAGTACCTCTCTTTGTGGATGCTACAATCCCAACACACAGCTCCTCAAGTCTAGAGACTGGGTTCATCTCATTCATCATTATATTCTTAGCACCCAGTACAGATCCTAGCATAAAGCAGACACTCAGAGAATTTTGGAAATGAGCGAATCAATAGACTGATGACTATGAAAGCACTGCTCAAGGTCTAGGAAGGATTGGGAATTTTTTCTGCCTGAGACCCCATGAGAACCTAATCTACCAACATTCACATTCCGCAGGTAGTATTCCAAAGACTGGTTAAAAAAACCAGTTTACATTGGCCTAAAGACTGTAATGGAAGATCCCCAATCCTTGACCAATAACTGCTCACTCATATACCCAACCCAGACATTTTGGGCCATCCCTTACATATGCCTATATCTTTCTTGAATTTAAAATTCAACAAGCATACATTGATCACCTACATATACTACATTCTGTACTAGGTACTGGGGATTTCCAATAAATAAAAATGTAATATGTATCCAAAAGGAGTTCATAAAGAGATTATTATCATTAAATCATCACTGAAACAACTGATATTATAATCTCAGTATACTAAGACACATGGGAATTTGTCAACTTAATCAAGACTGCATAAAAAATTTGTGAGACAAGGTTGTGATATAACAACAAAAGGAACTAAAAAATGAAGAACAAATGAAGCCCAAGAGCTTTATAAGAAAGAGGGCTCAAATAAATAAAATCATAAATGAAAGAGGAGTTATGATTGATATCACAAAATTAAAAATGATCATAAAAGACTACTATGAACAATTACACACCAACAAAATTAGACAACCTAATAGAAATAGATAAATTCCTAGAAATTTACAATAATCAAAGACGGAACCAGGAAGAAATAGAAAACCTAGATAAACTGATTTCTAGCAAGGAGATTGAATCAGTAATCAAGTACCTACTAACAAATAGAAGTGGAAGACCAGATAGCTTCACTGGTAAATTCTAACAAAACTCAAAGATGATTTAATGTCTATCTTTTTCAAACTCTACTAAAAACTTGAAGAAGAAGGAAAGCTCCCAAAACAACTTAATGAGGCCACAATGCCCTGTTATTAAAACCAGACAAAAACACAACTAAAAAAGAAAATTATAGGTCAATATCTTTGAGGAAAATAGCTGTAAAAATTCTCAACAAAATAATTAGCAATCTGGGAGCCTGAGTGGCTCAGCTGGTTAAGCATCTGCCTTCAGTTCAGGTCATGATCTCAAGGTCCTGGGATTGAGTCTGGCATTGGGCTCCCGGCTCAGCAAGGAGTCTGTTTCTCCCTCTGTTCCTCCCCCTGCTCCTTCTCTCTCTTTCTCTCTCTCTCTCTCACAAAAGTAAATAAAATATTTAAAAAATATGTTAGTAATCTTAATTCAGCAATGTATCAAAAACATCATGCACCATGATCAAGTGGAATTTATTCCAGGGATGCAAGGTACTTCAACATCTGCAAATTAATCAATTTTATACACAACATTAACAAAATTAATAAAACATGATCATCTCACCTGGTGCAGAAAAAGCACGTGATGGAATTCAACATCCATTTAAGAATAAAATGCTCATCAAGCTAGGTAGAGAGGGAATGTACCTCAACATAATAAAGGCCATTTGTGATAAACCCACAGCTAATATCATACTCAATATCATAAAGGAAACTTTTGCTCTGAGATCAGTAACAGCACAAGGATGCTCACTACCCCCAGTTTTATTCAACATAGTATTGGAATTCCTAGTCATACCAACTGGGCAAGAAAAAGAAATAAAAAACACAAATTAGAAAAGAAAAAGTAAAATTATTACTTTTACAGAAGACATGATACTGAATATACAAAACCCTAAAGACTCCACCAAAAAAGGACTATATATAACTAATGAATTTAGTAAAGTTGCAGAATACAAAATTAATATACAAAAATCTTTTAAATTTATATATACTAATAACAAACTATCAGAAAGAAAAATCAAGAAACCGGTCCATTTACATTTGCAAAAAAAGAATAAAATACATAGAAATATATATATATATATTTTTTTTTTAACCTAAGATAAATTTAGCCATGGAAGTGAAAAAACTGACACTGAAAACTGACATTGACAAAAGAATTGAATTAGACCCAAATAAATGGAAAGAGTCTGTGCTCATGGATTGGAAAAATTGTTAAAATGCCCATACTACCCAAAGCAATCAATATATTCAATGCAAACCCTATCAAAATCCCAATAGCAGTTTTTAAAGAAATAAAACAAATAATCCCAAATTTTGTATGGAACCAGAAAAGACCATGAATACCAAAAACAATCTTGAAAAAGAACAATGCTAAAGGAATCATGCTCCCTGGTTTTAAAGCATACTACAAAAAGTTACAAAGTATACTACAAAAATTTATAACAATCAAAGCAGTATGGAATTTGATTTTAAAAAGACACACAGATCAATAGAACAGAATAGAGAAATGAGAAATAAACTCATGTATATATGTGAATTAATTTACAACAAAGAAGCCAAAAATGAACAATGGGTAAAGGGTAGTCTCTTCAATAAATGGTTTTGAGAAAACTTGACAGGTACATGTTAAGAATGAAGCTTGATTATCTTATACTGTATACAAAAATTAACTGATTATTGATTAGAGATTTCAAATGTAAGACCTGAAGCCATAAAACTCTTAGAAGAAAACATAGGTTGTAAGCTCTTTGATATCAGTCTTACCTAATAAAATGTTTTTATTTTTAATCTGACTCCAAAAGCAAGGCAAACAAAAGCAAATAAACAAATGGGATATCAAACTAAAAAGTTTCTGTAATGAGAAGGAAACTCTCAACAAAATGAAAATGTAACTTACTGTATGGGAGAAGATATTTACAAATAGTATATCAGGTAAGGGATTAATACACAAAATATATAAATAATTCATATATCTCAGTAACAATAAAACAAAAAACAAAAACAAAAAAGCAAAACCCAATCAAAAAAAATGAGAAAAGGATCTGAGTAGACATTTTTTCAAAAGAAGACACAGAGGGCCAATAAGCTCATAAAAAGATGTTCAACACCAGAGAAATGCAAATGAAAACCACAATGAGCTATCACCTTACACATGTCAGAGTGGCTATTTTCAAAAAGAAAACAAATAACAGGTGGTGAGGATGTGGAGAAAAAGAACCCTTATATGCTGTTGGTTGGAATGGAAATTTATACAGCCACTATGGAAAACATACAGAGATTCCTCACACAATTAAAAACAGAGCTAACATATGATCCAGCATTTTCACTACTGGATATCTATCAAAAGAAAAAGTAAAAAAAAAAAACTAATTTGAAAAGATAATTGCACCTCTACGGTTCACTGAAGCATTGTTTACAATACCAAAATATGGAAAGAACCTAACTGTGCACTGATGGATGAATGGATACAGAAGATATGGTGTGTGTGTGTGTATGTATGTATGTATGTATGTATGTATGTATGTATGTATGCATGTGTGGATATATATATATATATACACACACATATATTCAATGGAATACTACTCATTTATTTAAAAAAGAAAAATTTTGCCATTTGCAACAACACGGATGGATCTTGAGAGTATTATAGCAGGTGAAATGATTTACATTCAGAAAAATACTGTATGATTTCACTTCCATGTGAAATCTAAAAAATAAAAAACAAGCAAAACGAAACAAAATCCAGACTTTTAGATACACAGTACAAATTGGTGGCTACCAGATAAGAGGAGGGTTGAGGAGATGAAAGGCTGAGAGGATTAAGAAATACAAATCCAGTTACAAAATAAATCAGCGATAGGGATGTAATGTATAACATGGGTAATATAGTCAATAATATTGCATTAACTTTGTAAGGTGACAAATGTTAACCAACTTGTAGTGATCATTTTGCAATGTACACAAATGTTAAACCACTAATTTTTACACATAATACTAAAAATACTATGTCAATTATATCTCAGTAAGTGTTTTAAAACTGGAAATTCTAGGGGCGCCTGGGTGGCTCAGTAGGTTAAGCCTCTGCCTTCGGCTCAGGTCATGATCTCAGGGTCCTGGGATCGAGCCCCGCATCAGACTCTCTGCTCAGCAGGGAGCCTGCTTCCCCCTCCCTCTGTCTGCCTCTCTGCCTGCTTGTGATCTCTCTCTCTCTCTCTCTCTCTCTCTCTGTCAAATAAATAAAATCTTTAAAAAAAAAAAAGAAAAAAAACTGGAAATTCTATTCCATATAATCAAGTTTATAAATGAATGAAAATGGAAAAATATATATATTTACACTTTTTGAATGGTGATGACAATGCCAGTTTATTACTGAGACAAAGAATTGGGCAATATCAGTTTAAGTGTGAGATTCTGATTTCCATTTAAGATTAATTGAAACTTGTTGATAGAATCAAGAGAACCCTGTGTAGCAATGAACACTTATTTTACTTAAATTAGAAACCATCTACTCTTCCTTATTTTTATTCATCTTGCAACAAACTGATCCCATAAGATGCTTATTTTGACTCTTACTTGGCAGAGTCCTCCTATAGTAAGGGGTTGATGGGTGTTCGTTCATACATCTCATGACCCTGACAGAAATACAAAAATATACTCCTTATAATATTTGAAAGTAGTCCTTATGAATATCACATACACTGAAATTGAGAAAACTACATTTTTAAATGCATATGGAAATATATTAAAAGCAATTTCTTTAATTAAAAGCAGTTTAAAAATTGACCCATAAATTCCAATTCTAAGAGGTTGTCATCAAGGAGATAAGGCAAAATAAGGATCAAGATCTTCATTACAACAGTATTTATGGCAGCAAAATTTGGAAACAAGCAGAGAGCTCAACATCAAGAAAAATAAATAAATAAATAATGGTACATTTGTAAATTGAATATAATTATCAAAATGATCACAAAGAATATTTAATAATACAGGAAAAATCAGAATACAAAATTTAATGCAAAGGCTAGAAAAAAATCACATGAAGAATTCAAAACATGAATGTAAAAGGATATACACAGAAAAGGAAAGAAGAAAAGGAGCTTACTTTCCAAAACAAGAGAAGGACTTCTTTAATCAATTGCCCATTGAATAGAAAGGAAGAAGGGACAGAAGAAAAAGACAGTAAAAAGTCCATAGGAATTATCTCTGTTGGAGAAACTAAGGGAGGTTGGTTCTGTTTTTATTTCTCTATAATTGACATTTTTTAGATTAAGAAAATATATCAAAATCAGAAAATAGAAAGATTAATACATGAAGAGTGAGTTTGACTTCTTTGCCAATTTGAATACCTTTTATTTCTTTTTGTTGTCTGATTGCTGAACCTAGGACTTCTAGTACTATGTTGAACAACAGTGGTGAGAGTGGGCATCCCTTTGTGTTCCTGACCTTAAGGGAAAAGCTCTCAGTTTTCCTCATTGAGAATGATACTCACTGTGAGCTTTTCATAGATGCCTTTTATGAAACTCAGGTATGTTCCCTCTATCATTACACTGTGGAGAGTTTTAATCAAATCAAAAAAGGACACTGTGTTTTGTGAAATGATTTTTCTGCATCAATTGAGAGGACTGTATTGTTCTTGTCCTTTCTTTTATTCATGTGACATATGTTGATTGATTTGTGAATGTGGAACCACCCTGCAGCCCAGGAATAAATCCCACGTGATCACAGTGAATAATCCTTTTAATGTACTGCTGGATCCTATCAGCTACCATCTTAGTGAGTTTTTTGGCATCCACGTTCATCAGGAATATTGGCCTGTAATGCTCCTTTTTGGGGGCGCCTGGGTGGCTCAGTGGGTTAAAGCCTCTGCCTTCAGCTCAGGTCATGATCTCAGGGTCCTGGGATCGAGGCCCATATCAGGCTCCCTGCTCAGCGAGGAGCCTGATTCCTCCTCCCTCTCTGCCTGCCTCTCTGTCTACTTGTGATCTCTCTCTCTCTCTCTCTCTCTCTCTCTCTCTCTCTCTCTCTCTCTCTCTCAAATAAATAAATAAATAAAATCTTTAAAAACAATCCTCCTTTTTGGTTGAGTCTTTGTCTGGTTTTGGGATCAAAGTAATGCTGGCCTCATCAAATGAGTTTGAAGGTTTTCCCTCCCTTTCTATTTTTTGAAACACCTTGTGCTTCTTTAAATCTTTGGTAGAGAGCAGCTGGGTGACTCAGTCTTTTAAGATGCTTAAAAGGTTTTGAACATTTAAGGATCTGCTTTCAACTCAGGTCATGATCCCAGGGTAACGGGATTGAGTCCTGCATTGGGCACCTTGCTCTGTGTGGAGTCTGCTTCTCCATCTGCCTGCCACTCCCCCTTGCTTGTGCTCTCTCTCGCTCTCTCTTTCTCTGACAAATAAATAAATAAAATCTTTAAAAATAAATAAATAAATGTTTGGTAGAATTCCTCTGGGAAACCATCTGGCCCTGGACTGTTGTTTGTTGAGAGATTTTTGATTACTGCTTCAATTTCTTTCCTGGTTTGGGTCTATTCAGGTTTTCTATTTCTTCCTTTTTCGGTTTTGGCAGTTTATAAGTTTCCAGATGCATGCATTTCTTCAAGATCCCTTATTTGTTGGCATATAATTGCTCATAATATGTTCTTAAAATTGTTTGTATTTCCTTGGTGTTGGTCATAATCTCTCCTCTTTCATTCACAATTTTATTAATTTGGGTCATTTCTATTTTCTTTTTGATAAATCTGGCTAAAGGCTTATAAAACATTAATTCTTTCAAAGAACCAACTTCTAGTTTCATTGATCTGTTCTACTCTCTTTTTGGTTTCATTGATTTATGCTCTAATCATTATTTCTCTTCTGCTTGGTTTAGGATTTATCTGTTGTTCTTTATCCAGCACCCTTAGGTGTAAGGTCAGCTTGTGTATTTGAGACTGTTCTAATTTTGAGAAAGGCTGGTATTGCTATGTACTTCCTTCTAAGAACCACCTTTGCTATATCCCAAAGGTTTGGAACATTTATGTTTTCATTTTCATTTGTTTCCATGAACATTTTAAATTCTTCTTTGATTTCCTAGTTGACCCATCCATTCTTCAGTAGGATGCTCTTTAACCTCCAAGTGTTTGAGTTCCTTCCAATTTCCTCTTGTGATTGAGTTCCATTTTCAAAGCACTGTGGTCTGCAAATATGCAGGGAATAATCCCAATCCTTTGGTACTTATTGAGACCTGATTTGTGACCCAGTATGTAATTCTAGAGGATGTTTCTTGTGCACTCAAGAAGTATATTCTGTTGGTTTAGGATGGAATACTCTGTATATATCTGTGAAGTCCATCTGGTCAAGTGTGTCATTCAAAATCCTTATTTCCCTGTTGATCTGCTTAGATGATCTGTCCATTGCTGTGAGTGGGGACACAATACTTTATGTGGAAAACCCAAAACACTCGACCCCAAAAGTACTAAAACTCATACAGGAATTCAGCAATGTGGCAGGATATAAAATCAATGCGAAGAAATCAGTTGCATTTCTATACACTAACAATGAGACAAAAGAAAGAGAAGTTAAAGAATTGATCCCATTTTCAATTACCCAAAACCATAAAACACCTAGGAATTAACCTAACCAAAGAGGTAAAGGATCTGTACTCTAAAAACTACAGAAAAATTATGAAAGATATTGAGGAAGACACAGAAATGGAAAAACATTCCATGCTAATGGATTGGAAGAATTACTATTGTCAAATTGTCTAAGCTACCCAGAGAGATCTACACATTCAGTGCAATCCCTATCAAAATACCATCAACGTTTTTCACAGAGCTGGAATAATTAATGTTAAAATTTGTGTAGAACCAGAGAAGAACTTGAATAGTCAGAGAAATGTTGAAAAAGGAAAACGGGTGCCTGGGTGACATAGTTGGTTGGGTGTCTGCATTTGGCTCAGGTCATGATCACAGAGTCCCAGGATCAAGCCCGACATTGGGCTCCCCCATCGCTGGGGGTCTGCTTCTCTCTCTGCCCCTTACCTCACTCGTGCTCCCTCTCTCTCTCTCTTTATCTGACTCTTTCAAACAAATACAACCTTTGGGGAAAAAAAGAAAACCAAAGCTGTGGGATTGCAATGCCAGACATCAAGCTTATTAAAAGATATAACCATCAAGACAGTACTGTACTGGCACAAAAACAGACACATAGATCCACAGAACACGGTGGGGGGAGGGGTGAAGCCCTCGCAGGGAAAGTGTGGCCTCAGGACCCATGGATACAAAAAAACACCAGGGGTGTCTGAAAGCAACAGAGCTCCCAGGTATCAGAGAGGAGAAGCCGACTGGAGAGATGGAGCCAAGTTGAGAAGGAGTCTCTCGGCTCGGTATTACCTTGGGCTGTGATCCAAAGCACAGTTGGGCCACTGCTCCTTGAGTGGGGACCCCACAGGTGGCAGATCCAAAAGACGCCCTCCTTTCTCCTCCAGGAGGAGCAGCACGGGAGCATGCTGCAGGAATCTGATGGGTTTGGAGATTCTAAAGGGGGCTATGTTCCAGAGATAGAACTGCTCCATCAGAGGCTGGGTGAGCTTGGAGTGCGGCCGGAGACCAGGGAGATGGGAGGAACTGACTGCTTTTCTCTGAGGATGCACTGAGGAGTGGGGTCCCAAGCTCTCCGTTCCTCTGGGTCGGAGATTAGGAGGCCACCATTTTCATTCCCATCCTCCAAAGATGTATGGAAAGGGTTCAGGAAACAAAAGCTCCCAAGAGCGAATCCGAGATGATTACTTAGCCTGTTCCCTGGTGAGGGTGGTGCAATTCAGCCTTAAGTAAAGACACTTGAGAACTCCAGCAACAGGCCTCTCCCCCAGAAGAACATCAAGAACATCCAGCCAAGACCAAGTTCACCGATCACTAAGAATTGTGGAACTCCAAGGCTAGGGGAAAGCAACACAGAGAATTCATGGCTTTTTCCCCATGATCCTTTAGTGGTTCAAAGTTAAATTCTTTGAATTTTATTTTTTTCTTACAATTTTCTTTTAAATTTTTTCCTCTTTCTTATTTTAATGTTTTTTTAACTTTTATATCTTATCAATACCTTTTTAAAATCTTTTTAAATTTTCATTGTTATAATCATATTTTAGCCCTTCACCGTATTTAACCTTATTTTTTGTATACATATAGGGTCTGTTCAATTCACCAGTCTAATAGAAAGAGATAGAGATGATAGAGACAGAGATATATATAGAGAGAGATAGAGTCAGAGATATAGAAAAAAAATAGATAATATAGATATAGATATACAGTTTTGTTTTATTTTATTTATTTTTTGTTTGTTTTTGTTTGTTTTTGTTTTTTGTTTTATTCCCTCTTTCTTCTCTCCCCACTTTCCTGTCTCTTCTGATTAGGTTAGTGTATATTTTTCTGGGGGTCATTGCTACCCTTTAGTATTTTGTTCTCTAATCCATCTATTCTAATCTGCATAAAAAAGCAAGGAGGAAATAATCACCACAAAAAAAAAAAGAACAAGAGGCAGTAACGATGGCTAGGGACCTAATCAATGTGGACATTAGTAATACGACAGAACTAGAGTTCAGAATGACGATTATCAAGGTGTTAGCTGGGCTCAAAAAAAGCATGGAAGATAAAAGAGAAATAAGGCTTTAAATGACACACTGGATCATTTGGACATCACAGATATATTCAGAACATTCCATCCCAAAACAACAGAATACACATTCTTCTCTAGTGCACATGGAACAATATTCAGGATACACCATATTCTGGGTCACAAATCAGGTCTCAACTGGTACCAAAATATCGGGACCATTCCCTGTATATTTTCAGACCATAATGCTCTGAAACTAGAACTCAATCACAAGAGGAAAGTTGGAAAGAACTCAAATACATGGAGGCTAAAGAACATCCTACTAAAGAATGAATGGGTCAACCAGGAAATTAAAGAAGAATTTAAAAAATTCATGGAAACAAATGAAAATGAAAATATAATTGTTCCAAATCTTTGGGACACAGCAAAGGCAGTCCTGAGAGGAAAGCATATAGCAATACAAGCCTTTCTCAAGAAACAATAAAAGTCTCAAGTACACAACCTAAACCTACACCTAAAGAAGTTGAAGAACATCAAAGAAAGTATAAACCCAGCAGAAGAGAAATAATAAAGATAAGAGCAGAAATCAATGAAATAGAAACTGAACGAACAGTAGAACAAATCAATGAAACTAGGAGCTGGTTCTTTGAAACAATTAATAAGATTGATAAACCCCTGGCCAGATTTATCCAAAAGAAAAGAGAAAGGACTTAAAAAAGGAGAGATCACAACCAACACCAAAGAAATACAAACAATTCTAAGAACATATTATGAGCAACTCTACACCAGCAAATTTGACAATCTGGAAGAAATGGATGCATTCCTAAATACATATAAACTACCAAAACTGAACCAGGAAGAAATTGAGGACCTGAATAGACCCATAACCAGTAAGGAGATTGAAGCAGTCATCAATAATCTCCCAACAAACAAGAGCCTGGGGCCACACGGTTTCCCAGGGGAATTCTACCAAACATTCAAAGAAGAAATAATACTTATTCTCCTGAAACTGTTCCAAAAAATACAAAAGGGGGCGCCTGGGTGGCTCAGTGGGTTAAAGCCTCTGCCTTCGGCTCAGGTCATGATCCCAGGGTCCTGGGATTGAGGCCTGCATTGGGCTCTCTGCTCAGTGGGGAGCCTGCTTCCTCCTCTCTCTCTGCCTGCCTCTCCGCCTACGTGTGATCTCTCTCTCTCTGTCAAATAAAAAAAAATTAAAAAAAAATAGAAATGGAAGGAAAACTTCCAAACTTATTTTTCGAGACCAGCATTACCTTGATCCCAAAACCAGGCAAAGACCCCATCAAAAAGGAGAATTACAGACCAATATCCTTTAGGAACATGCATGCAAAAGTCCTCAACAAAATACTAGCCAATAGGATCCAGCAGCACATTAAAGGATTAATCCCACCACGACCAAGTGGGATTTATTCCTGGGCTGCAAGTTTGGNGGTTTAACATTCGCAAATCAATCAATGTGATACAAGACATTAATAAAAGAAAGAACAAGAACCATATGATCCTCTCAATAGATGCTGAAAAAGCATTTGACAAAGTACAGCACCCTTTCTTGTTCAAAACTCTTCACAGTGTAGGCATAGAGGATACATATCTCAATATCATCACAGGCATCTACAAAAAAACCCCAGAGCAAATATCATTCTCAATGGAGAAAAACTGGGAGCTTTTCCCCTAAACTCAGGAACACAGCAGGGCTGTCCACTATGACCACTGCTATTCAACATAGTACTAGAAGTCCTAACCTCAGCAGACAACAAAAAGAAATAAAAGGCAACCAAATCGACAAGGAAGAAGTCAAATTCTAACTCTTTGCAGATGATATGATACTTTATGTGACAAACCCAAAGAACTCCATTCCAAAACTGCTAGAACTCATACAGGAATACAGTAAAGTGTCAGGATATAAACTCAATGCACAGAAATCAGTTGCATTTCTATATACCAACAACAAAACAGAATAAAGAGAAATTAAGGAGTCAATCACATTTACAATTCCACCCCAATCCATAGATACTTAGGCNGAAAGAGAAATTAAAGAGTCAATCCCATTTACAATTGCACCCAAAACCATAAGATACCTAGGAATAAACCTAACCAAAGAGGCAAAGAATCTGTATTCAGAAAACTATAAAGTACTCATGAAAGAAATTGAGGAAGACACAAAGAAGTGGAAAAACATTCCATGCTCATGGATGGGTAGAATAAATATTGTGAAAATGTCTATGCTACCTAGAGCAATCTACACATTTAATGCAATCCCCATCAAAATACCAGCAATTTATTTCAAAGAAATGGAACAAATAATCCTAAAATTTATATGGAACCATAAAAGCCACCGAATAGTCAAATGAATGTTGAAAAAGAAATTCAAAGTTGGCGGCATCACAATTCCAGATTTCAAGCTCTATTACAAAGCTGTCATCATCAAGACAGTATGGTACTGGCACAAAAACAGACACATAGATCGGTGGAACAGAATAGAGAACCCAGAAATGAGCCCTCAACTCTATGGTCAACAAATCCTTGACAAAGCAGGAACAAATGTCCAATGGAAAAAAGACAGTCTCTTCAACAAATGGTGTTGGGAACATTGACAGCCACATGCATAAGAATGAAACTGGACAATTTCCTTACACCACACACAAAAGTAGACTCAAAATTGGATGAAAGACCCAATGTGTGAGAGGAATCCATCAAAATCCTTGAGGAGAACACAGGCAGCAACCTCTTCGACCTCAGCCACAACAACTTCTTCCTAGGAACATCACCAAAGGGAAGGGAAGCAAGGGCAAAAATGAACTATTGGGACTTCTTTTAGATGAAAAGCTTTTTTTAAAAAAAAAGATTTTATTTATTTATTAGAGAGTGAGAGTGTGTGTGTATGAGAAAGAAAGTATGGGGGATTGGGGTAGAGGGAGAGAGAGAAGCAGACTCCCTGCTGAGCAAGGAGTTCAACGCGGGGCTCGATCCCAGGTCCCTGGGATCATAACCTGAGCTGAAGGCAGAAGCGTAACCTGCTGAGCCACCGAGGCACCCCGAGATGAAAAGCTTTCACACAGCAAAGGAAACAGTCAGGNTCAACAAAACCAAAAGACATCAGACAGAATGGGAGATGATATCTGCAAATGACATATCAGATAAAGGGCTTGTATCCAAAATCTATAAAGAACTTCTCCAACTCAACACCCATAGAACAAATAGCCCAGTCAAGAAATGGGCAGAAGACATTAGTAGACATTTCTCCAAATAAGACATCCAAATGGCCAACAGACACATGAGAAAGTTCTCAGCATCACTCGGCATCAGGGAAATACAAATCAAAACCACAGTGAGATAACACCTCACACCAGTCAGAATGGCTAAAATGAACAAGTCAGGAAATGACAGATGTTGGTGAGGATGCGGAGAAAGGGGAATCCTACTACACTGTTGGTGAGAATGCAAGCTGGTGCAGCCACTCTGGAAAATAGTATGGAGGTTCCTCAAAAAGTTGAAAATAGAGCTACCCTACAACCCAGCAATTGCACTACTGTGTATTTACCCTAAAGATGCAAAGGTAGTGATCTTTAGGGGCAAATGAACCTGAATGTTTTAGCAGCAATGTCCACAATAGCCAAACTATGGAAAGAACCTAGATGTCCATCAACAGATGAATGGATAAAGAAGATGTGGTGTATATATACAATGGAATACTATGCAGTCATCAAAAGAAACGAAATCTTGTCATTTGCAAGGATGTAGGTGGAACTAGAGGGTATTATGCTAAGCGAAATAAGTCAATCAGAGAAAGGCAATTATCATATGATCTCTCTGATATGAGGAATTTGAGGGGCAGGGTGGGGTTTCGTGGGGGTTAGGGAAGGAAAAATTATGAAACAAGATGTGATCAGGAAGGAGACAAACTATAAGAGATTCTTCTCTTGAAACAAACTGAGGGTTACTGGTGGGTGGGAGGGTAAGTATAGGGTGGATGGATTGTGGACATTGGGGAGGCTTTGTGCTATGGAGAGTGCAGTGAAAGGTGCAAGCCTGATCATTCACAGACCTGTACCCCTGGGGCAAATAAAAAAAAAAGTAGCCTCTTTGGGCAGCAAGGAATATTTTGTCACTAACTTTGTTTAGAATTGCCAGTTAAGTACCGTCTGGGTGGCTCAGTCAGTTAAGCATCCAACTCTTGATTTTGGCTCATGTCATTATCTCAGGGTCAAGAGATCAAGCTCTGCATTGGGGTCTGTATGCTGGGGGTGGAGCATGTATAGGATTCTCTCTCTCTCTCCCTCTGCCCCTCCCTGGTTGCTCTCTCTCCCCACTAAAAGGAAAAAAATTGTGAGTTTACTATGCAAATAAAAAGCGGACTGGTTTTAGTCTGTTTTATTACTGCTTAGAATTATCTTTAGAAAATGCACCCCCTTATTGCCTGAACCAAGAAAGACTGCTCCAATGTCCTCCTTCTTTGTGTGACACTGGTCTGAAGTACAAATGCTTATGAGAAATAAATGCTGGTAGTTACTTTTTTGACTTACAAAAAAGCAATTTTCCCAGATTCAACCTAACATAATCCTTATGGAGGACAATTTAACAACACTTATAATAATTAAAAATCTACTTATTCTTTAATCCAGTAATTCTTTTAGAAATTTATCCTACAGATACCCTTGCTCATGTATAAAATCACTTTTGTCCAGAAATAGTCATTGCAGCATTCTTTATAATGTAAAATAGATAATACAAATGTCCATACATAAAGAAATGGTTAAATAAATTCTAATACAGTCCTATAGTGAACAACTACCTAAATATTATTTTTAAAAAAATCCAAACTAATTTACTTAGACATCATGGTAGTCAGGTATAGTGGTTGAAAGCAAAAGCTCTAGATCCAAACTGTCACTTTTGAACCCAGGTCTACAACTTACTTATGAGAGTCACTTAACCTCTCTGTTCCTATTTCCTCATCTGTAAAATGGGGATAAAATAAAATATATTTCACACAGCTATGATAATTCAATGGATATTTGCATGTAAAGTCCTTCAGAGAGTGCTGGTTCATATTAAGCGATCTACAAATGCTGACTACTACTATTCTCTACAATATGACTTTGCTAGGTGAAGAAAAAAGAGCAAGGGTGTGAATAAGATGTACAGTATTGCATTAAATATTAACACTTAAAAAGAGAATATATAAATGCATCTACTTGTATACAAATATTTCTAAAAGGATATATAAGAAACTCCTATCATTGGATGTCTCCAGGGAGAACGGGGTAGCTGGAGAACGAGTGAGAGGAAACTTACTTTTCTTCATATACCATTTCATACCTTCTGAATTTTGTTCAATATGCATGCTTTTTAAATTAATTTATATAATTATTTTTTAAATGTCTATAGTAGAATAGTTTTAAGCTTTGTTTAAAGCTGCCTTTTCTGAGCCTATTTGTCTACAAAACACTCTTGTCAAGGAACACCTCAAAATCACCCTGTGCTCCAAAGAACACCATTTTAGAAACATTGCTGCAGGCTAAAGAAAGTCACTGAAATTTGCAGAAGAGAATGACATATTCAGAACAGAGATCTGGGTTCTTTTCCTTTTTTTTTTTTTTTTTGGATAGTGTTCTTTTTTGGACATGATAGGTGACTTCTTTTATTGGATACCCAAGTTTGAAATGCAATCATTTCATAGCATGAGTGAGCAAAACAAAGTAAGTTTTAGAATGCATGCTTTGAGAATAAAACCAAGACACAAATACAGCTTTTGTCAGCAACAAAATATTTTTTTATTTCACTAACTCTGTAAATATGTCACAGTACTAACAAGATTATATAGCAATGTTTTCCTTCTATGAATTCAACTATTTTTCCCAGAGCAGCTCACCCTGGGGGACTTAAAACCGGATTCTCATTTCCCAGAGCAACACTAGGGCCCTCCAAGGATCTCTCCTCTGTACCTCCTCTCTATCTGCAAACTACCACTCTAGCTTGTAACCTCAATATACAAAGTGAGGCAGTTGCCAAGCACAGAAAGGATAGGAATTTAGGCCAAAATCCCACAGGTAACAAGGATGAAGCCAGGATTGTCCTCAAGCCATCTGCCTTGAGGAGCTTGTGACTTTCTCTAGCACAGTATATTCCTGCAGGAAACGATTTTGTTCTTCTTCATATATACTATCATACATCAACTTTATGACATCAAAGGATCTTCAAGATGAACACTTTAATCACTCTAGAGTTATCGAGTTATGTTAGTGGGAAGAACATCTATTTTCTATTTAGTTAAAAATTTTGAACATTTAAATAACCTAGCTGGGTTATTTAAAATGAAAGTAGAAGAAAATTATGCTACTCCTTAAATCAGTGTTTCCTACATGGTTTATATTACACTAAATGTTAATAGGTGTTCACACAAAAAGGGCAACAGTGATAAGATACATTTTGGATATACTGGATGAAGCAATGCTAGCCCACTTTCATTATTAGCAGACTTCTCAAAATCTTAAAAATGCCCATATTCATTATAACTCTCCTAGAAGGACGAAGGTGTAATAAAGTGC
Source organism: Ailurus styani (assembly GCA_002007465.1). NCBI lineage: Eukaryota > Metazoa > Chordata > Mammalia > Carnivora > Ailuridae > Ailurus > Ailurus styani. The sequence goes on along the minus strand of LNAC01000691.1, from coordinate 292,425 downwards.
TTCTCAGAATCATTAATACCTCTCGACTAATATTCTATTTGCTATGCAATTTGGGAAATAATTCCTTAACAAAACAAAGACAGCTTTTAAAAATGAAAAGCAAGTGTGCTTTTTATTATACACTATTTTATTATACACTACTAAAGTGTATGCAATTCTGCCTTTCTCATAGCCCAGACATAAATCATTATTTGTTTATTAAGTACAAATTACTATACTGGACACCTAGTGTCCCTGGAACCATGACTTGCATACTACCCTATTCAGATAGCACCTGAATAGTGTTAAAGGTCAATCAACTAAAAATCATTTATACAGCCCTTCATCCCAGGTACTAGGCTAGTCATTTAAAAAACACTGAGCAAAATAGACACAATCTCTGCCTCAAACAGCTTATAGTCTTGTAATAAATACAGACATTATATGAATAATTTCAATTGATGGAATTCTTGCAAGAGGACAAAATGCTGAAAAAGAAAAGTACAGGAGGAAAAGAAAACCTAAAAAGGAGATCCTTAACTTAGTTTGGAGGGTCAAGGAATTCTTTTCTGAAGAACATTCATCTCAAGCTAACATTTGATAAGTTTCCTCAAAATTTGCCAGAAAAAGAAGAGGAAAAAAACATCTTCAGCAGAATGAATTACATTTTGAAGGATGCAGAGGAAGGAGAGAATATGGTACATTCAAGAAGCTGGAATAAGTTCAATATGACTAGAGGACATAGAGGGAAAGACAAATTGATGCCACATGATGGGCATGCACATGGTGGCAGTTTCTATAAAGAAGGCAAAGACAAGAGGGTGACATGTGTCTTCAAGAAGCTTGGGAGGCAATTGTTAAAGTCCAGATGAAGGAGAAAGAAAGTAACTAGCTTTTACTAAGTACATAACAAAAGATAGATCTCGTACAATGTGCTTCAAATACATTAACTCGTTTAATTCTTAGAATGACCCTTAAAGGGTAGAATCATTAGCCATTTTATAAATGAGGAAATAAAGAAATCAAGAATATTAGGAAGATGACTTTCTCAAGATTATATTTGGGCAGTTGGTATTGACTTCTAAATCTTTGCTAGCAGCTACTTCCTGAACTAAAGGTATAGAAAACAGGAATCTGGGTGGGAAGCAGTGGGAAGGAGAGATGGTGCAGAGGTAAGAGACACTGCAGTTGGACTGGCCACTAAGGATACATCTGCCAGAAATGAAGAGTCTGCTCTGATCCCTGTGGTTGAAGATGTTCTATTATAAGAACAAAAACAAAGACAAAAACAAAACAAAAAACAAAAAACCCCAAAGAAATAATATCTGACCCTGGAAAAGGAAAACACTCTTTCTAGCAAGGAGTTCCTTTACTGGAGAGTCCTTTAAGGCCTATGGGAACTCAAATAAACAGAATGGAATGGTGGTTGCCAGGGACTGGGGAGTGGGGGAAATGAGAAGATGTTGGTTGAATACAAACTTTCAGTTATCCAGATGATTGTGTTCTGAAAATCTAGAATAGTATAGTGACCACAGTTAATACTGTATCGTATGCCTGAAATTTGCTGGGAGTACATCTTAAGCATTTTCACCCAACCCCCCCCCCAAAAAAGTTAACCTTGGGGTAATGGATGTGTTAATTAACTTGGTTATGGTAGTTATTTCACAATGTATAAATATATATAAAATCATCACATGGTACACTATAAATATATTTGTCACTCTTTAAATATGCTGTCACACTTTAAATTCTTCTTGTCAATTAGACTTCGATAGAGCTGGGGGAAGAAGTGGTTGACATTACCATTATAAAACCCAGATGCTAGCTGACGCATTTCTATCTCTTAGAGATCTATGCAAAATGGACAAAACTCCCCCCACACTCTCCACCCAGTTTCAGACTATATAAATACACATGCATCTCCTCAGAATTCTCAGAAGCTTGGATCTTTAAGATACTCTCTCATTTCAAGGGCAGTGTCACTACTTGTTTTTTCTAGCCCATGTCAATCAGGGTGTGAAATTCATCTCTTCTCTCATTCTACTCTCTTATTCACAAATACACTTTATTTCCACAAGCCATTTCGTAGATTTGTTTAACAACACAAAATACCTGAGAGTTGCTAGAATGTGCCATTCGGGTGGTGCACAACCTGTCTCCATCTCACTTGCTCAACCTGCTCTCACTCCTCCATTCCCCTATTTTTATTCTCTTTTACTCTCTGAAACCAAAAAGCCAAATTTGTCATCTCTTCTCAGGAATAATACATTACCCTTAGAGTTTAACTATTCATCCCAACAAGTTTACCAAATAATATCTTCCAAACAAATACAAAGCTCTCAATGAAAGTAATTCAGGTGAATAATATTTCCTCTACTTCCTTGTAATTACTATTATTACAAATAAAAGATAACTCTATTATTTGCTGAGCATAGATCTTGTGCCAAATATTATGCCAAGTACTTTAAGAGCATTATTATGTTTAACATCCTCACAAAAGTTCTGTGACAAAGGTATTGTTTTAACTTTATCTTACCTATTAGAAAACTGTGAATTAAAAATGAGTCAAATGAGTTGCACAAGGTCACAGAGTAAGGAAATGTGAAGACTGCATTTTTACCTAGGATGTACGGGCTATATTCTCCCCACCAGTGTATCCTGCTTCTCAGTCTTCTGGAGATTCAAATGGTGAGAGGATAGGCAAGGGCACAAAAGAAGATGCCAAAATTCTGCCCAAGTAGAAGGATAGGCTGAATTTCTAGGCAGGACAAGCAATTTTCCAAAAATCTTTTGTTGAGTTCTTAGGTTGGGATGATTGATCTCCTGTGTGACAGTTTCCTAAATTGCATGTCACCCAGTTGAAATGTATAGTTTGATGGGTCCACAGAAAAGGGGATTAGGGGAGAAGGAGGGGTGGAGAAAAACCATTCAAAGAAGTACGAAATTTAATTAAGGAAAACATTAGATCAATTAAGACTAAACGGTTGTATAAAACATTAAGGTAAAACATGTATTAGTGTGACATTTGCATTTTTATGAAGTATGAATCACAAAGAAATAATATATGCAGCTAAATTTCAGTTAACTCCCTTTTAAAAGTCTTGTTACCATGGTAATGCCAAGAATGAGTTTTCACAGGATGTAAGATATGGATTTTTTGATTTCTTAAAAGCAGTTTAAATAAAAACTACCAACAGCATGGCCTCTTTTCACTTCTATTACATGACCAAGGGCCACTGAAAATAAGAATCACCTAGACATCTATTCCAAAAATTACACAGAAGAAAAAAAAATACTAAAAATTGAACTGGATTTCCCTGTTATGTTTCTTTTATTTTTTTAATTCTCTTTTAGTTCTAGCATATTTTTAATATGTTCGTTCCAAAAGCTATGCCTACAAAAACATTCTAATTGTAAGAGAAACAAAGAATATTGTGTCTTCTTGACACTCTCTATAATACTGCCTCTGCTTGTTTAATTAGGAAGTTTTTAATAACAACTACTCTCATTACTGAGATCAGTCAAAATTCTACTATAAAGGCTATCTTTGACACCAGCAGCTAAATGGTTCGCCTACTGAATTCCAGATCTAAGAAAAGTTGCCCGAGTCTCTAATGAGTAATAGGGGATTGAGGTTTCTAGGCTACAAAAATCCTGTTGTGGCAAAAAAAAAAAAAAAAGGCAGAAACCTAACTCTGAAATCAATAGCATATTACTCTCTCCACAGGAAAGAGCTGCTGGGTCAGGGGAATCATGAAAAATTCATAGCAGAGGTGGCCAAGTCATCCATAAGATAGAGAAAATGATGCTATTTCTAAAGATCCCCTGAGCAATCGAAAGCACTTTATAGATTTCACTGTGGATAAGTGCTGGTGTGTTTCATCTGGGTGCCTTAATGCTGCTGCGATCTTATTTTTGACAGTCAATGAGGATGTTTTGATCTATATTTATATGGCCCTATTTACGGATAGTTCTTAGCCTCTTTACAGCACTTGGATGGTAGTAGTCACAGGAATACGGCCTCAGTCTTGAAGATTCCTCTTGACTGGACCTCTCCTAGCTCAGTCTTCTCTCCCCGCATTTCTAAAGGGGACAAACCTTTGAGCGTTAGATTCTTTACAAGTGTATTTAATTCTCATAACAGCCGTGCAAATTAAGTATTATTGTTATTGTTAATATTCCCATTTTATCCAAAAGAAAATGAAATCCAGACAGGTGAAGTGATATATTCTAGATCACACAGAAAGTAAGAACATGAATCAGGATTGTAGCCCAGGTATTTTTAACCCAAAAACCCACAGAAATTCTGAAAACAAGTTTGCTTGCCCCACAGGGGCTTAATATCCTTCATTTATGGGAAATTTAACCATAACCAGTCAATCTACATTCAGAGCATCACAGCACCAGACAAGGCTCTATGTAGGCCTACACTAGGGCTATTGCCTCTGGCCCTTCCAATCCCTTTTACTCTCTTTTACTCTCATCTTGGTTTCTTACCAACTACTTATATGTTAAACACAAAATTCCTCAGCCTGATATCCTACCAACACTTTAAAATGCAGTTCAAATTATACTCTATGGTATTCATAAATAGAAGGTCTTTAAGATTATTATGAATTTTCCCTAATATGCCAACACTCCCGTGTCCTTGATAGCCATCATGCTTGAGAGGCTGAAGGATTGCAGTGTTCTGCTATCTAGCTGTCCCACCTCTTCCCAAACAATCGGAAGCACAGGAACCAGCTTTATTTTGTTAAACTACTGACTTATCTCTCAATGGCTGCTATTTAGGATAAAGCCAAAATTCAGGCAGTTTTCTTCTATTTTTCTATTTCAAAACACTTTACTATTATTTAAATATGTATTCTTAAAGAGCAGTTTTAGGTTCACAGCAAAACTGAGAGAAGGTATAGAGGTTTCCCATATAACCCTGTCCCCACAAACCCACACCCTCCCACATTATCAACATCTACTACAGAGGTACATTTGTAACAATTAATGAACCTACCTTGAGTCATCATTATCACTCAGTATACAGTTTACATTAGGGTTCACTCTTGGATGTTGTATATTCTATGGATTTGAGCAAATGCATAATGACATGTTTCCACCATTATACCATACAGAGTATTTGCCTACAAAAGTCTGCTATGCTCTATTCGTCCTTGTCTCCTCCTCGCCCAACAACTGGCAAACACTGATCTTTTTACTGTCTCCTTTTGGCTCTTCTAGAATGTCATATAGTTGGAATTGTATAGTAAGTAACCTTTTAAGATTGGCTTCTTTCACCTACTAAAATGGATTTTCTACCAAAATCCATTTGAGGTTCCTCCATGTCTTTTCATGGGCTGGTTGCTTATTTCTTATTAGCACTGAAACATCACCATTTACCTCTCCATTTATCTACCGAAGCACATCTTGGTTGCATTTAAGTTTTGGCAATTATAAATAAAGCTGCAATAAAAATTTTTGTGTAGATTTTTCTCTGGATGTAAGTTTTCAACTCATTTGAATAAATAGCAAGGAGTGTGACTGCTGGATTCTATGGTTACAAGTATGTTTAGTTTTGTAGGGCTGTCTTCCAAAGTGGATGTACCACTTTGTGTTCCCATCAGCAATGAAAGTTCATCCTGTTCCACATCCTCAAGAGCATTAGATGTTGTCAGTGTTCTGGATTTTGGTTGTTTTATTAGATATATGGTGGTATTTCCCTGTTTTAATTTAATTTCCCTGATGATATATGATGTGGAGCATCTTTTATATTTATTCATCATCTCTATATCTTCTTTGGTGAGGTGTCTGTTCAGGTTATTTGCCCATTTTTTTAGTTGGGTTGTTTATTTTCCTGTTGCTGAATTTTAAGAGTTCTTCATATATTTTGGATAATAGCCCTTTATTAGATATATCTTTTGCAGATATTTTCTCCCAATCTCTGGTTTGTCTTTTTCATTCTCTTGGACAGTGTCTTTCACAGAGCAGAAATATTTAGTTTTACTGAACTCCATCCAGTTTATCAATTCTTTCTGCCATGGATTATGCTTTTGGTATTATATCTAAAACTCATCACCAACCCAAGGTCACCTAGATTTTTCCTATATTATCATCTAGAAGTTGTATAGTTTGGGATTTCGTATTTATGTCTGTGATCCAATTTTTGTTAAAGGTGTAAATTTTGTGCCTACATTCATTTTTTGTACATGAATGTTCAGTTTTTCCAGCATCATTTGTTGAAGGTACTATCTTTTCTCTATTGTGTTTGTTCCTTTGCCAAAGTTCATTTAACACACTCTCTCTCTCTCTCCCTATATATATGTGTGTGTATATATATATACACACACACACACACACACATATACTTCTGGGCTCTCCATTATGTTCCATTGATCTATTTGTTCATTCTTTTGCCAACCCCACACTATCTTGATTACTATACCTTTATGGTAAGACTCAAAGTCAGGTAGTGTCAGTTCTCCAACTTTGATCATCTCCTTCAACATTGTGTTAGCTACTCTTTTTTTTTTTCCTGTCTCCATATAAACTTTTGAATCAATTTGTTGACATCCTGAAAATAACTTTCTGGGATTTTGACTGGAATTTCATGGACTTTATACATCAAGAACTGGGAAGAACTGGTATCCTGATAATACTGAGTCTTCCTATCCATGAACATGGACTATCTCTCCATTTCTTTAGTTCTTTTTTACTTCTTTCATCAGAGTTTTATGATTTTCCTTATGTAGACTTTAACACAGCTTATGAAATTTTCATGTAAGTATTTAAATTTTTAGAGCACTAATGTAAATAGCATTTTATTTTTAATTTAAAATTCCACTTATTCATTGCTGGTATTCCTTTACATTTTTATTTCCTATTTTCTACTGTTTCTAAAATAGTAAAAATGTATCTTATTTGTTCCAGGTAGTTATGTTACCACATAGTCCCCAAAATGAATCCTACACATTTGCCAACATTCCTTTGCCTGAGTTCTACCTGGAGTTTACCTGGGGTTCTCTGCCCTTGGTCTCTTTCAAAACTTTGTTGAAGCCTTACCTCTTCTAGGCAGCATTTGCTGGCCTTTCTGACTATGGTAATTACTCCCTCTCCTATAAATCTACCACATATCTTTTAGCTCCTAACTATACTCTGCCTTAAATAGACTCTACTTTTCAGTGTGTCTTTAGTCTACAGCAAGAATATGATATCCTTAAAGCCAAGATCAGCTGGGTCTCACACATCTCTCAGTTTATAAAAGTGCCAGGAACTGTGTCATGTAGGTTTACATTCAGATCTCATTTAGTTTGACTTCTCCAGGCCAGCCGATATTTCTCTTTTAGCATGATCTTTTATTGCTTTCTACTAGTATCTTGAATAAAAGATAAATTTAACCAGCAACCCCAGAACAGTCTTTAAGGGAAGTAGTAGTCATTGCAATTGAATTACATGGGAGAAGTGAGGCTTCCTAATTCTCGGATACTGTGAAAATATCTTGGTTGGCCTTATGCACTTATCAAATGCCTTTTACATGCCAGGTTCAGTGTTAGGCAAAAGGCACATACAAAGATGAGAAAAATAGCCCTGCCTCTCAAGGGGCTCACAGCCTAATGAGAAAGCTTTAACAGACATATTGGGGCTGATTCTTAAAAGAGTTAGGAGTTTACTAGAGAAAGAAAAAAGGAAGAATCAACATGAGTAAAGATCTGGACATTACCAATTCTAATTCACTACCAATATTCCTTAATTTTTTTTTAAATTCTTCTCTCACTACATATTTTCTCATCCTATTCTTGATTTTTTTCCCCTCCATGTAAGAAGTGAATTAGAAGGTCATTAGTACCAGAAATTTCTCATCCATGGCAAGCCTTTTTATAAGCATTTTAATGCTCTTGGTAACAGGAAAAAGGAGGCAAACAGAGCCTATAGAGATTGTTAGGAAGTCTTAATATCCATGAGAGAAAGATTGTATTGTTACCAGATGCATCCGGCCTTCAACCTGCTGTGGTACACTGAGAGGCTTAGTCCTACAAATTGCCTTAAAATACCCAGTCAATGCCATCACCAAAGCAGAAAGCATTACGGATCATAAAGGGAGGCAAGCAAAAGAACAAAGGAGATTTTTCACACTGGGCACCTCTAAGATGCTATGCCTTTTGAAATCTGTTTGGCAATGGCCTGGACAAACTCCAAATCCAGTAATTATCCTATTTATTACTAAGAGCACCTAGTGGCCTGAACAAGAACTTAAAAAACAGGGATTCTTTTTTGTGTCTTCTAGTAATAGTAAATGGTAATAATGATAATAAAAACCACTATTTATTGTAAATCTACAATGTGATACATTATATATACCGTTACACCTAATTATCACAAGAACTCTGCAAGGTACATAATTCTTACCACACACACCCCACCTCCACTGCCCTTACCATTTTAAAAAGGAGGAATCTGAATTTTAAAGGGCAAGTTTAACAGTACCCAAAGTCATACAGCTAGTAAATGGCAGACACAGGATTTAAATCCAGGCCAGTCTAGCAATGATGCTGCTTTCATTTCTACTTTACTATGTTGCCTCTCATGAAGAGTTCCTGTATTACCTAACATTAGAAAAGGTCAATATATAACCACAAGGCTACACATTCAAAGACACTAGCTATGCACAGGACTGAAAAAGGAACAAAAGTTAAAATAGTAGCCAACTCATCAAAAAAGGAAGTTAGAAAATTAAAAAAGATAGACATAACTTATCAATCACCTAAAATAATATGAATTCAATAGAAGTGAATCAAAGGATAATGTATTCAAGAAGCAAAACATGTCCATTATGGTATAACAAAAATGAAGGGGATTATTTCCCCTCAAACCTGAGTTAAAGTCTTGTTTCACCACCATTTAGCTCTATGACCTTAGATAATTTCTCTGTGCCTAGTTCTATCATCTGTGAAATGAGAGAAAAATATATTCTTCCTTTTCAGAGTTATGATGATTAACTATAATAGCATGAGTAATTTTTTTTAAATTCTAAGCACACACAATTTTTAGTTATTTTTAGTATTTCTCTATGACCCATTGCCCTTTGGAATTCAGAGTAAGCTCAGAAAGGCAAGGCAATCTCTCTATAGAAACAACTAGAAAACAGATTCAAAGCAACATACAAACAAATGCATAATAGAAAATAAAAAGTAAAATATGATAAAGTTGGTCAGAAAAAGAGGGAGAAGAAAAATAACTAACATTTACTGAGACCTAATTTAGTGCCAGGAGCTTTTGAAAACAATTTTATTTAAGAGCTCACAACTTTGAATGGGGGTATTTCCCCTAATTTTATAAAGAAGGAAACTAAAGTTCAAAAATATGCAGAAATTTACATACACAGCTAATAAGTGTTGGAGTTTTAATTCAAACACAGATTTTTTAGGCTCCAAAATTCATATTTGAGAGGCTGTAACTTTACAGCTGGATCCTGAACAAAGAGAAGATCTGGTACAGCACAGCGTGGAAAGTAAACCAAAACCACACCAAAACCTAGTCTAGCATATCTTTCAAGGTCTGGCTAGAAACAGATGGCAAACTCAAACAAGATAAATGAGAGTTTAATAAAGGAACAATTAATGAGTATGAACAGAGTAAGGAAAACCAACCAGGGATAATGAAATATCCCAGTTGTAGCAAAAGCAAAAAGCTTTTACCTTACACACATGGAAGCTGAGACTTATCTAAGCCTCTTTAGGCATGAAGGATTATTGGGAGAGAGTTGTTACCAAAACCTGGGAAATGTTAAGGTGGCTTTAATAGAGCAATAAACATTCCAATCTCTTTCTTTCCCACCTTGTGATACCTTGACAGTGCCTCTCATTGGCATACAACTGCAAGCCAGAGTATAAGGGAGCCTGCTAATTTAGTCCATAATGGTCAGTCTCCTGGGACTCTAAGCAGGGTGGGGGAAAAGGGGGAGCTCCGATATAAATGGGCAAATGGAAAATATCCAGAACACGGGGAGAAATGGTCCTATATATTTTTAGGTATCACCCATACTTTAAAAAGGCAGACTCTGCTATTACCAACAACTATGACTACAGAATAGAATAGTTTATACTGAGATCAATGAATCTGAGTAAGGAGTAGATTTGGAACGTGAAGAGAAAGTATGACTCACCTCCAAACTCTACAATTTGACTTTGCTTTTGTCCTGATTTCCCCAAAAAATACTTAAAAAATACAATATATTAGATTCATTTCTAATTGTTGAATGTAATGATAATTTTACCAATTAATTTTCAATATTTTATAATTTTTTTATCAATCTTACATGGAGAAAGATGTCAAAAAATTGTTATGTTTCTGAGAAGGTAAAAGGCCTTATGAAGTTAAAGTGTTGTGCAAAATAAGATTTTGTGGTTTGGCAAACTCCTATCAATCCTGTGAACTCCTTTGGAAATCATGTGAATAAGTGTATGTATTCTGGGTCCATGTGTGTATTGTAGATGGTGGTATAATCTATTCAAAATTTAGAGTATGCCTGTTTGAAAGTCTCTGTGATAGGCAATAGTAAGACAAAGATATTAAAAATATAGTCTCTGCAGGAATCTCAAGCAAAAGTTGTTGTCATTTTGTCTTGTTCCCATAAATAAAATACTTAATTGTGTAGGAAAAGAACTGAAATTAATTTCCATTATCATTTCCCCAATTTTTACTACTTTAAGAAATCATATCACATACTAAACATCAACAGTTTTTACTGAATGAGTGAAAATGAATATTAGAATCACAGCATGTGAGAAACAAAAACTTTACCATGTTCTTTAAGGCTTCTTCCCTTTGTTTGTGCTCTTTTTTCAATTTAAAACACCCTTCCTTGTTATGATCTCCCATTCATTTTGGTATGTAAGTTCTCTATTGAAGTATATCATACATACAGATGAGTGTACAAATTACAAATGCATAGCTTGATAATTTTTTTTAGAAACCAGCACACCTGTATATACTATCCTCAGATCAAGAAATAGAGAGAAACCAGCACTAGAGAAGGCTCTTTCCAGGCACAATCCACTCACCAACAGTAACCACTATACTAACTTTTAATAATGCTATTTTTGTCCATTTTCAACTTTTTGAGTGAAACATATGGCATATAATCTTTTGTGTCTGGCCTCTTTCTCTCCATATTATTTTTGTGAGATTCTTCCATGTTGTTGCCTATAGTTACAGTCCACTTACTCTCAAGGTTGTATGGTATTCCAAGATACAGACAGGATTGTAAACCAGTTGATCAATGCTACTATTTGTAGCCATTTGAATAATACCCTTTTGATTATTAAATTAGTATAGTCCATTAAAAATATTTTTGTGTGCCCTTTTGGAGAATGTTTACACACATATCTGGGACTGAAAAACCAGTATTATCTACTAGAGCAAAAGGTTTATGTATGTTAGCTCTGGTTGCTCTTTTATAGTATCTTTCTACAAGTGTATATACCAATTTACACCCCCACTAACAATATATGAGTTCCAGTATAAATAAATTTAAAGGTTCAATTTAAGCTTAATTATTTCCTTTTGGAAATATTTCCCGATTAACCCAGTTGATCAGTTGCCCCTTATTTATGCTGCTAAATTATACTCTCCATTTTGAATTCCTCTTTTATATAAACTAATTTGCATTATTTTAATTCTGTCTTCACCTCTAATATACAAGTGTCTTAGGGCAGAAAGAAGACCTTATTCATATTAATAATCCTAGTAGGCCCTGGTACAGAATGGGCACTCAGATTATTTGTTGTATAAATGAATAAATTATACTACTGAATCCTACTCCTCTTCTTCTAGACCTAGAAGAGTGAAGTGCCTTGGTTCTCCCAAAAAACCACTAGCACAGTGGGCACAGCTGGGTTTAGAGTCTGGGGGTCATGCCTCCTAATTCATTACTCTTTTCACTATATTATGCTGTTTTCTTTGAAAATCTTGTTCTCACCATAGACCTACAAATAAGTCTAGCTGCCTTTCTCTTTTTCAAAGCAGAAGGCAAAGGACACAATATAAATCTCCTAACAGCTGATGATAAGGTTATAGGACTTGTCTATGTGCTGTGACAGAAAACCCAACTAGAAGAGAGACTGTATTTCAAGACAAATAAATATGCAAGGGACAAAATAGGCATAAAGAGCTCTGGGAAAAATCTCTTAAATCCATAGATCCAAATATTCCAAAAGGTTGGAGATTGTCTCAATTTATAAACCCCATAAAATTCTCTGAACTATTGGATAGTATTGTATCTGATTTTAAAGGATTATATAGAGACATGAAAAGAGGAGACAGCTGCCAGATATGACTTGACAGTTTGTAGTTATGCCCTGATGTTACAGAAATCTGCCAAATAATATTCTAGTACAGAGATTTATGTTGAATTTTATAAAGCACCAAAGCAAATACCCTGAGAAAGAAATGGATGAAACAGTCAAGCATAACAGAATGAACACAGAGTATCAGTGCAATTCAAAAGGAAAGGGTACTTAGATCATTTGGTTTCTCTCTGGGACAGTCTAGGATCCTTTTGTAAATTATTTAGACAAAAATAATTTAAATCAATAAATCCTTTTTAATACTGCCTAAGTGCAAAGCACTAAGGAAGATATAAGGAAATACAACAGTTTTTATCACAACATTTTCCTGATTGCTATGTATCTTCTTCTGGTTAGAAAAGAAAAACCCCTTGGCTGGACACTAAATGAATTGGCTTCAGCCTATTCCCCATGATTTAAATAGTTTATTATCTCCCCAAAATTAGACTTTTAATACTTCTTTACATACCTATTAATATCTTATTTCACTACCTTTGATCCTGCTCTTCCTAGAGGAGGAAAAGGGATGGGAAAGCAGAATATATATGTCAGTACTATGTGCCTGGCATTAAGCCATATACTTCATATTCATTATATCATTTAATCTTCAAACCAGTTATCTTGATCCAATCTACTACTTCTGTCAAGATTCTTGGTATCTTCCACATTGTTAAATCTTATAAATCTATTCTCATTCTTCAATTTATTTGACTTGACAGTGGTATTTGGCACAATAGATCACACTGTTCTTAAAATATTTTCGTCACTTGGTTTGACCATACAATAGTGTTTTTGTTTTCCTCTAGCTTGACTGGCTTCTCATTCTCAAGCACCTTTTTGAGGACTCTCTTAATTTCCTTGATCTCTAAATATCTTCCTCCCAGGGTCCAATCCTTGAAACTTTTCCCTTGTCAAAATACACTAATTCTCTTAATAATCACCTCAGTCAGTCACATGGCTTTAAATACCATCTGTTTACATTGATGGCTCTCAAATTTTATAACAGAGTTCAGACATTGCCTTGAACTCCAGACTCATTCAGCCAAGTCCTTATTCAACATCTCTACTTGGATGGCTAATAAACATATCTGAAATCAGTTTCCTGATCTTTCCTCTCCCACTTGTTCTTTTCAGAGTCTTTCCCATCTTATTAATAGCAATTTCATTCTAACATATTTTCAGATCAAAGTTTTGAAATCATCCTCAACTCTTCTCATTCTCTCACATCCCAAATCTATTCTATCAGCAAACCTATTGGTTATAGTTCAAAATATTCTCAGAATATGATTGTGCTCATCACCTCTACAGCTAGTACCCTGGTCCAAACCATAATTTTTTGTTGTAATTATTTCAATTGTCTCCTAACTGGTTTGTCTGCTTCTGTATTTCTTCCCCTAAAGTTCATTCTTTCCATTAAGGACAATTCATGCAAGTCAAATTGTAATACTCCCATTTTCATAGCCCTCTAACCTTTCTGCCATACCCCGGTGTAAGTCCTTACACCGACCCATAATCTTGACCTCATTACCTCGATGACCTCATCTCCCATTAATCTTCCCGTCACTCATGGTTTCAGCCATAAAGAAGTACTTGCTTTTCAAAAATATTTCAGCCATGTTCTCACTCAAGACTTTTGCACTTGTATCCTATGACTCATAAGCTCTTCTATAGGTATCTGACTGGTCCACCTCTTTCAGACTTTTGCTCAAATTCTACCTTCACAGTGATATCTTCCATCATTACTTAAAAATTATAACCTCCATCAATGTACTTCCTAATCCTCATCTATGATTTTTATTTCCTCCATAGCAGCTTTTATCATCTGTCATGTTTTACTTATGTATTACTACACTCTCTTTTCTTCCAACTAGAAAGTGAAATCCATGAGGCAAAACTCAAGTTTGTGTAACTCTAAAATTTATGTTCTTTTAACCAGCCAAATTGCCTATAATTTCCCGTCATCATACTGCCATATCTACATGTATGAATCATATCTTGACTTCAAGGTCCAGTCCAATGGTACCCTTATCATAGTACTATCACACTATGGACAATCAGGAAATATTTCATGAATTACTGAGATTTACTCAGTCCTTTAATCATTTATAACTTAGCTGTAAAAAAATGGAAAATAAGAAAGTAACAGAGATGTCAAAGGATATACATTATAGGTAGTAGAGTATGACAAACCTAACTTCAGATCTATTATTGAGTGATCTTAGGAAAAACACAAGTCTTCTCAGGCTCCATTTCCACACCCATATATGAGGAAAATTATAACTACATACCACATAGTGCAAGGACTAAACAAAGTCAGGAATGCCCCTGGGCTTGTGTAGCCCCTTAAATACTGCACAGTGGTTAAAAGCAATGGCTTAAATAATAGTTCTTGGCTCTGCCACTGACTAGTTGTGGACTTTTGAGCACATTACTTACACGGTCTAATGCTCATTTTCTTCCTCCGTAGAATGAAAATAAAACTTCCACCTCCTATGGTTTTCGGGAGTACTAGTGTGTGTGTGTGTGTGTGTGTGTGTGTGTGTGTGTGTGTCTAGAATCAAAAGCCTTAGCATGGAATATTACTCAGCCATTAGAAAGGATGAATAACCAACTTTTGTATCAACATGGACGGGTCTGGAGGAGATTATGCTGTGTGAAATGAGTCAAGCAGAGAAAGTCAATTATCATATAGTTTCACTTACTTGTGGAACATAAGGAATAAAATGGAGGACCCTAGGGGAAGGGAAGGAAAAGTGAATTGGGGTAAATTGGAAGGGGAGATGAACCATGAGAAACTGTGGATTCTGAGAAACAAGCTGAGGGTTATGGAGGGGAGGGAGAATGGGGGATGGGTGAGCCTGGTGGTGGGTATTAAGGAGGGCATGTATTGCATGGAGTACTGGGTGTGGTTCATAAACAATGAATCTTGGATCACTGAAAATATAAAATAAAAAAAAAGCCTTAGCACAGTAATAGGCACATCATGAGCATTCAATAAATGAGCTGTTTATTTATTTATTTTTTTATTATTTATTTTTTTAGTATTTAACCATTTTATTTTTATCATGTTCAATTAGCCAGCATATACTACATCATTAGTTTTTGATGTAGTGTTCAGTGATTCATTAGTTGCATATAACACCCAGTGTTTTTATTTAAATTCCAGTTAACATATAGGGTAATAGTAGTTTCAGTATACAATATAGTGATTCAACACTTCCTTGCAGTCCATGGGGCTCATTACACATGCCCTCCTTAATCCCCATCACCTACTTCATCGTTCCCCCATCCATCTCCTCTCTGGCAACCATCAGTTTGCTCTCTACAGTTAAGAGTCTATTTCTTTGTTTGCCCACCTCTCTCTCTCCATCCCTCCCTCTCTCTCTCTCTCTCTCTCTCTCTCTCTCTCTCTCTCTCTCTCTCTCTTTTCTATGTTGCCCATTTGTTTTATTTCTTGAATTCCACATGAGTGAAATCATATGACATTCATCTTTCTCTGTCTGACGTGTTTTACATAGCATAATACTCTCTAGCTCTACTCAGGTCATTGCAAATGACAAGAATTCATTCTTTTATATGTCCAAGTAAATATGCACCACATCTTTATCCTTTCTTCTATCCATGAACACCTGGGCTGCTTCCATATCTTGGCTATTGTAAATAATGCTGCAGTAAATACAGTGGTGCATGTATCCCCTTGAATTAGTGTTTTTCAAATTCTTTGGGTAAACATCCAGTAGTGTGACTGCTAGATAGCTCTATAAGGTAGTTCTATTTTTAACTTTTGAGGAACCTCTATACTGTTTTCCAGAGCAGCTGTATCAGGTTGCATTGCTGCTAACAAGCACAAGTGTTCCTTTTTCTCCACATACTCTCCAACACTTATGGTTTCTTATGTTGTTGTTTTTAGCCATTCTGACAGGAGTTGGGTGATATCTCATTGTAGACTTCATTAACATTGCCCTGATGGTAAGTGATAAGAAACATTTTTTCAGGTGTCTGTTGGCCATCTGGATATCTCCTTTGGAGAAATGTCTGTGCCTGTCTTCTGTCCATATTTAGTTGGATTATTTGTTTTTGGGTGTTGAGTTTTATATGTTCTTTATATTTTTTGGATACCTATATCATTTATCAGATATGTCATTTGCAAATATTTTCTCCCAATCTATATGTTGCCTGTTAGTTTTGTTAACTATTTCCTTCACCATGTAGAAGTTTTTTATTGTGATGTAATCCCAATAATTCATTCTTGCTTTTGTTTCCCTTGCCTTAGGAGACATATCTAGAAAAAAGTTGCTATGTATGATGTCAAAAAGATTACTGCCAGTGTTCACTTCTAGGATTTTTATGATTTCAAGTCTTATATTTAGCTCTTTAAAATATTTTCAATTTAATTTTGTGTATGGTGAATGAAAGTGGTCTGTTTCTTTTGCATGGAGCTGTCCAGTTTTCCTAACACCCTTTATTGAACAGATTTTCCTTTTCCATTTAATATTCTTTCCTGCCTTTTCAAGATTAATTGACCATATAGTTGTGGGGTCATTTCTGCGTTTTCTATTCTGTTCCATTGATCTATGTGTCTATGTGTCTATTTTTCCCACCAGGACAATGATGCTTTGATTACTACATCTTTGTAATATATCTTGAAGTCCAGAATTGTAATGCCTCCATCTTTGCTTTTCTAAGATATCTATCTATATATATATCTATATATATCTTAACTTTAACTCTATAATATATATATCTTTTTATATGTATATATGTGTGTGTGTATATATATATATATATATATATATATTTATATATTTAATTTGAGAGAGAGAATGAGCAGGGGGAGGGGCAGAGGGAGAGTGGAGAGGGAGAATCAGACTCTTCTCCACTGAGTAGGGAGCCTGACCCAAGACCCTGGGATCATGACCTGAGTCAAAGGCAGATGGTTGACTAACTGTAGCTTTGCTTTTCTTTTTCAAGATTGTTTTGATTATTGGGGGTCTTTTGTGGTCCCATACACATTTTAGGATTGTTTGTTCTACCTCTGTAAAAAGTGCTGGTGGTATTTTGGTAGGGATTTTATGAAATATGTGGATTGCTTTAAGTAATATAGATATTTTAACAGTATGTGTTCTTTTAATCCATGAGCATGGAATATCTTTCCATTTGTATCATCTTCAATTTCTTTCATCAATGTTTTATAGTTTTCAGAGTATAGATAGGTCTTTCACTTCTTTGGTTAGATTTATTCCCAGGTATCTCATTATTTTTGATGCAGTTGTAATTGGGATTGTTTTATTTCTCTTCCTGCTGCTTCATTATTGGTATGTAGAAATGCAACAAATTTCTGTACATTGATTTTTGTATCCTGAGACTTTACTGAATTTGTGTTATCAGTTCTAGCAGTTTTTTGATGGAGTCTTTTGGGTTTCCTATAGATAGTAGCATGTCATCTGCAAACAGTGGAAGTTTTACTTCTTCCTTACCGATTTGGATACATTTTCTTACTTTTTGTTGTCTGATTGCTATGACTAGGACTTCTAATACTATGTTGAATAAAAGAGGTGAGAGTGGACATCCTTACCTTGTTGCTGTCCTTGGGGGAAAAAGCTCTCAATTTTTCCCCATTGAGGATGATATTAGCTATCAGTTTTTCATATATGGACTTTATTATGTTGAGGTATGTTCCCTCTAAACCTACTTTGTGGAGAGTATTTATCATGAATGGATGTTTTACTTTGTCAAATGTTTTATCTCCCTGTATTGAAATGATCATATGGTTCTTATCTTTTCTGTTATTGATTTGATATCTCAAATTGATCATTTGCAAATATTGAACCACACTTGCAACCCAGGAATAAATCCCACCTGATCTTGATGAATAACTTTTTTAATGTGTTGTTGAGTTTGGTTTGCTAGTATTTTATTAAAGAATATTGCACTATGCTCATCAGAGATATTGATCTATAGTTCTCTTTTTTAGTGGTGTCTTTATCTGATTTGGGTATGAGGGTGATGCTGGCCTCATAGGATGCATTTTGAAGTTTTCCTCCTTTTCTTATATTTTGGAATAGTTTGAGAAGAATAGATATTAACTCTTCTTTAAATGCTTGGTAGAATTCCCCAGGGAAGCCATTTGGTCCTGTACTTTTGTTTGTTGGGAGAGTTTTGATTACTGATTCCATTTCTTTGCTCTTATCAGTCTGTTCAAGTTTTCTACTTCCTTCTGTTCCAGTTTTGGTAGGTTATATGTTTCTAGGAATTTATCCATTTCTTCTAGATTGCCCAATTTGTTGATATGTAGTTTTTCATAATCTCGTAATTGTGTTTCTGTGGTGTTGGTTGTTATTTGTCCTCTCATTTGTGATTTTATTTATTTGAATCCTTTCTCTTTCTTTCTTAATAATTCTGGCTATGGATTTATCAATTTTCTTTATTTTTTTTTCAAAGAACCATCTGGTTTCATTGATCTATTGCTTTGTTTTGTTTTGTTTTTTTAATTTGATATCATTTATTTCTATTCTAATCATTTCCTTCCTTCTGCTGGTTTTAGGCTTTGTTCATTGATGTTTTTCTAGTTTATTTTGGTGTAAAGCTAGGTTGTTTGAGATTTTTCTTCTTCTAGAGGTAGGCTTGATCTGCTATAAATTTCCTTCTTAGAACCACTTTTGCTACATGCCAAAGGTTTGGGATGGTTGTGTTTTCATTTTCATTTCTTTTTATGTAATTTTTTATTTCTTCTTTTATTTTCTGGTCGACATTTACTGCTTAGTAGCATGTTATTTAACCTCCCTGTATTTATGGTATTTCCAAATTTTTCCTTGTGGTTGACTTCTAGTGTTATAGCATTGTGGTGAGAAACACTGCATGGTATGATTTCAATCTTCTTGAATTTGTTCAGGCTTGTTTTGTTGCCTAATATGTGATCTATTCTGGATAATTTTCCATGTGCACTTGAAAAGAATGTGTGTTCTATTGTTTTAGGATGAAGCGATGTGAATATATCTGTTAAGTCCATCAGATCCAATGTGTCATTCAAAGCAATTGTTTCCTTGTTGATTTTCTGGTTAGATAATCTGTCCCTTGATGTAAGTGGGATGTTAAAGTCCCCTACTGTCAGTGTATTACTATCAATTAGTTCCTTGATGTATGTTATTAATTGTTTTATGTACTTGGGTGTTCCTATGTTGGTTGCATAAATATTTACAATTGTTAAATCTTCTTATTGGATTGCTTCCTTAATTATCATACAGTATTCTTGTCTCTTCTTGTAGTCTCTGTTTTAAAATCTATTTTGTCAATGTAAGTATAGCTACTTAAGCTTTCTTTTGATACCCAATTGATGATAGATGTTTCTCCATCTCATCACTTTCAATATGCAGGTGTCTTTAGATCTAAAATGAGTCTCTTGTGGGCAGCATATAGATGGGTCTTGTTTG
Source organism: Ailurus styani (assembly GCA_002007465.1). Lineage (NCBI taxonomy): Eukaryota > Metazoa > Chordata > Mammalia > Carnivora > Ailuridae > Ailurus > Ailurus styani. Next base: position 272,684 of record LNAC01000691.1, on the reverse strand, counting down.
TTTGTTGCTATTGATTCTGCCACCCTATGTCTTTTGATTGGAGCATTTAGTCCACTTACATTCAAAGTAGTACTGACAGATACGTGCTTATTGCCATTTTATTACTTGTTTTGTGGTTGTTTCTGAAGATTTTCTCTGATCCTCTCTTGTTTTTCTCTCTTTAAGAAATTTTGGGATTTTCTTTAGTGATAGATTTGGATTTCTTTCTTCTTATTTTTGCATATTTATTAGTGATTTTGATATATGGCTATCACTAGGTTTGTATAAAACCTCCTCTGCATATAGCTGTCTCTATTAAGTTGATGGTCATTTAAGATTTAACCCTTCTTTTCTCCTCTCCTCCCCATGTTTTATATATATATTATTATATTTGATATCTTTTTTGTGAACTCTTGATTGATTTTTTACAGATGTATTCATTTTTATTGCTTTTGTGTTTCCTACCTTTTGCTGTCACTTTTGGTCTCTCCTTTCTACTTAGAGTCCCCTTTAATATTTCTTGCAGGCAGGTTTAGTGGTCATGAACTCCTTTAGTTTTCATTTGTCTGGAAAAATCTTTATTTCTCCTAATCTGAATGATAACCTTGTTGAATAAAGCATTTTTGGCTACATTCCCATTTATCACTTTGAATATATCATGCCATTCTCTTCTGGTTTGCAAAGTTTCTGTTGAAAAATCCTCTGCTAGCCTTATGGGATTTCCCTTGTAAGTTACTGACTCTTGGGGCACCTGGGTGCCTCAGTCGTTAAGCATCTGCCTTTGGCTCAGGTCATGATGCCAGGATCCTGGGATCAAGCCCTGCATTGGACTCCCTGCTTGGCGGGGAGTCTGCTTCTCCCTCTCCCACCCCCATGCTTGTGTTCCCTCTCTCTCTGTCTCTCTCTGTCAAATAAATAAAATCTTTAAAAAAAAGTTACTGGCTCTCATATGTTGCTGCTTTTAGAATCTTTATCACTACATTTTTCCAATTTAATTTCATATGTCTTTGTTTTTATCTTGATTCTGCTTTTTTTTTTATCTTGATAGTTCTCTGCACCTCCTAGATCTGGATATCTGTTTCTTTCCCAAGGTTAGGGAAGTTTTCACATATTATTTCTTCAAATAAATTTTTGCCCCTTTTTCTTATTCTTCTGAGACTCCTATACATAATTATTTTTCCTCTCTTTTGTTCATATTTATTATTTTCCATTATTCTGTCTTCTAGGGCACTAATTAGTTCCTCTGCTTCTTCCATCTTGCTGTTCATTCCAACAAAGTGTGTTCTCATTTCATATTGATCCCCTTCTCTCTCCTATGTTATTCCTTATCTCTATGCTAAGGGTCTCATTCATGTCCTCCACGATTTTCTCAAATCCTGTGACTATCCTTGTGATCATTGCTGTAAATTCTCTATCAAGTAAGTATGTTACTGATGTCAGTTTCACTTAGATCTCTGGGTGTGATCTTGTCCTATCCTTTCATTTGAGATAAATTTCTGTCTCCTCATTTTCTCTGCCTCTCTGTTTCTCTGTGTTAAGAAAGTCAATGATATCTTCTGCTCTTGAAAGTAGTGACTTTATGAAGAGCAGGTCCTGAAATGCCCTGCAGTGCAGTGTCTTCTGTTCACCAGAACTGTCACTTTACAGGAGTGTCCTATGTGTATTGCTTATGCCCTGCTGTTGTGTCTGAGCCACTTTTCCTTTCAGTACAGTCATCTGCACTGAATCTCTTCCTGTTGTGTGCTGTGCTTGCTCTCTGTGGTGTTAGTGGGATCCAGGCAGGCCAGCTCTTAGGGGGTGTGCCCATTAGGGAACTTGAAAACAGGGCAATGATATAACAAAATTTGCATTGGATCACAGTCCTATGCTGGATCCCCCAGAGGACTGCAGACACTGCAAGGCTGAGCACCAAGCATGGCTATGGCTCGGCATGGCTAGGTCCATCACACAATGGTGGCTGGGGGTGCCTGTCTGGGTGATGGTAGTTGTGCACATGGAGGCTAGGCGGGTCACAGGTACTAACAAAATTTGTCCTAAGCCCAAGGCAGAGGTAGCACACTTGGAGTGGGGAGTCCTCAGGAGAATTCATGGGAATTGTGCACTGCTACCAGATTTGTTAGCAAAAATCTGTTAGCAATACCTCCCACAGACAGCTCTGTGCTTATGCTGGTGGGCAAGGGAGGAAAATGGCTCCTGCGAGCTCCTCATTTATGGAGAAGTCCTCCAACATGCTCTGAAATCAGTATGAACAGATCTATTTCCTGTTTGCCCTCTGCATTGTGTAAACTGCCTTTTTTATTTGCCTTTTTGTGCTGGCTGCTGTCCCTTTGACGGTAACGATCCAGCTATCTCTCACCCTACAGGCTTGCCCAGTGCTGAGTCAGCTGACTATTAAAGCTCCAGGCTCCAAGTCCAACTGGTTTTAAAAACTCTCAGAATTCAGCCCATCTAGTTTTTAAAGCCAAATGCTATCAGGGTTAGTCTTCGCCATGTGAGCTCCCTGGTGCAATGGACTATTTCTTTGCCTTTTCTCCACACACAGCTCCCTCCATCCTGTAAGCAGGTTCCCTCCTCCTTTCTGACCATCCTAAACTTTCAGATGTAGTTTCTCTTCTATATTTAGTGGTAGAGTTCTGCCAGTCTTCAGATCACTCTCTGGTTTACTGAATTGGATATAGGTGATATCTAATTGTAAATGTGGGATGGGGCGAGCTCAGTGTCCTCCTACTCCATCATCTTCCCAAGCTCTCTGTCTGAGCCATTTTTAATGATTACTTTCAACATCATCATCATCATAGTCATCATTACCATCATCACTACATTTTTAACACTCAATAAATATATGCCAAATATTCTTTCTACAAAGGAAAATAATTCCCCTTTATAAAGTTATTGTATTAAATTAAAATGCTTTAAAGAATTTAGCTCAATGTCTGGCACATAATCAATGCTTTAAAGTGTTGGCTCATATTTATTCCCTAATCCAAAATAAAAGTTAGAGCTGACAGGGATCTCAGAGGCAAACTAATGGGAACCTTGCTGCAACAGAAATTACTAGCTGCCTATCCAATATCTCTTCTTCCTTAGTAACAGAGTCCTTATATTGTTTAGCACTATACGCAGCTAAAATATGAAAAAACTCAATTTCCCAGATAGTGGTAGCCAGTCAAATATAGGAGAAAGTTACTGAGTCAAATTTTTAGGTTAAATATCTTTAAATACAACTGACTTAGTTGGAAGGTGTGTCCTTTTTAACTGTGCTTCCTAAAATTGGAATATAGTGGCTGGACCTGTTGTGTCCACCTTTAAATGAAAACTAACTCTTAAACATAGAAGCCAAGAGCTACAGGTGGTAGAACAGAAAAACAGAAGCCTGGATCTTTCATGACTTCATGAAAGCCTGAACTGCATACCTCCAGACTTTTTTTTTTAATGTGAGAGAAAAAGAAATCCTTACATTGTCAAGCAAGTATTGTTTGGGGTTTCTTTGCTATGTGTAGGGAAACCTAATATTAACTAATGTACTTGCCTTCAATTATGCCATAGCATAAATGTAATTTTTCCCTGTTAGTTTATTCCCTACACAAGGAAACCCACAATACTTGTGCTCACACAGAAGGGGTGGCCAATTTTTTTTTTAGGTACATTTTCCCTGTAAGGTTAAGTCAATTAGGGTTAGTATCATTAACATCTGATACCAAATTCAGTCTCTTTTCACTTCTATAATTTATTACTTTTCCCTAAACTACTATGGCTTTCACCACCTAAACTGCATCATTTAACATTTTATTTTAAAATATATTCTATTTTCTAGTTCTCCCTCATGTCCATGTCAGTTTAAATGAATTATAAACTTCTATGAAGTAAGGGAGTCACAAATATCTGGGTACTAACCCTGGTTCTGGGTGTACTAGCTCTGTAACTTGAGTTTCTTCATCAATAAAATGGAATAATGTCACCCATTAGGGCATATTTGGAAGTTAAATAATACAAGTAAGGCATATAAAACACCTTGAACAGTGATTAGCATAAAGAAACCACTTATTAATCTTAGGATTTTTTTTCCTTTGTCACCATTCCTCTATATTCTGTTAAATCCAGAATTTCAGAAAAGTAAGGCATTCTCCAAAAGGTGTCTCCATGTCTCTATCCCTCTTTCTTTGACTATGTAGACTGAAGGCATAGATCATCTTATCTACTTCTGAAAGCAAAACAATTTTGGCATATGTTCATCTCCTTGTTGGCTTATTGAAGAAGCATGCTGCTGGAAGCCAGAAGAAGCTCCCACAGGAGCTTGCTGAAAATTTCTGAACATGTTCAGACATTAGATCTCTATTGCTAGAACCCCAAGGAACACAAATCATCTTATCCAAAGACATAGGAAGCTAATAGTTCATTATGCGCATGGCTCTGGAGACTTCAGCTTTCAAAAGAAAGAGAATCTATGTCTTCCATTTCACTTCCTGAAGACTACTGTAAGACTAGCAGAATAATAGAAGGAGTTATTTATAATGAACCCTTAATGCCCTTCTATTCGGAGTCCTGCTTAGCTGGGGCAATATACAATTCCATTTTCATCTCAGGGGAATCCAAGGACCATGTAGAGGTATTTATATGAAACAGCACCACAGAATGAACAGCAAGGACAAGAATGTCAGGAGGGAACAGGAACTTGCAAATTCAGGGAATTCAAACATTCTCCACTTCTCTAAATGTTCATCCATAGGGTAACAGAAAACATCAACCAGCTGATAGTGATGTACTTTAATTACTGGATAGGACTGTCCTTTATTAAACATGTTCTATATGACAGACACCAACAAGGCACAATATGTGCATAATCTCACTGTAATCCTATATAATGCACATAATTTGCATTTTTCAGCTGAAGCCAAAATGGATGCTATGTCATGCCCTAAGTCACATTACTAGCTCATAGGAAAATAAATATTAAAGACAGTCTTAAATATGTCTGTCTCAGAATAAAGTTGTGCTCTTTCTAAAATAACCAGGTTGAAAAGGCAACCATCATATGAGGATCCACCATATGCTTAATAGAAAAAGAATCCTAAATATTTTGGAAGATATTAGCTTTATCATGAACTCAGAATAGCAGAAACTGTTTCTATATGTGTTCTATATCAGTATTGTTTGATCATGAGCTTTTACTGAGGACCTCTTTGGTTGTGTTAGTTTGAGTCTGAGAAGCAAACACCAAGATGACATTAGACATGCAAAGGATGTATTGAGGGAAATGTCTAAAAAGAATAAACAGGAAAATTATTCCTTTTGTATCCTGCTTAGTCCTGCGCACCAGAAATGCAAAATTCCCCAGTAGCAGCTGCAGCTTTAGTTCAATGGGACATTTACTGTGTCCCCTCTTAAGAGTGTAGTCCCTTTATGAACTAGGACTGCCAACCTTCAGAACCCAGAGATGCAAGACAGAAACATAAATTTGTTAGTAAGTCACAGGGAGTGACGGGATGTGGTACCACTCTTACTTCTACCCCTTGGTTCCTGTACCCACATATTCTTTCCGTTAGGAACACAGTACCATAAGAGACCATTAGAAGTCTCTTATTTAATGCATATTTACTGACACCAGCTACTTAGCTGACACCATTTCCTGACACCAGCTACTTCTGGATAGAAAATTATATGATACAATCAGTGGATCCAAAGGTGATGGGCCCCCTTCCACACTTTCTTTGCTGTGAAGTGGGTACCCTCTTTGAATATTATGTTTTGTGGGATTCCAAGCCTGTGAATCAAATATTCTATAAGATTCTGTCTACTGGCATTGAATGCAAGAAAGGCAAACTCATATATAGAATAGGTATCTAGACCATTAACTGCTGGGTCTTCCTGGTAGGAAGGGGACCAATGTGGTCAAATTGTCCCTAAATGGCCTGATGGTCTCCTTAAGCAATAGTGCCATACTAGGAACTTCAGCATTGATCTGTCTCTCATAGGTTTGACACTGAAAGGCAGCAACTGCTAGGTCAGCTTTGGTAAGTAAGAGTCCATGCTGTTGAGATTATATATAGCCCCCTGGGGCCACTCCATTCTCATGATCATAATGATAGTTCCAGGGTATCTGATAACAAAGGCTGGCTGATGTCTAAATAGCCAAGTCATTTTTGTCTACTGGGTTAACTAGTACGTCTTCCATGGTGGATGCTTCCTGGAGAGCATTAACATGGAACCAAAAGCATTTTTTTAAGAATAGACTCATTAAAACAAACTCAGCACTCTGAAGAACTATAGCTCCATATCATCTGAGAAAGCCTGGAATTACTCAATGGCATCTGCTATTGCTCATGGGTCACAATCAGAACTGGCCAGCTCTGGAAACAGCAGGCATTGGGATCATGACTAAAAGGCAAAAAGCTTTATTTGATGGTCTTCCTCATGGCCATGCCTGAACCCTAGTGATGTCTGGAATGCTTGTGAATGAAGGTATCCTCAAAAAGCATATATCACTGTAGCATTATATAACATTCTGAGTGTGCCCATTGCCATTGGTCCAACCACATTCCCCTACACTACACACACTTGTCTCCAATCTTTCATTCTTTCTCCTTCCAGTTTCCTGATAAATTGGCAATAAATTACTTACTTCCCAGTAAATATATATATTCTCACCTCAAGAAACCTCTCCTTCCATACAAAGTGAATAGACGGGTACACCGAAGTCCCATCTATTTGGGATAATTTTCCCTCTCTACCTTTTATGGCCACCTTGCATATGGTCATAATGCAGGTACCATACGTGTCTGGCTTTCATCCACATACTGAAGTGACATATCTATAAACCCAGCCCAGGCCTTCTCTTTCTTATGGATCAGTCCATAAGACCATAGGTGACAGTAGAGAAATAGAGTTGGTACAACTGAGGAGGGTGAAATAGAAGTCTGAGCTACTTGATTATGCAATTTACTTGTGATTTCTGATCCTGCTCAAAATCAATCCCAAATGAAACATTTCCATCTTCTGATAGGTCTATCCAACTTTATGACTTGGTGCATTCAATAGAACCTAGCTTATAATTGACAGTTTCAGATGCTTGGTCACTTGGTGCCTCGTTGTAAAGGTTACCTTCTCTATCAGAGGCCAATAACATGCCAGAAGCTATTTCTCAAAAGGCACATCATTCTCTACTGTGGATGGTATGGCCTTAATCTAGAATCTCTGTGCCCTAGGAAATTATTGTCCCACTAAGTTTCACTATATTACATCTCATATAATATCTCTTTCCAACAATGACACCTCCAACATCAGAGTCTGCCAAATTATATGACTCAAGAGGCAGTAGTGCTTGCACCAAAGGCTGACCTGCTGTAGGTCACTCTAAAATCTTGACAAGCTATGTGTAAAGCAGTATAAGCACCAGAGCAATTATTCTAGGTATGGAATATGTTGGCTCTAGAACCCAAGAGGCCCACCAGGTGATATACTTTCTTCTTTGTGATAGAGAGTGAAAGACATAGCTCTTTGTCTTTTGTATTAAAGGGGATATTCAGGCAGACCTCTGACAACTGGACTTCTAAAAACTACATTGAAGAGGAAGGATTCCGAATTTTCATAAGGTTAATCTCCTACCCTCTGATGAACACATGTCCTAGTGAAGCATCCATCCTGTCCTACCAGCATGATGTAATGGATTAGTGTTATGTTCTGTTCCAGGCTGTCTAGATCTCTTCAGACTATATTATGACAGAGGACAGGAGAGTTAATATAGTCTTGGGGCAAAAATGAAAATGAATGTGAATATTGTTTTCCATTCCATGTAAAAGCAAACTACTTTTTATCTTCTTCTTTAATTGAAACAGAAAACAATATTATTTGCCAAATCATACTATGTACGATGTGCATTAGTTTTCTTTAGCAATGATACCACTTTAAATTCGGCAATTGCAATTGGGGCTTCTAGTTTATTGAGTCTGCAGCAATCTATAATTACTTTATGAAATCCATCTGTTTCTTTCAAGGGCCAGATTTGGTGACTAAAATGGAAATATGACAAAGACCACCACCCTGCATCCTTTAGAACAGTGTCATCAAACTACAACCTACAAGTCAAATTCAGCCAGCTGCTGATTTTATAAATAAAGCTTTACTGGAACACAGCCACATTCATTTACATATTGCCTATGAGTACTTTCATAATACAATGGCAGAGCTGAATAACTGTGACACAGACAGTGTGGCCCAAGAGGTATAAAATATTTACTACTTGGCCATATGTAGAAAAAGTTTGCTGACAATTGCTTTAGAACTTTAATAGTGGTACTGTCCTTGCCATTCCTTCTACTCACCCTCAAGGATGTGATTTTATTTCTTATTTGCAATCTTGGCTGGGGGAATAGTCAGTTGAAGAGATTTCCACTTGGTCTTCCCCACTATGATAGTTATTATTCCAATAAGCCAAGGATGTTAATATGAGGATTACTCCATCTTCCAAGTACATCAAGGCCAATTACAAAATTGAGGATTGGGGAAATGACTACCTGGTTATTCTAGAAAGACAGTGGAGTCGCTGTGAGCTAGACCTTAACTATGACTCCATTTATTACTGACCACCCCCCAACTTCCCTACTCTAACAAAAGTACCATGATGATATTTTGAGTATCTACATATCAATCTAAACTCCGATCCTGTGACCAATATCCTTGAAATGCCTAGTTATCCCCCTTTCCTTGGTGCTTAGTTACCCAAATAAATGGCCATGGATGATAAATGGTCCTTTAGAGAAGGACTAGTGGAATAATTACAGAATGTATATACCACAGTATTATAGGATCCTCTCTCAAAGAAACCTGGCCACCTCTTCAGTCAGTACTGAATACTATCAGTATTCTAGATATGAAAATTGATTTAGGTCCAGCAACTGAGTAGGGGATAGTGACTTTTGGAAAATGGATCCTCCATTCTTCTCTTTTTCTAGTTGTGGATATTAAACAACCCCTTTATGGGATGTCCATCTTGTTTGCCACTAGAAGCACCATGCTTATTAGTCATCTCCTCGACTCCCTCAAGGCCAAGTCCCCTTGGTTTTTTTTTTATTTTATTTTTATTATTTGCCCAAGGGGTACATGTCTGTGAATCATCAGGCTTACATCTTTCACAGCATTCACCAAAGCACGAACCCTCCCCAATGTCCATAACCCATCTACCCTATCCCTACCCTCCCACCCCCCAGTGACCCTCAGTTTGTTTTATGAGATTAGAAGTCTCTTACGGTTTGTCTCCTAAAAAGTTGAAAATGGAGCTACCCTACGACCCAGCAATCGCACTACTGGGTATTTATCCCCTTGGTTGTCACTTAAACTTTATCTATAATTAAGATAATTATGGCCTTCTCCCTCCTGATGGATAATCATCACCAGTTGGCCTCTATGACTTCTAATCCCCGTTATCACAAAAGATACTAATAAGTCCAGCTCTATGACAGCTTCTCTTACCATCATCCACAGCCTGCAGAGAAGAGCCATTACAACTTTTTCATCAGCCCTATTATTCTTCCTTTACATCTCAGGTCACTCAGGCACTTAATTCACTGTGAGCCACCACTTTCTCTAGGCTTCTGAAAGTTACCTCACAGTATTTGCCCCATTCCTGTGAGACTGCCTAGGTATTAAATCCCATGTTCTGAGAAAGTACACCAGGTAAATTAATTCTTGCATATCCATTCTTACTTTCCAGACTCTAATCAATCACCCTCAAAATCCAACCTCCTGACTCCTGGAAGATATGCTAATTAATTGTTGTAGCTGCCTTGGCATACAATTTCTTTCTTTATCAGGCCTATCGAATCTTAACATGCTGGGATTTAAACCTAGTCATAGCCTGGCAGCCAGGACAAGAGATGGGGCAACTTCTCAAGGGGACACCTGCTGCCTTGCAGGAGAGCAGCCTCTTTAGTATGTTCCAGCATGAAGGATGTTCTAGCTCTTAGTCCCAAAGCTTGGAGGGTTCAGAGGAATCTGCAGAATGCAAGTCCTCAAGGACATACTTCCAGATATTCTGATCACATATGTCAGGAACTCAGGATTTCAAACCAAGCCTATGACCTTAGTATTATAGACTGACTTTGGATTTAAACATTTCTGAACCCGTGCTACTCTAATAAGTCCTGAGTGTGTTTCTCTACTGAATCCACTCTTCCACTGCAGTATATCCACCAAAGGAACCTTCTGGATCTCACATTTTGCCCTTAACTATTTGTTATTATTTCTCATTATCCTTCTAAAGGGCATCAATGCAGTTTAGTAGTAACCAGCCAACTCCACATACTGGTAGACATTGTTTTCTCCACATCTTTAAAATACCTAATTTATTGCAGTTGCAGGAAAACTCCCTACACTGGCACATTTTGCCAGATCATCACTGGTTAAATCTTCAATTGGGTAGGCATCTTGTGTTCCATATAACACCCAGGATACCATCCTCTTTGTCTGCAAGACAGGGAGTGAGCCATTTCTGGAACACTGTCTTATTGCCTATCTGCACACACCATCCCATTCTCAGTACCACCTGTGTTAATTCAACTACTCTGAGAAGCAGGTATTCATAAAAAGTTTAGACAGGCAACAGACTTCCTGAGGTAAATGAATGTGAAGAATAAGAGAAAGGACACAGGAAGAGCATTCGCACCATATGACTCAGGAAATACACGTGAAAATATGGGGGAATGAAGGATGACTGGGTCGGAAGAATCTCAGACTGCAACACAGTTCTAAGAGAGTTTATTCCAAGTCAATAGGGAATCCTCTATCCAAGTTGGTGATTGGAGGAGTCCTTCATTACACAAGAATATTGCAAGCATTAATACCCTACCATGCTTAGTCACTGGCCAGGAGTAATCAACAAGGTATATGGTGTCAGAGTGAATGCGGTGATGGGTCCAGAAGGGCAAAATTCTGGCTTCAGTCACATGCTCCCCAAAGCAGGAGACATGAGTGATGCATTTCCATGGATCCCATATTTGTGTACTTAATATGCTGAGATGTTCTGACATGATTCATACCATCAAAGAACTCACAGTACAGTGGAAGAAATTATTCTAAAAAGAGAATAAGAGACCAATTTGAATTGGGGGTAAAGAAAGTATGCTGGCTTTTATCAAAATAAAATATTAAAAATTTAACATTACAGAGGGATCCTGAGATAATGGCAATATAATCTCTTTCATTCTCCTTAATCGCCTTGCTATGTTGGTCCAATTACTATAGGGTGCAGGGAAATCTTCCTCATCACCACCTCTGAGAAAACGAAAGATCTCACATGAACATCTGAGGTTTTGAAATCCTACCAAGATTTTATAAGTGCAAAGGGATGGAGACCAGCTAACAAACCCAATATTACCTAGAGGGATATTTATGCACCAGTAGATTCTCTCTGGTCCAGATGGTAAGATTCTGTCTTAGCAGCTTATCTGGCCTCCTGCCTTTTGCCTTTTTACTTGGCTTGGTGAAAGTAGCCCCCAGAATCATATAGTCAGATCATCTTTAGCTCTCCCTGTATGAAAAAAAAATACTCCCATACCCCTTACCTTGCCAGTAAAACCATTTCATCAGGCAAGACATAAGGGTTCCTTCTGTAACCAGTCTGCATAAGTATAGAATTGACTCTGTTACAGTAAGAAATACACTTGACATTACCTTCATTATACATGAAGACATAGTCATCAAGGGAAGTCAAGGGAAGACATAGTCATCCCTTGCTGGGATACTCATATTTGATCATTCTAGAAGAATCTTAGGAAGATAACAAGTTCTTACCAAAAAAGGGGGGGCAAAAATCCAGAAATGAAACACAAAAAAACAGATCTACACTAATTCAGAGGGAAAACACATCAGCCAATAGCATTGACTAATTTAGACTCAAAGTATAGTTCCTGGACTATCAGCATCAGATATACTTTGAAACTTACTTTACAAAAGCAAACAAAGCAGACACTGTATCTCTTTAATAATTCAGCACAGATTTTGGACTATAACAGAAGCTCAAAAAATTGCTAAAATATGAATATTAAAATAACAAAACTTTCTAGAAAGATATGGTAAAGAAATCATAAAAACATATAGAGAAATGATAAGCAATTTAAGAAATGAAGTAGATGAATGTTTCCTTTTACAAATAGTTATTTCTTCATGCTAATATCATAAAGTCAAAGAAAAATATCGAAATTATATATATATATATATTTCATTATAGTTTTGATTTGTATTTCCCTGATGATGAATGATGTTGAGCATCTTTTCATGTGTCTCTTGGCCATCTGTATGTGTTCTTTGGGAAAATATCAATTTATGTCCTCAGCCCATTTTTAATTGGATTATTTGTTTCTTGGGTGTTAAATTTGATAAATTCATTAGAGCTTTTAGATACTAATCCTTTATCAGATATGACATTCTCAAATATCTTCCCCCATTCTTGTAGGTTGCATTTAGTTTTGTTGATTGTTTACTTCACTATGCAGAAGCTTTTTATCTTGATGAAGTCCTAGTAGTTCATTGTTGCTTTTGTTTCCCTTGCCTTTGGAGACATGTCTGGTAAGAGATTGCTATGGCCTGTGTCAAAAGGTTGCTGCCTATGTTCTTTCACCTATTTTTACTTTATTTTTGTGTATGATTTAAGAAAGTGATCCAGTTTCATTCTTCTGCATGTTGTTGTTACCTGTCAGAATGGTAAAATTAACAACACAGGAAAAAACAGATGTTGGTGAGGATGCAGAGAAAAGGAAACCCTCTTTGTTGGCAGGGATGCAAAGTGGTGTGGCCATTCTGGAAAACAGTATGGAGGTTCCTCAAAAAGTTAAAACTAGAACCACCCTACAACCCAGCAATTACACTACTAGGTATTTACCCAAAGGATACAAAATACTTATTCAAAAGGTTACAAGCACTCTGATGTTTATAGCAGTATTATCAACAACAGCCAAATTATGGAGAGTCCAAATGTCCATTGACTGATGAATGGATAAAATGTGAATGTGACTGATGTATACACACACACACAATGAAATATACTGTCATAAAAAGAATGAAATCTTGTCATGTGTAATGATATGGATGGAGCTAGAGTAAATTATGCTAGGCAAAATAAGTCAGAGGAAGACAAAGACTCATATGATTTCATTCATATGAGGAATTTAAGAAACAAAACAGAGGAACATAGTAGGTTAAAAAGAGGGAGGCAAACCATAAAGGACACTCTTAACCATAGAAAACAAACTGAGGATTGCTGGAAGGAGGTAGACAGAGGGAGAGGCTAAATGGGTGATGGGTATTAAGGAGGGCAGTTGTGATGAGCACTGGGTGTTGTATGTAAGTGATGAATCACTGAATTCTACCCCTGAAACTAATATCACACTATATGTTAACTAGAATTAAATAATAACCTGAAACATTAAAATATATATTTAAATATGTATATATAAAAATTATAGTGCATTATATATTACCTAAATATATATATGTATATATATATCACTTAATATAGTTACATTATATGTGGGTATATATGTATTTATGATAATATATGCAAACATACAATATTTTATGTGTTTTTAATAAAATTACAAAATCATACAAAATAAACTTCTATTTGTTGGTATAATATATTAGGTTGAAATAGTCTAATGCTTCCAATGCAAAAATAAGCATAAGCTGGATAAATTACAAAAACAATTTGATGACCTGAAGTTCCAAAGAGGGGGTAAACTATCTGAGGTGAACTAATGACTGTCAACCTATTCTTTTACCCTTGTGAAGGTATTTTCTGAATCTGGATACAGACTAAGGATCAGGCTTGACTCAAGGAGAAGATCTCTGAAAGAAAACTGGTAAAGCAATTAAAAATAATCGAGGGCTTAAAAGAAAAAAATGGAAACTTGAAGGGCCTCAAACACAGAGCTCATTTTACAAATAGGACATTTGCTGAGTTTGGGGGCTGCACGTGTCTCTCTTAATTCACACTTTTTAAAAAAAGATTTGTTTATTTATTTGACAGAGAGAGATCATAAGTAGGTAGAGAGGCAGGCAGAGAGAGAGGAGGAAGCAGGCTCCCTGCTCAGCAGGGAGCCCAATTCAGGGCTCGATCCCAGGACCATGACCTGAGCCAAAGGCAGAGGCTTTAACCAACTGAGCCACCCAGGTGCCCCAAATTCATACTTTATACCATATATAAAAATGAATTTCAGGTAGAGTTAGATGTAAATAATGAAGTTAAAATTAGAGAGTATGCATAGAAAAACACAGGCAAACATTTTCATGACTTTGGAGTAAGTGTACATTTCTTAAATAGGATACCAAAAAAGCAAAGCTTAGAAGAAAATTAATTGACTAACTGTACTATATTAACATTAAGAACTTACATTCATCAAAAGACACGATTTTAAGAGAGAAAAAGCAACCTATAGTAAGAAATAAGATACCATCATTCATATAGTTGACAAAAGATTAGTATCCAAAATATATAAAAAATTCTCCAAATCAGTAAGAAAATGGCAGACCACCCAATAAAAAATAGGCAATGATGTGAATAGGTACTTCAAAGAAAAGGATATCAAAATTACAAATATACTCCATAAATAGTGTTCAAACTCTTTAACCATTCATTTTAATTGAGGAAATGAAAATAAAACCACAGTGAGAATTTCTACACACCCACCAGAAGTTCTAAAATGAAAATGACTAAACAAAGGATTGGAATAAACAACTCTCACAGACTGCTGGAGGAAGGATCAATTGGTACAACTACTTAGGAAAATAATTTGGCTATTTAAAGATCAACAATTGTATACTCTATGATCTGGCAATTCCTAGGTATCTACCCAACAGATATGCTTACATATATTTACCAAAGACATGTTAATAGCAACAGAACAGATAAACAGTTTGATATATTCACACAAACAAAAATGATATACAGCAATGAAAATGAACCAATGTCTACTACATCAAATAATATGGATTAATCTTAAAATATAACTCTAAATAAAAAAGGTAGGCACAAAAAAATTCATACTATATGATTCCATTTACACGAAATAATGAAATAGAAGAAACAGGCAATAAAAATCTATGCTGTTATAAATAAAGATATGGATTACCAAGGAGTAAGCCATTGATGCAAAGTGGGATTTAATCATAATGTTTTAGTTTTTAATCTAGGTGATGTTGGTTTTTTAATCTAGGTGATGTTGGTTAAACAGGTATGTTAAATAAGTGAGCTATATACACTTTTGATATATCCACTTTTTGGAACATTGAAGTATATTATACTTAAATTTAAAAATTTAAAGTAGAAGATCATCATGAATATTTATGTTACATAGATGGAAAAGATGTACTAAACCTAAAAGCAAGCAAATAAATAAACAAAAATCAAGGAAAATATAAGGAGACTTGATTATATAAACTTGAGGAACCTATGCACACAAATACAATTTTAGTTTGCCACAGAACCCAAACAAAAGGGTCAACACTAGTAATACATAATGAGGATAAATTGACATAGATGGACAAAAGATATATTTTAAAAAGAAAATAATAATGGCCAGTAAGAAACAATAGTACTAAACTACTCAATAATCAAAGGTATTCAAAGTAAAACAATGAAATGGAATTTTCAAGTATCCTAATTACCATTCTTCTAATAATGACTTAATACTGATGGGGATAAGATAAGATAGACACTTTCACACACTGTTGGCTTTAACTGAAATTGATTATTGAACCAAAACTTCAGAGAACAAGAGTAAAGACTCAGGAGAACTCGAACATTATCTATAATCCCAATGACTTAACAGCCAGCCCATTTTCTTGTACTCTACCCCTTTTTCCTTAGTTAGCTTTTTTTTTCTTTTTTTTTTTATCATTTGCCCCAGGGATACAGGTCTGTGAATCATCAGGCTTACACCTTTCACAGTAGTTAGCTTTTAAACTGAGTGGTCTGACATTGCACTCACCTCACCTTTGTTTTTAAAAAATCTAAAATAAATAATATTTTTCTGACAATATATAAGCAAAACTTTATAACAAAATGTTCAAAAGTACTGATAGTGCTTCTCTCTAAGAGACAGGAATATGAAGTTCACTTTCCATGTCATAATCTTTAATGATCACAGATAATTTTATATTGTTTCCAAACTAAAAATAATATATATATCATCTAATCTTCATTTATTTCCTAATCCATTCAATAAATACCAAGAAGATGATACAGTGTGTGAGGTTCTGTGCAGAGGCCAACAGGACTAAATAAAGTAGATGACACCTGAGATCCAGCCTCTTAGCCAAGACCTGGAGTCCGAGGTCAGGTCCAGGGCAGAGTCCAAGGTCGACTCCAGCAAAGACCTGAAGTCCAAGGTCCTATTGTTCAGAGTTTTGGTTAACACAAAGTACCCTAGATGTCACAGTAAGGATCCCAAACCAAACCATTCATACAGGGTGCATCAGAGAAGTCTGCCCTATGCAGCAGTGTACATCTCTTCAGCTGATATTGAGAATAGAGCTTCACCCCTGTGAATAGACCTGATATGTTTCAAGCCACTGGAATAAAAAACTAGAAACCAAACAAAAAAAAAAACCAAAACCAGACATAAATAGCATAAATTGAGTTATACACAGGCAGCCATGCTAATGCCTTCTGAGAAACACCATTTTATTGGAATGGGAAAAAGATATGAGTTTGTAAAAGGAGAAGAAGAGTATATGGAAAATAATAATGATAGTAATCACCTATGTGTGTGGCACTAATATGCACACTTGACATATATTAAATCCTCACAATAATTCGAGAGGGGAGGTATCTTATTATTTTATTTTATAACTGATGAACACAGACAGTTTGAGATCTTCCCAAGGCCATTCAGCTAATAATAAGTGGTAGAGCTGGGATCCAAATATGGGAAGCATGATGCTTGCTCCAAAAAATACTGTTTATTCATTTATTCAACAGACATTACTGGGAACCTACCAAAAGCCAGGCATTGGAATAAACACAATAGATTTGATCATGAATAAGAGAATTCCTGCCTTCACAGAGTAACAGAATGGCTGGGAGGTGGTGGGGAGCAGCAGATGTACACAACATGGTATATCTTGAAAGAGAGGAATTGCCCAAGCACCATTAAAAAGTCTAAGCAATTTTGCTGGGGAAAATCAAAAAAGTTTTTATCAAAAGCGTTTGACTTGATTTTTGAAGAATAAGCAGAAAAAAGCCACTTGAAAACAGTGGGAAGACGCACTTCAGACTGCATGTGTAATAGAACCAATGATAACAAAATACATATATGCATAAAATACACCATGAAAACATGTCCATTTGCATGACTACAGAATGGAATACATGAAGGAAAGCGGTATAAGGAAGAAAAAAGAGACCAGCCAGTCTATCTCCAGCAACATCAATGGGCCTATTGCCATCAAAAGAACCACCTGGTGGAGCCTAATCCTCCCATTGTTTCATGGAAGCACACATGAAGATTTAGTCACTTGTTTAAAATTGCATCAAGGTACATTTTTAGCAAAACAGCAAAACGGAAGTTTTACTCATTAGACAACTCACTTCAAGGTAGGGTTTGGTAAGATTCAGGTGTTATTCTCGTAATAGAACACTGTTGCCAAGGTGATAAGGACTTAAAAAACAATGAAATAAATATAACTGCAATAAATGTATTCTGAGAAGACAGCATTAACTGCAAGTTCCCTCTGTAAAAGAAACTCACGGAAGTTGAAACAGCTGAAAAATTTCTTCAAGATAAGCAGGAGCTTTCATACCACAGCATAGAGGATGTGAGGTTTCAGATCTTTCTGCTTCATAGAATAGCTCACTGCTTAGGAGTTTTGTATGCAGTTTTTGTTGGCTGTACCTATCCTGCTTACTACAGTGCCCTTTCTTTATGTAGCAGAAACTTAAAACAACTGACATTCCTCAAATGGAAAAGCAGCTTGCTCCAGCAAAAAATAATACAATAACCTGTTCTACTCTACGGTCTCCCACCATGAACTGACTCCAGGATATCCCTTTCCTTATTCCCCAAAGGAGAGCTCCAACAAAGGCTTGGAAGGGGATGTGTCTTTATACTGGAAAAGAAGATTAAAACTTCTATATTCAGTCCTTAGATAGCACCTCATTTTTCTATAGAATTTTCCATACTCCCTTCCCTTTTTCTGAGGGAAAAATATATAATCTGGCATATAATATTTTTGTATAATTCTTTTTTTTGTTTTTATTAATTTGAGAGAGAAAAAGTGAGAGAGCACAAGCATGGGAAGGGGCAGAGGGAGAAGGAGAAGCAGGCTCCCCACTGAAAAGGGAGCCCAACGTAGGACTCAATCTCAGAGATCATGTCCTAAGCTGAAGGTAGATGTTTAGCCAACTGAGCCACCCAGGTGCCCAATTCAGTGCATACTGCAGTACAGCACCAATGCTTTACATTTGCATGGTGCTTTAGAGTGTGTCAAGCTCTTTTGGATACACAGCCTCATGTAATCTTTATATCAGCCCTTTGATGTAGATATTGTTTTATCATAACCACCATTTCATTGATAATAAAAATGAGGCATGAAGGATAAATAACTTATCCAGGGTCACAAAAATAGTTAAATGCAGAACCAAGCATTGAGTCTACTATGTCTAACGACTTCAAGTTCAATGTTTATTCCACAAAATTACAACTTGCCTATATTGAAAAATGAATGAAAAATACTTGTAACAAGTAAAAAAAATGTATTTTATTTGAGGTATAGAGGTTGTGTGGTCTTGGTCAAGTCATGTAACATTAAACAGATCTTTCAACAGCAAAAGAGGTGTCATAATAATAGTATACTAATAAATTTCATATCTATTCCCATCTACTTCTCCATCCCATATTCATATATATATATATATATATATA
>LNAC01000691.1:116706-253616 GCA_002007465.1 Ailurus styani | reverse complement strand
TACCCCCCACGACCCCCCACCCTGCCCCTCAAGTTCCTCATATCAGAGAGATCATATAATTGTCTTTCTCTGATTGACTTATTTCACTCAGCATAATACCCTCCAGTTCCATCCATGTCGTTCCAAATGGCAAGATTTCATTTCTTTTGATAGCTGCATAGTATTCCATTGAATATATATACCACATCTTCTTTATCCATTCATCTGTTGATGGACATCTAGGTTCTTTCCATAGTTTGGCTATTGTGGACATTGCTGCTATAAACAGTCGGGTGCACGTGCCCCTGAGGATCACTACCTTTGTGTCTTTATCCATCCCATATTCTTATGGAAGAAGCACACATGTAGATGATTTAAAAACCATACTATTGGGGCACCTGGGTGGCTCAGTCATTAAGATTCTGCCTTCTGTTCAGGTCATGATCCCAGGATTCTGGGATCGATCCCCGCATCGGGCTCCCTACTCTGCGAGAAAGCCTGCTTCTCCCTCTCCCACTTCCCCTGCTTGTGTTCTCTCTCTCGCTGTGTCTCTCTCTGTCAAATAAATAAATAAAGTCTATAAAAAAACCCCACTATTTTTCTTCAGATCACATTAAGTGATTGTTTCAAAGTCATACACATTTTAAAAATTATCTTTAATTATGGTTAATATGAAAACCCAGTATAGAGGTGCCTGGATGGCTCAGTCAGTTAACTGCCTGTCTCCTGGTTTTAGCTCAGGTCATGATCTCGCAGTCATGGTATTAAGCCACACATCAGGGTCTGCACTCACCGTGGAATCTGGTTCAGATTCTCTCTCCCTAGCCCTCCTACTCACTCTGTCTCAAATAAATAAATAAATAAAATCTTAAAAAAACAAGAGTATAACATAACGAAAAAAACAAAAGCTTCATAGTTTTATTATCTAGTCCTGGTTTCAGATCCCATTCTAACACTTAATGGGTAACCTATGAATATTGGGTCACTGAAAAAATAAAATAAAAAATGGGTAACCTACAATAAGTAGCAAACCCTCTGAACTCATTACTTCACTTACAAATAAGTATTTTATAATTTTATGTGAGAATTAAATTATATAGCATGTTAAAAAGCCCCCTAGAATAATACTGGAGGTGCTGCTCAATAAATGACATTAATTTTACTGTTTTTTGTTTTGTTTTGTTTTTGGTGATTGTGGGTATTGCTATTGTTATCATTCAAATAAATTCCTTTTAACTGCCAGTAAAAGCAAACAATTTCGGAGATTTCTGGATAGTAAAGGAGAACCAAACTAAGGCTAAAAACCTGAGATACATTTAAGTGAAAACAATTGATGAGTCAAGGGTTAATATCCTGGGGCACCTGGGTGGCTCAGTGGGCTAAAGCCTCTGCCTTCAGCACAGGTCATGATCTCAGGGTTCTGGGATCAAGCCCTGCATCGGGCTCCCTGCTCAGCAAGGAGCCTACTTCCTCCTCTCTCTCTGCCTGCCTCTCTGCCTACTTGTGATCTCTCTCTCTCTCTCTCTCTCTCTCTGTCAAATAAATAAATAAATAAATCTTTTTAAAAAAAAGAGTTAATATCCTAACCTTTTATTTTTTATTTTTAGAACATTATTTTGTATAGAGCACTATAGTAGCCTTAGATCCCCATGAATCCGTATTGTTAAATAATTCAGGGGTGTACGGGCATTCTCAAACTTTCTCATCTCAAAATGAAATAATCTATCTGGAAATGTGAGGGTTCCAAAATTAGAAAATGAAACCTTATCACATAAGCCAAAAGCACTTCCTTGTCATGATGTTTCTAACTGTGATGGAACCTAACTAAATGTCCATCACTGTATTTCCTCTTTCATACAGATGTTTCTATATGATGTTTTAAGTACATTTTTACCACAACTGCATTTAAATAATAAACAAAACCAGCACAAATGATCTTTTCCTGCTTATTTTATCTTACAGACACTAATTATGTAACAGTAATTATATGGGTAGATGAGTGGCAGTTAAATTGCATTTTTTGGTCTCCATTTGCTAAAAAACATTGAGTCTCTTTTATCCCACTTTACAATTTATTGCCTCTTATCTAGCCACTGTCTAGTAAGCACACAACACTTAAGCTTCCAATAATACTATTACTGTTGTTTTTTATGGCATTATTGTTATAATCTACCTATTAATTTCTACCATTTTTTAATTACCTGGTATGTGCTAGGGCAGGAGTCTCTTTACATTCATCATTTAATTTAATGCTAACAAATATCCTGGACAACAAATATTACCACTGCAGTTTTTAAGAGGCTAACTTTTCTAAGGTCACATTACTACTGTGATAACATGCTGAACTCATTACCCTTTATTTGTAAATTTCAGGAATTTTTAGTGTCTCGTGTTATATATTATGTGCTCACATATAAATTCTAGGAAATTTCTGAAAAAAATATAAGGAGCGGGCGCCTGGGTGGCTCAGTGGGTTAAAGCCTCTGCCTTCAGCTCAGATCATGATCTCAGGGTCCTAGGATCAAGGCCCGCATCGGGCTCTCTGCTCAGCAGGGAGCCTGCTTCCTCCTCTCTGCCTGCCTCTCAGCCTGCTTGTGATCTCTCTCTCTCTCTCTCTCTCTCTGTCAAATAAATAAACAAAATAAAATTTAAAAAAATATATAAGGAGCAATTGGAGTAATATTTACTTTGCCATATGGTTTTCAGCAGCATATTAAACATATTAGCAGTAATGTATGAATGCTTCATAAAGAAAAAAATGTTTTAAAATTTACGAGTGGAGAAGACATCTTTCAGTAAAGACAAAAGAACAGGAGCTGGACTTTCTCTTATTGCTTAAACAAATGGATAAAAAAGTAAAATATGTGAAAAAATAAATTTTAAAGATATTGGAAGTCATGCAACCATGACAGTGCTCCTAAGAAACACACAAAAAAATGAAATCAACCCTATAATTGTTCCCCCCTACTGCCTGGAGTTTCCATGTTATAGTACAAGGAATGGAGAAAACTCAAGAAGATCCCAGCACTTTCCGTAAGTTCAAAAGAAGCTGGAAGCTCAGGAAAGCCAAGGTAGCTAAAATTCACAGGCAGAGTAAGAGGCAAGAGCTGCATGGAAGGAGAGCTTTGGATAACTGCAGGTGATTTTCAGTTTTCATCTCAATAGTGACCAGTACATGCATGAGAGGAAACTATCCACAGACAGGACCATAAAAAGACCTAGAAGAATCCAAACATGGTATTCTCACAGGCCAGAAACCATTTCAGGCCTCACAACCCATAGCAGAAAATCTCTTAATTCATGAGTATCGAATATAGTAACCAGAGGGGTTTTGTCTCAATAAGGAGAACAGAGCCCATGAAAAAATACTTTGGATAACACTTAATAAAGTTCATGAGATCTGAAAGGATCAACTGTTTATTTGCAAGTAACTTAACTTTATCCTGAAACAAAATTCAAAAATATATATATATAAATGGAAAAATATCCAGCACCCAACAAAATAAAATTCATGATGTCTGGCATTTGATAAAAAAAAATTAACAGGCACATAAAGAAGGAAAATATGGCACACAATAAGGAGAAAAATCATTGATCAAAACTGACTTAGAAATGATGGCAAATTATGTAATTAATACATAAGGATATTAAAAGTTAACTCTATTCCACATGTTCAAGAAGCTAGAGGAAGGAATGTGCATGCTAAGAAGTGATATAAAACATTCTTTAAAAGCATCTAAATGAGACTGTAGAAATGAAAACTACAGTATCTCAGACCAAAAAAAAAAAAAGCACTAAATAGGATTAAGGCAGATTATACAAGGCATCTAGAAATACTAGTTATCTTAAAGAGTTAGCAAGAGAAATATTGCAAATTATACAGGAAGGGAGAAAAATACTAAAAAAAAAATAAGGAATAGAGAATCAATGAGTGATGGAAGAACAGCAAATGGCCTAATACTCAGGAAAATACAATCCACAAAAGAAATGGAAGGGGGATAGAAGAAATATTTAAAATAATAATGGTTGAAAATTATACAAATTTAGTAAAATAAATTCACACATCTAAAAAGTTCAACAAACTCCAAAGACAAGGAACATGAAATTACATCAAAATATCAATCATACTGTTGAACATCACTAATAAAGAGGGAAAAAAAAACCCTTAAAAGTAATGGTGGTAGGCAGAAAGAAACACATCACACACATGCTAACAAATATATGAAGGATAGCAAACTACTTGTTGAAAACCATGAAGGCCAAAAGCAAGTGTAACAAAATCTTCAAAACACTTGAAAAAAATTTTAGCATAGAGATCTACACCCAGTGAGATAATTTCTCCAAATGTCTTTCTAAAAGACTATCAGGCATATGCACGCACCAAGAGACTTGAGCTATAAAAAATGTAGATGAAATTCTTCAGGAAGAAAGAAAATTAACATAGACACAAATCCAGATGTAAACAGAAGGATGAAGAGTACTGAAAATGGCAAATATACACATAAATACAACAAGCGTTTTGTTCCTATTAGATTTATTTAAAAGATTATGACTATTTAAATCAAAACTCATTAAAACTAATTGTAGAGGTTACAACATATAGAAATAAAATGTATATCAACAATACTACAAAAGCTAGCATGAGGCAGAGAAATGGAAGCATACTACTGTAAGCTCTTACAAGACACACTAAATGATACAATAATACCACAAGAAAACAGACTGATAAATGGAAGATGTACACTGTAAAGTCTAAAGCAACCACTAAAATAGCACCATGAAGAATTACAGTAATTCAACAAAGGAGACAAAATTGAATCATAAAAAACATTCAATTTACCAGTTAACATAAAAAGAGCCAAAACTGAGCACAGAGTAGAAAGAGAAACCATAATTAAAAATCAAATAACAAAAGGGTAAATTTTAACCCAAGTACATCAATAAATATATTGAATTTAAATATCTAAAAAAGCTCCAGTTAAAAGGCAAAGACTGTCTAAGTGGATTAAAAAGTAGATTCAACTGCCATCTGATAGAATATCACTGTAAATATTATAGTACAGGGAGGATAAAGGAAAAAGATGGGAAAAGATAAAACACTCTAATACTAATCCAGAAAAGCAGAGGTAGATACAAGAATATCAGAGTAAATTATTTTTAAAAAATCACCAGAAGTATAGAATATTATTTCATATTGATGAAGGTGTCAGTTGATCAAGATGACATGACAATCATAAAATAAGTAGGGGAGACTAGGAAGGTGGTGGAATAGGAGGACCCTAGGCTCACCTCATCCCACGGATACAACTAGATAACACTCACATCTGCAAATAACTTAGAAAATTACCTGAAGCCTGGAAGAACAGACTACACACTAAATGTAGAGAAGCAGCCACATCCGAGAGGGTAGAAAGGGCAGAGACTCAGTGGGAATCAAAACAGACTTACAAGACCTTGAGAGAGAGTGACTCGTGAACACAGAGAAAAGAGTGAACAGACTATCACATGAGGGAGCCTGCAAAAGAAGGCAAAACATAATTTTTGGCTTTCAAAACTTGAGGAGCTGTATTTCATGACTTCTTAAAACAAGAAGGACTCAAAGCCTTGAAATTTAAAAATCAGTGGACTTGGTACTGGAATTGCCTAGAGGCCCAAAGGAAACTGAGTTCTCATACTGAAAGAGAAAGCAGGACAGACAGCCCTCCAAGATATAGCAGAGAAGCAGCAGTTTGAAAAATGCCTAGCAAATACAAGAAGGAGAGTTATTTATTAATCTCTGAATGTGTCTTGGTGGGACAAAGATCCCTAGGAGGCTCCTCCAGGAATAAAGGAACTTCCAGGCACCATTTCCCTCCCCTATCCCAAGCATAAACACATGGCCACCTGCAGGAACCAGTAGAGCAGACATTCACTACCCAACTTGATTATACCAAACCCCACCACCTGGGGTTCAACATATCCATCCTTTCCAGTCATGCTTGCCTCAGTCCAGGAGCTCTGAGGTACCCCCACAGAAGACCAGCACAGACCTTTTCAATACTATGTCTCCTAATGTATGCAATGAGGGGCCACAGTCCCAGCAGCAGCTAGGGGGTGGCAACAGATCCCCTCCTGTGGAGGAACTGTAAGCACCCCCTTAAAACTGTGCATTTTGCTCATGTATGCTTTGCAGGCCTGGCCCAGAGGCCCCAGGCCTTAGGATAGACAGCATCATGTTTCTTTTCCCATCAGACCAGTGTGAACCTTGTTAAAACTATGTGCCCATGACAGTAGGACTAGTCATGGCAACAGTGGCAGTATGTTCCCTCTTTCCACAACACAAACTTTGTGGGAACAGTGCACCCTTCTCTGAGAACATTGTGGATCCAACCCCTGCCAATATGCTCTTGGCCTAAGCTCATTCAAACTGAGGAAAAATAGTCTGTCCATAAAACGGTGTTGAGAAAACTGGACCCCTACTCACAAAATTATGGAACTGAACCACTTTCTTATACCATACACAAAAATAAACACAAAATAGATTAAGGACTTTAAATGTGAGACCTGAGACCATAAAAATCCTAGTAGAGAGCAAAGGCAGTAATTTCTCTGATGTTGGCCATAACCTCTTCCAACATATATCTCCTGAGCCAAGGGAAAGAAAAGCAAAAATAAACTACTGGAACTACATCAGAATAAAAAGCTTTTGCACATCAGACAAACAACCAACAAAATTAAAAGGCAACCTAGTAAACAGGAGAAGATATTTGCAAATGAGATATCTGATAGAGGATTAGCATCCAAAATATATAAAGAACTTAAATAATTCAACAACAAGAAAAATAATCCAATTAAAATGTGCAAAAGACAGGAACAGACATTTCTTGAAAAAAACAAAGATGGCCAACAGACACAAGAAAAGATGCTCAACACTCATTATCTGGGAACCACAAATCAAAACCACCATGTGATATTGCCACACACCTGTCAGAGTGACTAAAATCGAAACCCCAAGAAACAGCAAGTTGACAAGGATGTGGTAGGAATGCAAATTGGTGTGGCCAATTTGGAAGACAGTATGGAGGTTCCTCAAAAAATAGAACTACCATATGATCAAGTAGTCACACTACTATATATTTACCTCAAAAATATGAAAACACTAAATCAAAAGTGTATATTGCAGTATTTACAATAGCCAAATTATAGAAACAGCCCAAGTATCCATCAATAGATGAATGGTTAAGGAAGAACTGACATATATATCATATATTATATATATAAAGCACATATTATTTGTATAATGGAATATTATATGTATAATGGGATAATATATATAATATATAATGGAATATTATTCAGCCATAAAAAAGAAAAATCTTGCCATTTTCAGGAACATCAATGGAGCTAGAGGGTATAAGCTAAGTGAAATATGTCAATTAGAGAAAGACAAATACATTTCACTCATACATGGAATTAAGTAACAAACAAACAAGCAAAGGGAAAGAGAGAGAGAAATAAAAAATGAACACTTAATTACAGAGAACAGATGGTTACCAGAGGTGAGGTGTGTGTGTGGGGATGGGTGAAAGAGGTGAAGGGGATTAAGAATATACTGATCATGATGAGCACTGAGTGATATATGGAATTGTTGAATCACCATATGGTACACCTGAAACTAATATAACACTGTAAGTTATCTACATTGGAATTAAAAGAAAATTAAAAAATGGTATCTTAAGTGAAACTAATAAAAGCTTCTATAAGAACTAGACCAATCTACAATTATAATCATAGATTTCAACACACACACACACACACACACACACACACCTCTAAATTATTTATGGAACAACTAGATAGAAAACTAGTAAGGATACAGATGACCTGAACAACACTACCAATCAATTTGACCTAACTGATATTTATAGAACACTCTACTCAACAATAGCAGTACCCACATTCTTTTAAAAGCACATAGAATATTTACCAAAGTAAGCCATATACTGGACCATAAAATAAGTCTCAACAAACTTCAAAGAACTGAAATCAAAAGCATGTTCATTGAGCATAACAATTAACATATTAACAAATAACATAACATTAAATTCAAAATTACTGACAAAATATATGTGGAAAACTCTCAAATATTTGGAATCTAAATAACACACTTTTAAAGAACACAGAGGTCAAATAAGAGTTCACAAGTGAAATTAAAAAGCATTTTGTATTTATCAAAAAATCAAAAGACTTTATAAGACTAAAAACTTACTTTAATATTTTCACATTTGTTTTTATTAGTGTTTTAAAGATGGATTTTACATTTCCATATAACTATGCAAAAGCAAAAGAAAAAACAATTTAATACAATAAAATATTGCAAACATAAAAACAGACATTTTTGCTATCACTTTTAAAAAACATTATATGACAAATACTATACTGTACATCAATATTTTCCTGATCACATATAATCTTTTTTTAAATTATTATTTGCCCCAGGGGTAGAGGTCTGTGAATCATCAGACTTACACCTTCTAAAGCATTAACCATAGCACAAACCCTCCCCAATGTCCATAACCCGTCCAACCTATCCCTACCCGCCCACCCCCCACTAACCATGTTTGTTTTGTGAGATTAGGAGTCTCTTATGGTTTGTCTCCTTCCCCATTCCATTTTGTTTTATTATTTTTTGCTCCCTACCCACCACGATGCCCCACCCTGACCCTCAAGTACCTCATATCAGAGAGATCATATGATAATTGTCTTTCTCTGATAGACTTATTTTGCTCAGCATAATACCCTGAAGTACCATCCATGCCATTGAAAAAGACATGATTTCATTTCTTTTGATAGCTGCAGAGTATTCAATTGTATATATACACCACATCTTCTTTATCCACTCATCTGTTGATGGAAATCTAGGTACTTTCCATAGTTTGGCTATTGTGGAGATTGCTGCTATAAACATTCGGATGCATGTGCCCCTGAGGATCACTATCTTTGTATATTTAGGGTAAAAACACAGTAATACAATTGTTGGATCATAGGGTAGTTCTACTTTCAACTTTTTGAGGAACCTCCATACTGTTTTCCAGAGTGCTACACCAGCTTGCATTCCCACCAACAGTGTAGGTGGATTCCCCTTTCTCCACATCCCCGCCAACATCTGTCATTTCCTGACTTGTTGATTTTAGCCATTCTGACTGGTGTGCGGTGGTATCTCACTGTGGTTTTGATATGTATTTCCCTGATGCCAAGTGATGTTGAGCACTTTCTCATGTGCCTGTTGGCCATTTGGATGTCTTCTTTGGAGAAATGTCTGTTCATGTCTTCTGCCCATTTCTTGACTGGGTTATTTGTTTTATGGGTGTTGAGTTGGAGAAGCTCTTTATAGATTTTGGGTACAAGTCCTTTATCTGATATGTCATTTGCAAATATCTTCTCCCATTCTGTCAAATGTCTTTTGGTTTTGTTGACTGTTTCCTTTGCTGTGCAAAAGCTTTTAACCTTGATGAAGTCCCAATAGTTCATTTTTGCCCTTGCTTCCTTTGCCTTTGGTGATGTTCCTAGGAAGAAGTTGCTGCAGTTGAGGTCGAAGAGGTTGCTGCCTGTGTTCTCCTCAAGGATTTTAATGGATTCCTTTCTCACACTGAAGCCTTTCATCCATTTCGAGTCTATTTTTGTGTGCGGTGTAAGGAAATGATCCAGTTTCATTTTTCTGCATGTGGCTGGCCAGTTTTCCCAACGCCATTTGTTGAAGAGACTGTCTTTTCCCCATTGGACTTTCTTTCCTGCTTTGTCAAAAATTAGTTGACCATAGAGCTGAGGGTCCATTTCTGGGCTCTCTATTCTGTTCCACTGATCTATGTGTTTTTTTTATCTATCTGTTTTTGTGCCAGTACCATACTGACTTGATGATGACAGCTTTGTAATAGACCTTGAAGATTGGAATGATGATGCCGCCAACTTTGCTTTTTTTTTTTCTTTCTTTCAACATTTCTTTGGCTATTCAAGGTCTTTTCTGGTTCCATATAAATTGTAGGATTATTTATTCCATTTCCATGAAATAAATTGCTGGTATTTTGATGGGGATTGTGATAAATGTGTAGATTGCTCCAGGTAGCATAGTCATTTTCACAATATTTGTTCTTCCAATCCACGAGCATGGAAGGTTTTTCCACTTCTTTGGGACTTCCTCAATTTCTTTCATGAGTACTTTATAGTTTCCTGAGTACAGATTCTTTGCCTCTTTAGTTAGGTTTATTCCTAGGTATCTTACAGTTTTGGGTGCAATTGTAAATGGGATTGACTCCTTAATTACTCTTTCTTCTGTTTTGTTGTTGGTATATAGAAATACAACTGATTTCTGTGCACTGAGTTTATATCCTGACACTTTAATCAATTCCTGTATGAATCCTAGCAGTTTTGGAGTGGAGTCCTTTGGGTTTTCCACATAAAGTATCATATCATCTACAAAGAGTGAGAGTTTGACTTCTTCCTTGCCGATTTGGTTGCCTTTTATTTTTTTGTTGTCTGATTGCTGAGGCTAAGACTTCTAATACTATGTTGAATAGCAGTGGTCATAGTGGACAGCCCTGCCATGTTCCTGAGTTTAGGGGAAAAGCTCCCAGTTTTACTCCATTGAGAATGATATTCGCTGTGGGTTTTTCATAGATGGCTTTGATGATATTGAGGTATTTACCCTCTTTGCCTACACTATGAAGAGTTTTGATTAAGAAAGGGTGCTGTACTTTGTCAAATGCTTTTTCAGCATCTATTGAGAGGGGTCGTGGTGAATAATCCTTTTTATGTGCTGCTGGATCCTATTGGCTAGTATTTTGTTGAGGATTTTTGCATCCGTGTTCATCAAGGATAATGGTCTGTAATTCTCCTTCTTGATGGGGTCTTTGCCTTTGTCTTTGCGGATCAAGGTAATGCTGGCCTCATAAAAGGAGTTTGGAAGTTTTCCTTCCAATTCTATTTTTTGGAACAGTTTCAGGAGAATAGGTATTAATTCTTCTTTAAATGTTTGGTAGAATTCCCCTGGGAAGCCGTCTGGCCCCGGGCTCTTGTTTTTTGGGAGATTTGAACAGTTTCAGGAGAATAGGTATTAATTCTTCTTTAAATGTTTGGTAGAATTCCCCTGGGAAGCCGTCTGGCCCCGGGCTCTTGTTTTTTGGGAGATTTTTGATGACTGCTTCAATCTCCTTAATGGTTATGGGTCTATTCAGTTCTTCAATTTCTTCCTGGTTCAGTTTTGGTAGTTTATATTTCTCTACAAATGCATCCATTTCTTCCAGATTGTCAAACTTGCTGGTGTAGAGTTGCTCATAATACGTTCTTAGAATTGTTTGTATTTCTTTGGTGTTGGTTGTGATCTCTCCTCTTTCATTCATGATTTTATTAATTTGAGTCCTTTCTCTTTTCTTTTGGATAAGTCTGGCCAGGGGTTTATCAATCTTATTAATTCTTTCAAAGAACCAGCTCCTAGTTTCATTGATTTGTTCCACTGTTCTTTTGGTTTCTATTTCATTGATTTCTGCTCTGATCTTTATGATTTCTCTTCTCCTGCTGGGTGTAGCCTTTCTTTGCTGTTCTTTCTCTAGCTTTTGTAGGTGTAGAGTTAGGTTGTGTACTTGAGACCTTTCTTGTTTCTTGAGAAAGGCTTGTATTGCTATATACTTTCCTCTCAGGACTGCTTTTGCTGTGTCCCAAAGATTTTGAACAGTTGTGTTTTCATTTTCATTTGTTTCCATGAATTTTTTAAATTCTTTAATTTCCTGGTTGACTCATTCATTCTTTAGTAGGATGTTCTTTAGCCTTAATGTATTTGAGTTCTTTATTCCAACTTTCCTTTTGTGGTTGAGTTCTAGTTTCAGAGCATTATGGTCTGAAAATATGCAGGGAATGATCCCAATCTTTTGGTACCTGTTGAGACCTGATTTGTGACCCAGAATATGGTCTATTCTGGAGAATGTTCCATGTGCACTGGAGAAGAATGTGTATTCTGTTGTTTTGGGATGGAATGTTCTGAATATATCTGTGATGTCCAACTGGTCCAGGGTGTCATTTAAAGCCTTTATTTCTTTGTTGATCTTTTGCTTTGATGATCTGTCCATTTCAGTAAGGGGGGTGTTTACGTCCACTACTATTATTGTATTACTGTCAATGTGTTTCTTTGATTTTGTTATTAATTGGTTTATATAATTGGCTGCTCCTATGTTAGGGGCATAGGTATTTACAATTGTTAGATTTTCTTTTTGGACAGATCCTTTTAGTATGATATAGTGTCCTTCCTCATGTCTTATGATATTCTTTGGCTTAAAATCTAATTTATTTGATATCAGGATTGCCACTCCACCTTTTTTTTTTGATGTCCATTGGCATGGTAAAATTTTTTCCACCCCCTCATTTTAAATCTGGAGGTGTCTTTGCGTGTAAGTAAGTTTCTTGTAGAAAGCATATTGATGCGTCTTGTTTTCTTATCCATTCTGATACCTTGTGTCTTTTAGTTGGGGCATTTAGTCCATGTACATTCAGGGTAATTATTGAGGGATTTGAATTTAAAGCCATTGTATTGCCCTTAAGGTGACCGTTACTGTTTATTATGGCTCTTCCTTTCTGGTGTTTTTTTGGGTTCTCTTTCCTTATAGTACCCCTTTCAATATTTCCTGTAGGGCTGGCTTGGTGTTTGCAAATTCCTTTAGTTTTTGTTTGTCCTGGAAGATTTTTATCTCTCCTTCTATTTTCAGTGACAGCCTAGCTGGATATAGTATTCTTGGCTGCATATTTTTCTCGTTTAGTGCTCTGAGTACATCATGCCAGCTCTTTCTGGCCTGCCAGGTCTCTGTGGATAGGTCTGCNTGGATAGGTCTGCTGTCAGTCTAATATTTCTACCATTGTATGTTATAGACCTCTTGTCCCAAGCTGCTTTCAGGATTTTCTCTTTCCCACTAAGACTTGTAAGTTTTACTATTAGATGACAGGGTGTGGACCTTTTTATATTGATTTTGAGAGGGGTTCTCTGTGCCTCCTGGAATTTGATGCTTGTTCCCTTCTCCAAAGTAGGGAAAAATCTGTACTATAATTTGCACCAATATACCTTCTGCCCCTCTCTCACTCTCTTCCTCTTCGGGGATCCCAATTATTCTAATACTGTTTTATCTTATGCTATCACTTATCTCTCGAATTCTCCCTTCATTGTACAGTAGTTGTTTGTCTCTCTTTTCCTCCGCCTCTTTATTCTCTGACATTTTGTCTTCTAAATCCCTAATTCTGTCTTCTGCATCATTTATCCTTGCAGTAAGAGCCTCCATTTTTAATAGCACCTCATTAATAGCTTTTTTGATTTCAGCTTTGTTAGATTTTAGTTCTTTTATTTCTCCAGAAAGGGTTTTTATTTCTCTAGAGAGGGCTTCTCTATTATCTTCCATGTTTAGTTCTTTTATTTCTCCAGACTTAAGAATTGTCATTCTGAACTCTAGTTCTGTCATATTACTAATGTCTGCATTGATTAGGTCCCTAGCCATCATTACTGCCTCTTGTTTTTTTGTGTGTGTTGGTTTTTTTCCGCCTTTTCATTTTATGCAGATAAGAACAGATGGATGACAGAACAAAATACTAAAGGGTAGCAATGACCCCAGAGAAATATACAGTAACCTACTCAGAAGAGACCTAGAATTGGGGAGAAAAGAAAGAGGGAAAAAACCAAAACAACAACAACAAAAACAAAATCAAACAAACAAAAAACAAAACAAAAAAACCCAAAATCCTATATCTATATCTATATTATCTATTTCTATATCTATCTCTGTCTCTGACTCTATCTCTATATCTATCTCTATCTTTATCTATTAGATTGGTGAATTGAACAGATCCTATATCTATACCAAAAATAAGGTTAAATACAATGAAGGGATAAAATATGACTATAACAATGAAAATTTAAAATGATTAAAAAGCGTTGATAAGACATAACAGTTAAAAACGTTAAAATAGGAAAAAGAAAAAATTTAAAAGAATAGAGTAAGAAAGGAAAGAAAAGAAAAAAATTCAAATTTAACTTTGAACAACTAATGAATCATGGGGGAATACCCGTTAATTCTCTGCGTTCCTTTCCCCTAACTCCGGAGTTCCATAATTCTCAGCAATCTTGAACTTGACTTTGGCTGGATGTTTTTTTCTGGTCTTCTGGGGGAGGGGCCTGTTGCTGTGATTCTCAAGTGTCTTTGCCTGAGGCGGAATCACACCACCCTCTCCAGGAGCCAGGCTAAGTAATCAACTTGGGTTCGCTCTCGGGACCTTTGTTCCCTGAACGCTTTCCATACCGCCTTGGAGGACGGGACCGAAAATGGTGGCCTCCCAGTCTCTAACCTGGAGGAGCCGGGAGCTCAGGGCCTCAGTCCTCAGTGCGTCTCAGAGAAAAGAATTCCGTTCCTCCCATGGCCCTTGTTTCTGGCTGCTCTCCAAGCGCACCCGGCCTGTGACCAAGCGTTTCTATCTCTGGCACACAGCCCAGTTTACAATCTCCAAACCCGGCAGATTCCTGCAGCTTCCCCCGCGCTGCTCCTCCCAGAGGAGAAAGGAGGGGGGTCTCTCCAGATCTGCCACCCGTGGGGGCCCCGCTCACAGAGCAGTGGCCTGACTGTGCTTCAGATCATGGCCCAAGGTATCACCAAGCTGAGAGACACCTTCTCAGCTCTGCTCCATCTCTCCTGTCACTTCTCTCTGATACCCGGGAGCTCTGTCGTGCTCAGAGACCCCTGATCTTTTTGTGTCCCTGCAGGTCCTGAGACTACACTGTCCCCATGAGGGCTTTACCCCCCGCTTGGCATCTGGGTCGACGTACCTCAGTGGAGCAGACTTCTAAAAGCTCTGAGTTTGTGCTCCGCTGCTCTCTCAGTTGCCAGGAGCTGGCCCCTCCCCCCAGGGTCTATCTTCCCATCACTTCAGATTCACTTCTCCGCACATCCTACCTTCCAGAAAGTGGTCGATTTTCTGTTCCTAGAATTGCTGCTCTTCTTCTCTTCGATCTCCTGTAGAATTTGTGGGTGTTCAGAATAGTTTGATAGCTCTCTGGGTGAATTTCTGCGACCTGATGATAATTGGTCTCCTACTCCTCCGCCATCTTGCCACTTCCCGTGATCACATGTAATCTTAAGGTGAATGATAACCATACCTAAAATATCTACTAAAACTTTAAATGGTAATAGAAATACCTTGAAACTTTTATAGCACTAAATACCTACATCAGAAACAAAATATGGTTTCTACTTATATCATAAGAACTAGAAAAAAAAGAGAAAATTAATCTCAACATAAATAGAAAAAATGGAAATAAAGGCAAGAAATGAATAAATGAGGGACTCTTGGCTGGCTTAATCAGTAGAGCATGCTTGATCTCAGTGTTGTGAGTTCAAAGCCCACATTGGGTATGGAGTCTACTTAGTAAAAAAAGAAATGAGTAAATAAAATAAAATAGGGGAAGCAACAGAGAAAATCAATGAACAGCAAACCTTATTCTTTGTATCCAAAACAAAGGATAAAAAGCAGAGATACAAATTAACAATATCAGGTATCAGAGATGAAAACACTATAGTCTATAAATTAAAAATATAAACTTAATGCCAACAACTTTGACAACTTTGAAGAAATGTACAAATCACTTTAAGAACACTATCAAAGCTCACTAAGAAATAAATCATCTGAATAGCCCTATATCTATAAAAAGAAATTGAATTTTTAGTTAAAAACCTCCCCACCAAAAACACTGCATACTAATATGGCTTTATTGGTGAATTCTTCCAAATATCTATGGAATAAATTATATCAAATAAACATAAAAATGGATTAACTAACAAATTCTATCAGTAAATGTTACTCTAATACAAAACCTAGAAAAATATTTCTGGGAAAAAGAAAAGATACCAATGTCCCTGAGGAATATACATACAAGCCTTCTTATGAATGTTTAGCACAGTGGTAGATAAAAAAGATTAAATAATGACCAAGTGGGGAATGAAAGGTTGATTTAGAGAAATAATTAATGGAATTCACAATTTTAACTAACAAAAAAAGGGAAAAAATATATTGTTACCAAATATACATAGAGGAAAAAAAACCATTGCCCTAACCCAACATTTTTCCTGATAAAAACTGCCAGTAAACTAGGAATAGAAGAAAAATGTGCAGTCTCTGATGATCCAAACCCAGGAAAAGATATAATGCATTATGCCTCAAATTCTATATAGATTCAGATATATTCAATCCTAGAAATTACAATGATACACTGTATCCTAACTTGTAAATACTCCATGGAAATTAATGAAGATAGGAAAAGTTCTACATATTCTCCTCAATTTGGAGAATGAGAGAATCAGACAGTTAAGGTTCTCACCTTTATCTTTATCCAGAAAAATTCATTAGATTACAATGAAAACAAACTAAGAACTGTACACACACCCTTCCCAGCTGTAAATCTGTGTGGAGGCTTCTACATATAAATGGACAATGAGCAGGACCAAAGGCATACTACAAATGATGCTTCTTGATTGGGTTCAGATAAATATTGCTTTGTACCAAATAAAACAAAAACTGTTAATTTGTAAACAAAAGTGGCCTGGTGGTGGGTATTAAAGAGGGCACGTATTGCATGGAGCACTGGGTGTTGTACATAAACAATGAATCTTGGAACATCGCATCAAAAACTAATGATGTATTTTATGGTGACTAACGTAACAAAATAAAAAAAAAGAAACAAAGGGGTAAATAAAGAAGAAAAGGGAACATAATCTGGAAAACTCATTGGAAGACTGTAACTCTGAAAATTATTTACTACAGCATGCAGAAAAATTTAGAAAATGTTTGGCACAATCAATACGCAGTAAGAAGACACGGTAGAGAAGAGATATCTAGCTGCTCATCAAAATTTCACTTTCCCTTCCATAGCATAGAATTGTTGCTGCTCAGCTAGGGCTGCATTTCCCAGAACCTTTTGCATCAAAGTGTTCCTGTGCAACTAGTTCTTGCCAGTTTGAAATGTGAGTAGATATATGTGTGTTACTCCTAGGTTATAACTTTTCAAAAGTGGGTCAAATTTCTCTACTTTCTATTTCCCTTCCACTACTTAAATGCAGAGTGTGTTGAGACACTTTATGAAATAACAGAGCTACAAAATTGAAAGCACCTGGGTCCCTACATCAGCATGTGAAGAATACCCACCTGGCAAACACGAATCTGCATTGGATTATTACACAAGTGAGAAACAGAACTCCATCGTGTTTAGCCTATGAAATTACAAAGTGGGCTTATAATAGCAGTTACTGGTACCTCAATTAATGCATGTGGCCTCTATAAAACAGGAGCAAAGTGCGCCTGGGTGGCTCAGTGGGTTAAATAAAATTAAAAAAACAGGAGCAAAAACCACCAAGATAAAATAACCTGGTAAGAAATGTTAACAGAATGATATGCAATAGTATAAATGAAAAAACAAAAAAGATTTGATGCCAAAAAATATAAGAAAACAAAAAGTACAAATAATGTTATTGAATTATTCATTGGGAATAGTAAAAAGAAAAAGAGGGAGTAAAAGGTAGTATTGCTTAAATATAACCAATCAATTGGAAATGACCTAGAGTGAATTAGGCTAAGTGAAATAAGTCAGACAGATAAAGACAAACACCACATGATTTCAGTTACATGTGGAATCTAAAAACAAAACAAAACAAAAAACAAATTAACAGCAACAACAAAAGAGAAACATAAATATAAAGAACAAAACAGTGGTTGCTAGAGGAGAGGGTGGTAGAGGGATAGGCAATATAGGTGAAGAGGATTGTGAGATATAAACTTCCACTTATAAATAAGTCATGGGGATGAAAACTACAGCACAGGAAATATATTCAATAACATTGCAATAACTATGTATGGTGACAGATGGTGGTGAGCATTTAATAATGTATATACTTGTGGAATGCTGTATACGTGAAACTAATATAAATATTATTAATATTACATGATATGGTAAGTATAATTATTAAAATTAGATAAAATATAAATTATATTTATATTAACTAAGTTATATACTAACATATTTATTAACATTAACATAATATTAAATAATAGTATGATATACAATAATTAAAATTATTAATAATACCATTGTAATTGATTTAAAAAGAAAGTAGTCTTCCTGATTGCAGAAGAAAGGGTAAAGAAACTAAACAAGAGTTGAAAACAATGAGAAAGAATGTAATGTTGAGGGTGGAGAAAGAATGGGAATTACATCATTCCAAGAAAGAAGACCAGAATCACTCAAACAAAAGTAGTGATAAAGACATACCTAAAAAGAACTTCCAGAACAGGAAAGAAGCCCAATTATGCAAACTATTTCTGATAGAATTAATGAAATGAGACCTACATGGAGATATGTTCTGTTAAGATACTTGAATTATAGTGATGAAGGAAAAAAAATAACCATGGGAAGGAGAAAACAACAGGTTATCTACAATGGAATAAATATAATGGCAGTTTTATGTTTCTCCTCTTTGAGATAAAATGTCAGAATACAATATAGGAATAATGAGTACTGTCGGAAAAAAAACTTCTGTCTCAAAAAAAAAAAAGAATCACCCAATTTTCATCTCTATACCATACTGCCTTCTTTAAAATTAGGGTGCCTGGATGGCTCAGTGGGTTAAAGCCGCTGCCTTCGGCTCAGATCATGATCCCAGGGTACTGGGATCGAGGCCCACATCGGGCTCTCTGCTCAGCGGGGAGCCTGCTTCCTCCTTTCTCCTCTCTCTCTGCCTACTTGTAATCTCTCTCTCTCTGTCAAATGAATAAATAAAGTCTTTAAAAAAATTATAATAATTACATCATAAATGATTACTCAACAGACAACATGTGTAGACAGCATATGCAACATTTTCAAATCAGTCTTACAAAGCTACAACATATTCTCACAAAATATTTTTCATTTGTTAATAATTTTCTAATTATTTGTTAATAAGTTTCTAAGATACAAGATATTTCTTTACCTGGTTGATACTTTTTTCTAAAGAATTTATTTGTTTATTTGAGAGGCAGAGACAGAGATAGTGACAGAGAGCACATCTAAATGAAAATTAATACATTTTTAGAAATCATGCAATATATAGTTTGAAATATTTTGTCTATTTCCAAACAAAAAAAATGCAGTCATATTAACCTATTTCAGATTTTCAATCAGAACTTATCACATATAACCTTAATCCAACCTAGTGGTTACATTTCCTCACTATGTAGGCTAGAGCTCCATCAAGCCTAATAGGATCTTTTTCTTTAACTTTTTATTTTAATTCCAGTTAGTTAACATACAGTATTATATTAGTTTCAGGTGTATTTTCTGAATACAGTGAAGTAAGACTCAAGCTTAAAGGTGAAATTCAAATTGTCCAATTTTTTTTGTTCCAGTTCCAGCACAGGATCTGGAGACAGACATCCCTGAGTGTAAAGCCCAATTCTACAAATTTAATGATGCTAGGCAAGTTATTTCACCTCGTGAGCCTCAGTTCCTTCATCTATTATATAGAAATAATACTACTTGACTCAGTGTTTGTGAAAACTTACATTATCTAAAGGCATCCATGAGGACTCTATAAGGTACATAGTAAGCACTTAATAAACATACAGACATTATTTTAATAAATAAGAATTCCAATTGCAAAGATTCTTCTTTCTGCATCTTTCTTAAAAAAGACAAAGGAACTCTATGTTTCCATATAAAAATATCTCAGTTTATCTATCAAACACAAAAATTTCAATTGCACCTCTCATTTTTGATACCAGATTTCTAAAAGGTACACTCTCCATAAATGTACTACAATTCTTTAAGTAAAATAATCTTAACAATGACAGTAAAAACTCAAAGTCAATTTAAAAGCAAATTAAATCAGCATACCCATCAAGTAGACCCTTCTAAAGTCAGATGTCACAGAAGTCAACAAAATTGGTCTCACTTCTGTCATAATTTTTTTTTCTTAAAAAGAATTAGCTCCTTAAGAACAGGAACTCTATTGTGTATACCCCACTATGCCCCATGCCTAGATAAAACCCAGCACACAGAGGCATTTAATGTTTATTGAATTAATGTTTATTGAATTAATAAACTGAATGTTTACTTTGAATGGCTTATAGAGATAGTTTACATAATTACATGACTATAACTTACAACACTAAACTAATGTACAAAAAATGGTAATGGCTAACATTTATTGAGTGCTTTCTATGTATTGGTCACTATTTCACTCATTTCACATATATTACCTAATCTAATGCTCACAATAACCCTATGACATAGATAATATTAATAGCTTCATTTTATTGATATGGAATTAGAGTTAACAAGGGATTTGGCATTTAATTGTTGCAATTATTAGATCAATAACCAATATTAGTTATATTGAAAAATAAATAATATACTGCATATGAATGCACTTAACAAACTGTATAATCAGATATGGCTATGGAACCATTCTTTTCTCCTTAGCATATGCAGATTTATCTCTAAAATTTATGAAAATAGAGAAAAAAAGATAAGCACAATTATAAGAAAGTAACAATAGAGAATATATTTTTGTAGGCCTGGTAGCAAAAAAATTTCCATTCAGGAACAGTTAAATAGCAAACTTTTAAATCTGCACAACCCTTCAAAAAGTTTTACAGTGTTTTCTAACAACAGTAGTAGAAAAATACCTCATTCCAATTTAGTGATACCAAATTGAATTATGCCTTAAGTTTGTATGCATAAGAGTCCTTTGAAATCCATTACTTTATTACTGTAACTCTTCAAGATCAAGAATAACTGTGAGCTTTGGGGCACCTGGGTGTCTCAGTCAGTTGAGCATCACACTCTTGGTTTCAGCTCAGGTCATGATTTCAGAGTCATGAGATCCAGTCCTGCCTCAAGCTCTATGCTCAGTAGGAGTCTGCTTAAGTAACTCTCCCTCAGTCCCACCCCCCTTCTCTCGCTCTTTCTCTCTTCTCTCTCTCTCTCTAAAATAAATAAATATATATATATTTTTAATTTTTATTTTTTAATTTTATTTTTTCAGTGTTCCAAGATTGTTTATGCACCACACCCAGTGCTCCATGCAATACATGCCCTCCTTAATACCAATCACCAGGCTCACCCATCCCCGCACACCCCGCCCCTCCAAAACCCTCAGTTTGCTTCTCAGAGTCCACAGTCTCTCATGATTCATGAAAGAAATTGAAGAAGACACAAAATGATGGAAAAACATTCCATGCTCATGGATCAGAAGAATAAACATTGTTAAAACGTCTATACTGCCCAGAGAAATCTTGGGGAAAAAAAAGAACATCTGTGGAATTTGACAAAAGGAATGAAGAAAAAAAGAACAAAGTTGTAGAAGATAAAGACATGGGTTTTTCTCCTGCTCTGTCCTTTAAACTATGTAGCCTTGAGCAAGTTACTTAACCATTCTGAACATGAGTTTCCTTATCTGTTAAATGGGAGTAATATTAGTAATTAGTGCAGATGTAATGACATAAATTTTATTAGCCACATTATAGATCAAAGCCCATTTAGGGTTCATTATTCAATAAATGGTAGTGGTTCTCATCATCATGAGTTTATACTGTTAAGTAAATTGAAACCCCAAGTAGTTATAACTTGTTCAAGGTCACATGATCGTGTACAAAAGAAATACTACTAGACTTGATATACTTTAACTCTCACTCCAGTATTATTTTGTCAAAAATTATATAGCTTTAGGGCACCTGAGTGGCTTAGTCAGTTAAGCAACCGTTTTCAGCTCAGGTCATGAGCACAGGGTCCTGTGATGAAGACCTATATTGGGCTCCCTGCTCAGGATCCCTCCTAGTTAGTTGGCTCATGCTCTCTCTCTCACTCTCAAATAAATAAATAAAACTTTTTAAAAATTATGCAACTTTGTATCTTTCTTTACCAGAGAGAACTATAAAATACTCATCCCAGCAAAGAAATTGTTTAATTTTTTTCTATGAGATAGTTTTAATTCATACAGACTTTTATTTAATAAAAGGTATCCCCAAAAGTTGATTTTATACTGGAATATGCATGTCAGAAAACAAGCAATTCTAGAAATAATTGTCAGTCAATCTATGGTTTGCTTGTTATGGCAGAAATAAATTGAACTCTGCTGTGGCTTTTTTTTTTTAAGATTTTATTTATTTGACAGAGAGAGACACAGTGAGAGAGGGAACACAAGCAGAGGAGTGGGAGAGGGAGAAGCAGGCTTCCAGTAGAGCAGGGAGCCGGATGTGGGGCTCAATTCCAGGATCCGGGATCATGACCTGAGCCAAAGGCAAAAGCTTAACAGCTGAGCCACCCAGGCGCCCTGGTCTGCTCTAGATTTTTGACATGTAATTCTGATACTGATAGGTTCACATATATTTCTCTCTCCTTTACCTGCTAACAGGAAGCATTTTGTGATGGTGTGTCTACTAGTAACCACTTACATGTCCCTTAAACAGAAAGCTACCATCTATAATCACATTACCAATGGTCAACAGTTTACTGTACTGATGGACAGAACACTAAGATAGCTTTGCTATGAAAATAAGATGCTCTTATCTAAAATCCCACTCTTGTGTTGATTAGAAACACAATTATCAATCCCCATGTTCAGGAATCTGAGTTCAAACCTCAGTCTTGGCAAGATAGCAACCAAACCATATGTCCTAATAGGAAAAACCATATGTCCCTAATAGGAAAAGAGAAAGGCAGAGTTTATTTTGTTAGACTTAGCTGGGTGTTTTAGAGGGTTTTTTTGTTTTTGTTTCTGTTGTTGTTGTTGTTGCTGCTGCTGCTGCTGCTGTTTTGTATTTCAGATTAAGGGAAAACGTGTTTGGGCTTTAGGAAATTTTTTTTTTTAGAGAGGGGGTTGGGGCAAAGGAAGAGGGAAAGAATCTTAAGTAGGCTACACATGTGGAGCCCAATCTGGGACTCAATCTCAAACCCTGAGATCATGACCTGAGCTGAAATCAAGAGTCAGAAGCACTGGGTGTGAAGCATAAACAATGAATCTTGGAACACTGAAAAAAATAAAATTAAATTAAGATGCTAAAAAAATTTAAAAAATATATTTATTTCTTCATATAGTTAAAAAGAGAGAGAGAGAGCCAGATGCTTAACCAACAAGCCACCCAGGTGCCCCTAGGCTTTAGGAACTTTTAATTGTATTACAATTTTATTACATGTCAGGGCTATGTTGGGATGGTTGGTGCAATTATGTCATCCATCATCTTTTAATCAGAGTGGTGCTGGGTTAGTTTCCCTCATTTTCATTGGAAAAATACGATCAAGGCAATGAAGATACAAATATTAAATAAAATACTGTCTCTGCTCTAAAGTATCTCTCAACCTACTGGGAAAGACAGATTTGCAATAATCTTTACAACATAGGGTGCTGAGATGGGCACCTAACTGGACAATGGATACAAAATGATCAATAAATGAGATAGAATCCTTGAATACAGACAGAGGGAGCTAAATGAGCAAAAACAATGGAAGATGAAATGCCTGGCATAGTCAAAGAAATAAAGATATTACAAGATGGTTAAAATCTAGTGGGAGGAGGGAAAACTAAGGGTAGAAAGGTACAGAGAAGCCAGCACATGAAGGAACTTGCATGTTATTTTGAGGAGCTTGGACTTTATCCTGAGGCCTGATTTGAAGGTGGTAAGTGGCATGGATCGAATGTGTGTTGAAAAATATTTTCACCTCATATGGTGAAAAGAAGTTCAAATGCCAGAACCTGGGCTAATCACATGACCATTGGCCCACAACCCCAAAATGCAGAAGACAGTACTGTATTTCTATATTAACATTATTAGAAAGAAATCATCTTTTTTGATCCTTTAACTCTTAATAACAATGTTCTCTGAGGTATAAATGGTCTCTTGCTGAATCTATGTGCTTCAAGAAATGCAACAAGAGATAAAGGGAGGAGAGAATAAAGAAAACAGTCATTGACTGGTTATCTACCACATGTGAAACACTGTATTAAGTACTCTAAATATATTTTCACTTCATCTTCTCCATGACTTAAGTCTTATTACATCCACTTTACAGATTTGTAAACTGAGACTCAGAGGAATTAAACTGCCCACAAACACACAGCTATTGTTAAGATCTATCCCAAGGGTGTCAATCTCCAAGGCTTTTTTCTTTTTAATATAACACTCTACTCCCTGGAAAAAGGGGAGAGGGAAGAATGCAAGTTAAGGAAGGGGCTAGGGAGCACCAAACAATACAGGAATATATAAGTACCATTGCTACTTTATCTATTGCAAATATTTGCATTTAAATGCTGTAGAAAAGATTTCTGGATATGGCACTGTGACAAAGTAAATTAATCATTTCTATAAAAAAACACAAGTATAAAACTAAACAAAGTTGTCCAAAATAATATCAGGTCTCTGGAAGTTTAGCAAAGACAGCCAACAAAATGAGAAGCATTTATTCAAGAGAAACTTTTAAAGCTTTGGATAAGAATAACAGAACTTGGCAGCCTTCTTGCTTGGGACTGCTCCTATTCCACTCCCCAGTTCCACAGATGAAACTGCAATTGTTTTATCAATGTGGGGGTGACAACAAAAACCAGAACACATGGCAAAAGGCTACATACAGCTTTGTCAGATTAATTTGGTGAACTTGTTATAAAGCAAATGGGGAAAAAAAACT
Source organism: Ailurus styani (assembly GCA_002007465.1). NCBI lineage: Eukaryota > Metazoa > Chordata > Mammalia > Carnivora > Ailuridae > Ailurus > Ailurus styani. The sequence goes on along the minus strand of LNAC01000691.1, from coordinate 228,931 downwards.
AGCTGATCTGAGGTTGCAGTTCCAATTGTTGCTATCATGGGAGAGTTAGACATTTAAGGAGATCTTAAACATGAAAAAGCCATTGGAAGATGGAAATAAACTTGCCACACATCCCTCTTTGGCTTTCTTGGAAATTATGAGAATGGATTGGGAGACCTGTAAGAGTCTAGCAAGAAGTGAGAAAAAAAAAGAAGTGAAAACTAAGGGGTGCCAAGCCCTTAGGCTCAGAGCCCCGCATCAGGCTCCCCACTTACTGGGAAGACTGCTTCTCTTTCTTCCAATCCTCCTGCTTGTATTCCTTCTCTTGCTATCTCTCTCTCTGTATCAAATAAGTAAGTAAAATCTTTTTTTTAAAAAAAAGGAAAGCTAAGACAGACTTGAGAACAACCTGTAACTGTGAATAAACTCCCCAGGCCTCACACTAATCAATTGGCAAGACAGTGGAAGTCTTAAGGGCTTGGAGGTATTTGAGGACAATTAATACACAACTCATTGACTGACAGCTAATCAATGAAAACACAGAGGTGACTTACAGGAAGCCAGACTAAATAATAAAAATAATATATGATGCAGCTAAAGCAGTCCTTAAAGTGAAATTTATACCTTAGAATGCTTTATTAACTTAATTCAATGGAAGGAAGCCTTTCACAATATATATAAATCAAATCATTCTGTTGAACACTTTAAATGTCTTACAATACCACAATAAAATTGTAAAAAAAACATGTATTACAAAAGACGAAATCTAAAATCAATAATCTAATCTACTTCAAAAAGCTAGCCAAGAATAGTAAATCAAAAACAAAGTAAGTAGAAGATAGAAAATAAAAAAGATCAGACTGGTAATCAATAAAAAGAAAACAGAAAAACTATAGAATTGATGAACTCAAACAATGACTGTTTGATAAGATCAAGAAAGTTGGCAGACCTTCAGCTAGAAACTAACCAAGAAGGAAAAATAAAGATATACATTTCTAAAATAAGTAATGAAGGCTGAAACATTGTTACTGACTTTACAAAAGACAAAAAATTCACCACCTACTCCAGTTAATGTAGTTAATTTCATTACTCATTTCTGTAGGATTTGATAGTCTACGACCCAGCCTCTAGGTTCTGAAGTACCATTTTTCTTAATACAGCTCCAACAACTTGTAATAAGTCATGTGTTAAGTATTACCCTAACTATAATTTCTATCTCTCTGTCAAATTTAAAGGAATTTCTTTTCAGAAATCAATAAACTTCAACAATTACTCAGTGAATATTTACAGAGCACCTAGTTTAGCCAGGTATTCCGATGACTGTTGCTGACACTATAATGAATAAAATAGCTTCTGCCTTTAAAACAGAACCCACAGTGCAGTGAGTGATACAGGTATAAACAGGTATAAACAAGCACGGTGACTCCTCTCCAGGGACAAAGGAGCTGGCTGTTGCAATTTCCTTCCTGATCCCAACTCCCCCACCACCGCTCAGCATAAAACTGCTTCAATAAACAGCACATCTCAAACACTGACTGCCTCACTTATATATACCAAGTTCTGTCACTGTGTGCTCTGCTGATACTGCTTTTCTCAGGGAAGTGTGCCTAATGATCAGCACAGAAGGTCCCTTCCCCAGAAGACCAGCAAGCCCCTCCCCCACCAAACACAAACTATATCTACTGATCAGAGAGTTCTGCAAAGCTTCACTTCTAGTGGAAATAGCATCAGGTCTCATGTAACAGGTAGACCAGAGCACACCTAGTTAAACCTCACCACAATCTGGCCAAGGTCCAAACACTTCCCACTGCAGCCAAGGATAACCGCTGCAAATGACTGTCCTACAGGATAGAGCAGCCAAAACACAGCAGCAGAGTCCATGAGGCATACACCAGAGACACTTCCTGAACTGTCAGGAGCTGGACATTATATGACCTCTTCATCAAACAATTACTCTCAGGCACAGGAAACATAACAGGACTGTGTAACACAGAGAAGAAGACAGATATCTAGACAAAATGCCAAGACAAAAGAATTCAGCCCAAAGAAGGAACAAGAAAAGGTCATGGACAGAGATCTAATTGAAACAGCTATAAGTAATACGTCTGATGTAGAATTTAAAGTAACAATAATAAGGATACTCACTCGGCTTGAGAAAAGCCTGAGAGACTTCAGAGAAACCATTACTGCAGAGATAAAATAGCTAAAAAACAATCAGGAGAAATGAAAAGTGCAGTAACTGAGATTTGAAACAGGCTGGATGAATTGACCACAAGGATGGAAGAACAGAGGAACGAATAAGTAATAGAAGGTAGATTGATTGAAAATAATGAAGCTGAACAAAGGAGAGAAGGAAGAATTATGCATCACAAGATTACACTTATGGAACTCATTGATTCTGTCAAACATAAAAATATCCATATCATAGCAGTCTCAGTAGGAGAGAGAGAGAAAAGGGGGAAGCAGGGGTTATTTGAGGAAATAATAGCTGAAATTTCCCTAATCTGGGGAAGAAAATAGACATCCAAACCCAGGAGGCCCAGAGAACTCTCATCAAAATCAACAAAAGCAGGCCAATACTAAAGCATACTGTCGTTATTTTGCAAAATATAGTGATAAAGAAAAAATCCTAAAAGCAATAAGACAAAATAAATCCCTAACTTACAAGGGAAGACAGACGAGGTTAGCAGCATATTTCTCCACAGAAACTTGGCAAGCCAGAAGAGAGTGGCATGATATATTCAATGAGCTGAATGGGAAAAATCTGCAGCCAAGAATACTCTATCCAGCAAGGCTATCATTCAGAATAGGAGAGATAAAGGGCTCCTGAGTGGCTCAGTCAGTTAAGCGTCTGCTCAGGTCATGATCCTGTGGTCCTGGGATCAAGTGCCACACTGGGCTCCCAGTTCATGACTACTATACCAATGCTGCAAGAACTATTAAGAGGGAATTTTTGAAGGGGAAGGAAAGACCAAAAGTGACAAAGAGTAGAAAGGAATAGAGAGTACCTCCGGAAACAATTACAAAAAGGTAACAAAATGGCACTAAATGCATATCTATCAATAATTACTCTGAATGTAAATGGAATAAATACTCCAATAAAAGATATAGGGTGTGGGCGCCTGGGTGGCTCAGTGGGTTAAGGCCGCTGCCTTCAGCTCAGGTCATGATCCCAGGGTCCTGGGATTGAGGCCCGCATCGGGTTCTCTGCTCAGCGGGGAGCCTGCTTCCTCCTCTCTCTCTGCCTGCCTCTCTGCCTACTTGTAATCTCTCTCTCTGTGTCAAATTAATAAATAAAAAATCTTTAAAAAAAAAAGATATAGGGTGTCAGGAAGGATTAACAACAACAACAACAATAAAAAGACATCTATATGCTGCCAAAAGGAGACTTATTTTAGACCTAAAGACACCTTTAGGTTTCTTTCAGATTCAAAGTGAGGGAATGGAGAAATGTCTATAATACATATGAACATCAAAAGAAAGCTGGAGTAACAATGCTTATATCAGACAAACTAGATTTTATTTATTTATTTATTTATTTATTTATTTATTTATTTATTTATTTATTTATAAAAGTTCATCTATTTGAATGAGAGAGCAGGAGCATGTGTGAGTGGGGGCAGGAAAGGGAGAACAAACATACTCCACACTGAGTGTGGAGCACAACATGAGGCTTGATCCCACGACCCTGAGAACATGACCTGAACTGAAATCAAGACAAATGCTTAACTGACTAAGGCACCTAAGTGCACCCATAAACTAGACTTTATTCCAAAGACTGTAACAAGAGATGAAGAAGGGCACTATATCATAATAAAGAGGACTATCCAATAGGAAGATATCAAAATCAAAATTGTAAATATTTATGTCTCCAACATAGAATCACCCAAATATATTTAAAAAATTAACAAACATAAAGGAACTCATTGGTAATAATAAAATAATAACAGGACTTTAACACCCCACTTAATGTACAGAGCATCTAAGCAGAAAATAACATGGAAACTGGCTGTGACTGACACACTGGACCAGACGGACTTCACGGATCTGTTCAGAACATTTTACCTATAGCAGCATAATACACATTCTTTACAAATGCACATGGGTTATTCTCCAGAACAGATCACATACTAGGTGAGAAAACATCCTCAACAAGTACAGAAATATCGAGATCACACCATGCCTATTTTCTGACCACAATGCTACCAAACATGATGTCAACCACAAGAAAAAAACTGGAAAGACCACAAATACATAGAGGTTAAGTAACATGCTACTAAAGAATGGATGGGTCAACCAGGAAATTAAAGAAGAAATAAAGAAGTATGTGGAAACAAACAAAAATGAGAATAGGATTATTCCAAACCTTTGGGATTCAAAAAAAGCAGCCCTAAAAGGGACGTATATAGCAATACAGGCCTCACTTGAGAAAGAAATATGTTTAAAAAACACCATAACCTTACTTCTAAAGGAGCTAAGAACAACAAATGAAGCCTAAACTAGAAGAAGAAGGGAAACAATAAATATTAGAGCAGAAATAAATAGTATTGAAACTAAAAAAAATAGAGAATAGATCGATGAAACCAGGTGCTACTTCTTTGAAAAAAAAAAATTGGTAAACCCCTCGCCAGACTTATTTAAAAGGAAATAGAAAGGAAATACATATATAAAATGACAAATGAGAATGGAGATCACAAGGAACATGACAGAAATACAATAAGACAATATAATGAAAAATTTTATGTCATCCAATCAGACAATCTTGAAGAAATGTTTAAATTCCTAGAAACATATAAACCACCAAAACTGAAAAAGGAAGAAATAGAAAACTTGAATAGACCCACAAACATCAAGGAACGGTGGAGGAGTGGGGAATTCCTTTTCAACTGGTCCCCTGAACTTAGCTAGAAATCTACCAAGCCACTCTGAACACCCATGAAATCAGCCCGAGATGTAAGATTAGTGAAATAAGTCAACCAGAGAAAGACAATTATTAAATGATCTCTCTGATATGAGGAATTTGAGAGGCAGGGTGGCAGTTCATGGGGGGAAGAAAAGAAAAAATGGAACGAGATGAGACCAAGGAAGGAGACAAACCATAAGAGACTCTTAATCTCAGAAAACAAACTGAGAGTTGCTGGAGAGGGACAGGGAGGGATATGGTGGCTGGGTTATGGACAGTGGGGAGGGTATGTGCTATGGTGAGTGCTGTAAATTGTGTAAGACTGATGATTCACACATGTGTACCCCTGAAACAAATAATACATTATATGTAAATTAAAAAAAAGATTATACACGTCTGGATCTCTATGGGGGCAGAGGATCATCAGTGGAGAGGTACAAAAGACGGAGTTGGGATTGTGTAGATACCAGAGGATAAATGGAAGGAGGAGTGAGCCACCAGAAGCTAGCCACTGGAAAGTAATACCCCAGTGCAAAAGTGCCATGTGCTTGGGGACTAGTGATAGCTTGGAGACCGGTGGCTACAAGACAGGAATCGACTGATAACAGCACTCAAACAGAACAAAGGGGCTTAAGGGGCAAACGTTGGAACGGGGCAGCTGCAGGCATAGACCAAGCCCAAGATCCCAGGACGGGCTGCAGCCATAGTGTGCCATCCCCTGAGAGGACCTGGCATGGACTTGAGTGAGCATTCACAAGGGATTGCAGCTACTGCTGCCATCACTACCACCAACAAGGGAGAAGACACTGCTTGGAATGGAGCCCACGATCCCGGGAATGGAAGCCACAGGGCCTGGGTTCACCTGCATACGGATCGCAGAGACAAGTTGGAGCCTCGGTCAACCACAGAGAGGATCGCTCTGTGCATGCAAACCCTGTGGGAGGCTGTGGTTTTCAGCGAAGCATACAGAGGAGGAGTCTGAGTGTTCTGGAGGATTCAGGGAGGAGCAGACTGTGGCTTCTCCCTGAGGTGGAGGTCAGGGTGAGGACAGTTGACTTTTCTCTGACACTCTGAAGAAGCCACCAGAGAACAAAAGCCTCCAGAAACCAAAGCCCAAAAAACTGGTTTCCAAATAGCTAAGCCCTTTGATAGGGGGCAGGGTAAATTTGCCTAGGCAGAATAGACTGAAAAAACGGTGGCAGGCCCCTACCCAAGAAGACAATCTGAAAGGACAAGAGGACAACAACCACAGAGTCCCCATAAAACTGTAAAACCCCAACACCAGGGCGAAAGAGTATATTAAGATCCTCGTATTTTCTCACAGGCTGTACATTTCTTAGATACAAGTTTCACTCACTCTCTCTAATTTTTAAATTCTTTGTCATGATTCTTGGTCTTTTTTCTTAACCTATTTATCATTTCAACTAAAAGTTTCATACAACGTATTCCATAGTAACTTTTTACCTTGAACTTTTTCATGCATATACTTTTCTTTTTCTTCTTAATGTATATAGATATAAGCTTCAATGTCAGCCTTTTCCCCCCTATTCAATACTACCTTTCTGTGTATGCCACTTTTAATTTCCCTGTATCATTGGAAAGTTGAGTTCTCTAACAAAGATAACAAGATACACAAAGGAAGAACTGAAATACCCTTACTCACCCACATTGAGGGATTATTACCACCTTCCTGTCACTCCCCTTTATTTATTTATTTATTTATTTATTTATTTATTTATTTATTTATTTATTATTTACTTATGTACTTATTTTCTTTCTATCTTTTCTTCTTTTGTGGGTCTTCTTGTTTGTTTGCTTGCTTTTGCTTTTGAACTTTACATATGTTACTCTTGGGGCTCATTTTGGCTGGGTTTTTGTTTTTGTTTTTGTTTTTGTTTTTGGCAGTGACTTCCAATTGCTCTGAAAATTCCCAGGGTTCACCTTGCTTGCATAGTGGTTGACATTTTCAGCTGTACATCCCCTCAACCACAACTCGACAGTATGACAAGGAGGAATTCCCAACAAAGAAAAGACCCAGGAAAAAAAAGGACCCAGAGACAGTGGTCTCTCCAGCAGATCTAATAGATTTGGGTCTAAGCAAGATGTCACAAATAGACTTCAGGGTAGCAGTTATGAGGACAAGGCTGGAGAAAACTATTAATGGCAACATAGATTCATTGAGGGCAGAAGTGAGAACAGATCTGGCAGAACTTAAAAATGCTATGAATGAGATACAGTCAAATCTAGATACTCTAACAGTTAGGGTAAATGAGGCAGAAGAACAAATTAGTGATGTTGAAGACAGACTGATAGAAAAGAAAGAGCAGGAGGAGGCCTGGAACAAACAGCTTACAATCCATGAAAACAGAATTAGAGAAATAAATGACACCATGAAACATTCCAATATCAGAGTTCCTGGTGTCCCTGAAGGGGTGGAGAAAGAGAAAGGACTAGAAGATATATTTGACCAAATTGTACCTGAGAACTTCCCTTTTCTGGGGAATGAAACACGTAACCGTGTCCTAAAGGCAGAGAAGATACCCCCCAAGATCAATGAGGGCAGATCAACCCCCAGGCATGTAATAGTAAAACCTGCAAATCCTAGAACCAAGGAAACCATTTTAAGGGAAGGTAGGGGGAAAAAATTCCTTAAGTATAGAGGAAGGAACATCCAGACCTGTCCACAGAGACCTGGCAAGATAGAAAGGGCTGGCAAGACATATTCAGGGTACTAAATGAGAAGAATATGTAGCCAAGAATTCAGCAAGTCTATCATTCAAAATGAATGGAGAGATAAGTAGCTTCTAGGACCAGCGGAGACTGAAAGACTATGTGACCACTAAGCCGACCTTTCAAGAAATATTATGGGGGTTTCTATAAAAGGAGAAAGACCCCAAAGGTGAAACAGAACAGAGATATACAGAGACAATCCATAGAAACAAGGACTTCACAGGCAACGCGATAACAACAAAATCTTACCTGTCAATAATCACTCTAGATGTGAATGGCCTCAATGCTCCCATAAAGTGGAACAGGGTTGTAGACTGGACAAAAAGAAATGACCCATCCATATGCTGTCTATGAGCATTTTGAGAGACTCATATTGAACCTAAAGATACATCCAGACTGAAAGTGAAGGGATGCCGAACTATCTTTCATGCCAGCAGACCTCAAAAGAAAGTTGGGGTAGCAATCCTCATATCAGACAAATTAGATTTTAAGCTAAAGACCATAGTTAGAGATATAGAGGGACACTATATCATTGTTAAAGGGTCTATACAAGAAGAGGATCTAACAGTTGTAAATATCTATGCCCCCAACGTGGGAGCAGCCAACCATATAAGCTAACTGCTAACCAAAATAAAGAGACATATTGATACTAATAAGCTAATAGTAGGAGACCTCAACACTCCACTCAGCAATAGACAGATCATCTAAGCAGAAAATCAACAAGGAAACAAGAGCTTTGAATGACACACTGGACCAGATGGTCCTCATAGATATATACAGAACATTCCACCCTAGAACAACAGAATACTCATTCCTCTTGAACACGCATGGAACTTTCTCCAGAATAGACCACATACTCAGTCACAAATCAGGACTCAACCCATACCAAAAGATTGAGATTATTCCCTGTATATTCTCAGACCACCCACGATGCTGTGAAACTGGAACTCAATCCCAAGAAAAGTTTAGAAGAAATTCAAACACTTGGAAGAATGTTTGGATCACTCAGGAAATCAAAGAAGAACTTAAACAATTTACGGAAACCAATGACAACAAAGACACATCGGTCCAAAACCTATGGGATACAGCAAAGGCGCTCCTAAGGGGGAAATACATAGCCATCCCAGCCTCACTCAAGAAAATAGAAAAATCCCAAATACACAAACTTTCTTTACACCTTAAAGATCTGGAGAATCAACAATAAATGAAACCTAACCCACACATGAGAAGGGAAATAATTAAGATTAAAGCAGAGATTGATGAATTAGTAACGAACTAGAAGCTGGTTCTTTGAAAGAATTAATAAGATCAATAAAGCACTGGCCAGGCTTATCCAAAATAAAATAGAAAGGACCCAAATTAATAAAATTATGAATGAAAGGGTGAGATCATGACTAACACCAAGGAAACAGAATTATTAGAAATTGTTATCAACAGCTATATGACAATAAATTAAGCAATCTGGAAGCAATGCATGGATTCCTGGAAACCTATAAACTACCACGACTGAAACAGGAAGAAATTGACAACCTGAACACACCAATAACCAGTTACAAGATTGAAGCAGTGATCAAAAGCCTCCCAAAAAAAAAGGAGTCCAGGGCCTGGTGGGTTCCCTGGGGAATTCTACCAAACATTCAAAGACGAAATAATACCTATTCTTCTGAAGCTGTTTCAAAAAATAGAAGCAGAAGGAAAACATCCAGACTCTTTCTATGAGGCCAGCATTACCTTGATCCCAGTACCAGGGTCTTTGCCTGGTTCTCCTGTTGGATGAATTTCAGACCAATATCCCTAATGAATATGGATGGCAAAATTCTCAACAAGATCCTAGCTAATGAGATCCAACAGTAGATTAAAAGGATTATCCACCATGACCAGGTGGCATTTATCCCTGGGATCCAAGGGTGGTTCAGCATTCACGTATCAACCAGTGTCATAGAACACATAAATAAGAGAAGAGACAAGAACCACATGGTCCCCTCAATTGATGCAGAAAAAAGCATTTGACAAAATACAGGATACGTCCCTGATTAAAACTCTTCATAGTGTAGGGATAGAGGGAACATTCCTCAATTTCATAAAATCAGTCTATGAAAAACACACAGTGACTATCAGTGGGGAAATCGGGAAAAGCTGAGAGCCTTCCCACTGACATCAGGAACATGACAAGGATGCTCTCTCTCAGCCGCTGTTGTTAACATCATACTGGAATTCCAATCAACAGCAATCAGACAACAAAAAGAAATAAAAGGTATTCGAATTGGCAAAGGAGAAGTCCTACTCTCTTCACAGATTCCATGATACTCTATGTGGAAAACCCAAAAGTCTCCACCCCCAAATTACTAGAACCCATACAGCAATTCAGTAATGTGGCAGGATGCAAAATCAATGCTCAGAAATCAGTTCCTTTCCTACACACTAACAATGAAACTGGAGAAAGAGAAATTAGAGAAATGATTCCACTTACAATAGCACCAAAAAGCATACGATACCTTGGAATAATCCTAATCAAAGAGGTAAATGATCTATGCTCTCGGAACCACAAAACACTCATGAAAGAAACTGAAGACACAAAAAGATAGAAAAACATTCCATGCTCGTGGATCAGAATAAATATTGTCAAGATATCTATGCTGCATGCACCCAAATGTTTATAGCAGCAATGTCCACAACAGTCAAACTATGGAAGGAACCTATATGTCCATCAACAGATGAATGCATAAAGCAGATGTGGTATATATACAATGAAATACTACGCAGCCATCGGAAAACCAAAATCTTGCCATTTGCAATGACATGGATGGACCTAGAGGGTATTATGCTAAGAGGAATAAGTCAATTAGAGAAAGACAATTATCATATGATCTCACTGAAATGAGGAATTTCAGAAAAAAAACAGAATCATAGAGGAAGGGATGGAAAAATGAAACACGATGTAACGAGAGAGGGAGAGACTCTTAATCTCAGGAAACAAACTGAGAGTTGTTGGAAGGGATGGGGTGGCTGGGTAATGGACACTGGGGAGGGTATGTGTTATGGTGAATACTGTGAATTGTGTAAGACTGATGAATGTACCTCTTAAACAAATAATATATTACATGTTAATAAAAAAATTAAAAATAAAATTTTTAAAAAGTCTATGGTGCCCAGAGTAGTCTATATATTCAACGCTATCCCAATCAAAATGCCAATAGCATTTTTCAATATTCTGGAACAAAGAATCCTAAAATTTCTTTGGAAACAGAAAAGACCCCGAATCATCAAGGAAATGTTGAAAAGGAAAAACAAAGCTGGGGGCATCACATTGCCTAATTTTAAGCTATATTATAAAGGTGTCATCACCAAGACAGCATGGAACTGGCAACAACAACAACAACAACAACAAACACAGACACATAGATCAATGGAACCAAATTGAGATCCCAGATATGGATCCTCAACTCTATGGTCAGCTAATCTTTGACAAAGAAGGAAAAAATATCCAATGGAAGAAAGACAGTCTCTTCAATAAATGGTGTTGGGAAAAAAGGACAGTTATATACAGAAGAATGAAACTCAAACATTCTCTTACACCATACACAAAGATAAACTCTAAATGGATGAAAGACCTCTATGTGAGATCAGAATCCATCAAAATCCTAGAGGAGAATATAGGCAGTAACCTTTGTGGCATCGGCCACAGGAACTTCTTTCAAGACATATCTCCAGGGCGCCTAGGTGGCTCGGTGGGCTAAAGCCTCTGCTTTCAGCTCAGGTCATGATCTCAGGGTCCTGGGATCAAGGCCCGCATCAGGCTCTCTGCTCAGCAGGGAGCCTGCTTCCCCCTCTCTCTCTCTGCCTGCCTCTCTGCCTTCTTGTGATCTCTCTCCCTCTGTGAAATAAATAAAAATCTTAAAAAAAAAAGACACATCTCCAAAGGCAAAAGAAACAAAAGTGAAAATGAACTTTTGGGACTTCATCAAAACTAAAAAAGCTTCTGCCCAGCAAAGGAAAAAGTCAACAAAACAAAGAGGCAACCCACAGAATGGGAGAAGATATTTGCAAATGACACTACAGGTAAAGGGTTGGTATCCAAAATCTATATAGAAATTATCAATCTCAACACCCAAAAAACCAAAACAAAACAAATAAGTCAAAAAATGTGCAGAAGACATGAACAAACACTTCCCCAAAGAAGACATACAAATGGCTAACAGAGGGCACCTGGGTGGCTCAGTGGGTTAAAGCCTCTGCCTTCGGCTCAGGTCATGATCTCAGGGTCCTGGATCGAGGCCCACATCAGGCTCTCTGCTCGGCAGGGAGCCTGCTTCCTCCTCTCTCTCTGCCCGCCTCTCTGCCTACTGGTAATCTCTATCAAATAAATAAATAAAATTCAAAAAAAACTTTAAAAAATGGTTAACAGATACATGAACAAATGTTTAACATCATTAGCCATCAGGGAAATTCAAATCAAAACCACATTGAGATACCACCTTATACCAGTTAGAATGGCAAAAATTAACAAGGCAGGAAACAACAAATGTTGGAGAGGTTGTGGAGAAAAAGGAACCTTCTTACACTGTTGGTGGGAATGCAAGTTGATACAGTCACTTTGGAAAACAGTGTGGAGGTTCCTCAAAAAGTTAAAAATAGAGCTACTCTATGACCCAGCAAGTGAACTACAAAGATACAGGTGTAGTGAAAAGAGGGGCCACTTGCATCCTAATATTCATAGCAGCAATATCCACAATAGCCAAACTGTGGAAGGAGTTGAGATGCCCTTCAACAGACGAATGGATAAAGAAGATGTGGTCTATATATATACAGTGGAATATTATTCAGCCATCAGAAAAGTATGAATACCCACCATTTACATCAACATGGATGGAACTGGAGGGGATAATGTTAGAAGATATAAGTCAAGCTGAGAAAGACAATTATCTTATGGTTTCACTTATATGTGGAACATAAAGAATAGCATGAAGGACATTAGGAGAAGGAAGGGAAAAATGAAGGGGGGATATCAGAAGAGAAGATGAACCATGAGAGACTCTGGGAAACAAACTGAGGGTTTCAGAGGGGAGGAGCATAGGAGGATGGGTTAGCCCATGATGGGTATTAAGGAGGGCACAGGTTGCAATGAGCACTGGGTGTTATATGCAAACAATGAATCATGGAACACTATATCAAAAACTAATGAAGAATTTTATGGTGACTAACATAACATAATAAAAAAATACTATCAGCATTTTTCACAAAGCTGGAACAAACAATTCTACAATTTCTATGGAACCACTAAAGACCCAGAATAGCCAAAGCAAATGTGAAAAAGCAAAGCAAAGCAGGTGGCATCACAGTTCCGGACTTCAAGTTACATTACAAAGCTGTAGTAATCAAGACAGTATCATACTGACACAAAAACAGACACACAGAATCAATGGAATAGAATAGAAAACCCAGAAATGAACCCACGACTAGATGGTCAATCAATGTAACAAAGCAGGAAAGAATATCCAATGGAAAAAAAGTCTTTTGAAGAAATGTTCTTGGGGAAAAATGGACAACAAAATGCAAAAGAATGAAACTGGACAACTTTCTTATACCATACATAAAAATAAATTCAAAATGGATAAAAGATGCAAGTGTGAGATAGGAAACCATCAAAATCCTAGAGGAGAACGCAGGCAATAACCTCTTTGACATTGCCTCTTCTGAGGCATGGGAAATAAAAGCAAAAATAAACTATTGGGATTTCATCAAAATAAAAACTTCTGCACATCAAAGGAAACAATCAACAAAACTAAAAGGCAACCTACAGAATGCAGAAGGATCTATGTAAATGACATATCTGTTAAAGGGTTAGTATTCAAAATCTATACAGACTTGTAAAACTGAACTCCTCAAAATGAGCAGTCCAGTTAAAAACTAAGGAGAGGATAAGAACAGAACTTTTTCCAAAGAAGACATACAGATTGCTACAGACACATGAAAAGATGCCCAATATCACTCATCATCAGGGAAATACAAATCAAAACTACAATGAGATATCACCTCACACCCATCAGAATGGCTAAAATTAACAACATGGAAACAACAGGTGTTGGTGAGGAGGCAGAGAAAGGGGAACTTTCTTACACTGGTGGGGATGCAAACCATGTAGGTACTCTGGAAAACAGTATGGAGGTTCCTCAGAAAGTTACCTAGGATCCAGATTTTCACTACAAGGTGTTCATCCAAAGAAAACAAAAATACTGATTTGAAGGGATACATGCACCCCAGTATTTATGGCAGCATTATCAACAATAGACAAATTATGGAAAAAGTTCTAATGTCCATTGACTGATAAATGTATAAAGACAATGGTGTGTGTGTGTGTGTGTGTGTGTGTGTGTGTGTGAGTGAGAGAGAGAGAGTACACACACCGCAGTGGAATATTATTCAGCCATAAAAAGAATGAAATCTTGCCATTTTAAATGCTGTGGATGGAGCTAGAGACTATTAAACTAAGTGAAATAAGTCGGTAAGAGAAAGACAAATACCATATGATTTCAGTTATATGTGAAATTTAAGATAAAACAAATGAACATAGAGGGGGAAAATAGAGGGAAAGCGCAAACTGACTTTTAACTACAGAGAAAAATTGTTGGTTACTGGAGGGGAGGTGAGCAGTGCAGATCATTTAAACAGGTGAAGGGTATTACGGAGGGCACTTGTAAAGAGCACCTGATGTTCTATATAAACGATTAATCACTAAAACTAGAAACTAGTATTACACTGTAATATTAACTGTAATTTAAATAAAAACATGAAAAATAATAAAGTAAAAAATTTTTAAAAATGAAAAGTAAGAGGCCTAGAATGAACCTATTAGGAACCCTTCTCTCACAAAAAGAATCAAAACCAAAATCAGATCTTCAGTTCAACTTTCCCAACTCCCTAGCCCATGCCTGCCTTTTCTCCTCTAAACAAAACTGGGCACTGTGGAGAAGATAGATATATTTTTTCAACCATCCTTAGTTTGGCATTTCTTCAGGCTGATGAGTCAGAAGGAAAAAATCATTACCTGGTAACAGTCTAACTATATACCTACATCTGCAAACTACTATTTTCCAAAAAAAAAAAGAACTAAATCACCATTAAATGGTACAATTACAGTCTTTGAAAGATAGTGAGGTGTCACTGTGAGATTTGATTAATCACAACTTGATACAATGAAAATATGTCAAACAGTAACAAAACAAGATGTCAAGTCACAACAAAAGTGCAGCACATGCAGTTAATATCATGATCTTCCTTACTCCATATTGATTTTGTTTATGGCATTTATAATGAGCTTTTGACATTTGAGTGATAGCTACACCAAGATAAGAAATTAGAACACCTGGGTATTAGCTTTCCTTAAGAAATAGGCACTGCTGAAACTAGAATTAAAAATTATTGACAACTAAAATGCTTTTAAATGTCTCAGAGATTTTAAGTTTCATGGCTGAGGTGTGGAAAATGGCAGTCCTTACGGATCATCTAATCCACAGATTTTCATTCTGTTTTCCACCAGAGATGGGACACTCTAAGGAAGGCCATTCCTAGAAGGACCCCAGCTGAGAAAACTGCTCATGAAAGGAAACTATGTTGTTGGTATCTTCCATAAGTCATTTGGAAGAATTTTAAAAGGAAATTTTAAGTTTAAATATCAGGAAATAGTACTAAGCCCACCTCATGGAGTCCACAACTCACCTCAAACAAAAGGCCCTGATAGGCCATCTTAGTTGCTCTACCCAAGAAATGGGCCAGCCTGTAGGCAATGATTTTTAACATTACAACTATAAGTATTGAGGGGAGAGAGTATATATCAAACACACCACATGAAAGAAATAAGATTTGAAAATCATCCTCCAAGGAGTGTACACCTTCCAGTTCAGAATCACTTATTTCAATGAACCACTTTATTTCACAAATTAAGAAACTGAGATTTACACAAAGTCCGACCTCATCTTAGTAACAGATGTAACTAAGGACCCAAGTTTCCTGACTGCAAGTTATCTCTGAGTACTCTCACTAATAATAAACCCCACACAGCCGTACTACTGGCTGGTTTACAAAAAAAGCATTTCTATGTTCGTTATTTCATTTGATGCACATAATAATCCTGAGGGTTAGGCATACTAAGGATGATTATTAGTATTTTGTAGATGAGAAAGCAAAGATCCAGAAAGGTAAAATGACTTACCCTAGGTCACATGGACACTTTGGGATTGACAGATCTGAACTTCAGTATTTCTGATCCTAAATCCATTGTTGCTATCAAGCCACTCTATTAATTCATCTAGACTTAATAATTTTCGGCGGCAAGATGGCGGAGGAGTAGGAGACCGATTATCATCAGGTCCCAGGAATTCACCCAGAGAGCTATCAAACCATTCTGAACACCTACAAATTCTACCGGAGATCGAAGAGAAGAAGAGCAGCAAGTCTAGGAACAGAAAATCGACCACTTTCTGGAAGGTAGGACGTGCGGAGAAGTGAATCTGCGGCGACGGGAAGATAGACCCCGGGGGGAGGGGCCGGCTGCCGGCAAGGGAGCGAGCAGCGGAGCACAGACTCAGAACTGTGAGAAGTCGGCTCCACTGAGGGACGTCGCCCCAGAGACCAAGCGGGGGGTGAAGCCCCTGCAGGGACAGTGTGGTCTCAGGACCCACGGGGACACAAAAAGACCAGGGGTGTCTGAGCGCGACCGAGCTCCCAGGTCTCAGAAGCCGGCGGGAGAGACGGAGCTGAGCTGAGGTGTCTCTCAGCTTGGGGTTACCTTGGGCTGGGATCTGAAGCTCAGCCGGGCCACTGATCTGTGAGCGGGGACCCCACGGGCAGCAGACCCGGAGAGACTCACCTTCCTCCTCCGGGAGCAGCGGTGCGGGAGTGGCTGCAGGATCTGCCGGGTTTGGAGATTCTAAGCGGGGCCGCGCCAGAGATAGAGACACTCAGTCACAGGCCGGGTGAGCTCGGAGCGCGGCCGGAGACCAGGAGACGGGAGGGACTGCTTTTCTCTGAGGCGCGCTGAGGACTGAGGCCCCAGGCTCTCGGCTCCTCCGGGTCGGAGACTGGGAGCCGCCATTTTCAGTCCCGTCCTCCAACGAGGTACGGAAAGCGTTCAGGGAACAAAAGCTCCTGAGAGCGAACCCGAGCTGATTACTTAGCCTGGCCCCTGGCGAGGGCGGTGGGAATCCGCCTCGGGCAGAGACACTTGAGAATCATAGCAACAGGCCCCTCCCCCAGAAGACCAAGAGAAACAAACAAACAAACCATCCAGTCAAAGTCAAGTTCAAGACGGCTAAGCGTTGCGGAACCCCAGAACTACGGAAAAGCAACGGAGACAATTCATGGCTTTTTCCCCATGATTCCTCAGTCGTTCAAAGTTAAATTCATTGATTTTTTTTTTCTTTGAAATTTTTTCTTACTTTTTTCTTTTAAAATTTTTCCCTTTTCCTATTTTAACGTTCTTAACTCTTTTATCATATCAACACTTTTTATTCTTTTTTTTAAAATTTTCATTGTTATAATCATATTTTATCCCTTCATGGTTTTTAACCTTATTTTTTTGGATACTTATAGGGTCTGTTCAATTCACCAATCTAATAGAGATAGATATAGATAGAGATAGAGATAGATAGATATATGGAGTCATAGACAAAGATATAGAAACAGAAATAGATAATATAGATACAGGATTTTGTTTTATTCATTTTTGTTTAGTTTTTGTATGATTTTGTGTTTTTGGGTTTTTGTTTGTTTGTTTGTTTGTTAGTTTTTGGATTTGGTTTTTTTTTTTTTTCCCCCTTACTTTTCTACCCAGTTCCAGGTCTCTTCTGAGTAGGTTAGTGTATATTTCTCTGGGGTCATCGCTACCCCTTAGTATTTAGTTCTCTCATCCATCTATTCCTATCTGCATAAAATGACAAGGCGGAAAAAATCAACACAAAAAAAAGAACAAGAGCCAGTAATGACGGCTAGGGACCTAATCAATGCGGACATTAGTAATATGACAGAACCAGAGTTCAGAATGACGATTCTTAAGGTGCTGGCTGGGCTTGAAAAAAAAATGGAAGAAAATAGAGAAGCTGTCTCTAAAGAAATAAAAGACCTTTCTGGAGAAATAAAAGAACTAAAATCTAACCAAGCTGAAATCAAAAAAGCTATTAATGAGGTGCAATTGAAAATGGAGGCTCTTACTGCTAGGATAAATGAAGCCGAAGATAGAATTAGTGATTTAGAAGACAAAATGTCAGAGAAAAAAGAAGAGGATGAAAAGAGAGACAAACAACTACTGGACCATGAGGAGAGAATTCGAGAGATAAGTGATGCCATAAGACGAAACAATATTAGAATAATTGGGATCCCAGAAGAGGACGAGATTGAGAGAGGGCCAGAAGGTATATTGGAGCAGATCTTAATACAGAATTTCCCTAATCTGGCAAAGGGAACAAGCATCAAAATCCAGGAGGCACAGAGAAGCCCCCCCAAAATTAATAAAAATAGGTCCACACCCCGTCATCTAATAGTAAAACTTACAAGTCTTAGTGACAAAGAGAAAATCCTGAAAGCAGCTCGGGACAAGAGGTCTATAACATACAATGGTAGAAATATTAGATTGTCAGCAGACCTATCCACAGAGACCTGGCAGGCCAGAAAGAGCTGGCATGATGTATTCAGAGCACTAAATGAGAAAAATCTGCAGCCAAGAATACTATATCCAGCTAGGCTCTCACTGAAAATAGAAGGAGAGATAAAAATCTTCCAGGACAAACAAAAACTCAAGGAATTTGCAAACACCAAGCCAGCCCTACAGGAAATATTGAAAGGGGTCCTCTAAGCAAAGAGACCTTAAAGAAACATAGACCAGAAAGGAAGAAACACAATATACAGTAACAGTCACCTTACAGGCAATACAATGGCTCTAAATGTATATCTCTCAATAGTTACTCTGAATGTAAATGGACTAAATGCCCCAACTAAAAGACACAGGGTATCAGAATGGATAAAAAAACAAGACCCATCGATATGCTGTCTACAAGAAACTCATCTTACACGCAAAGACACCTCCAGATTTAAAGTGAGGGGATGGAAAACAATTTACCATGCCAATGGACAGCAAAAGAAAGCTGGAGTGGCAATCCTTATATCAGATAAACTAGACTTTAAGGCAAAGAATATCATAAGAGATGAAGAAGGACACTATATCATACTAAAAGGATCTGTCCAACAAGAAGATCTAACAATCATAAATATCTATGCCCCTAACATGGGAGCAGCCAATTATATAAACCAATTAATAACAAAATCAAAGAAACACATTGACAAGAATACAATATTAGTAGGGGACTTGAACACCCCCCTTACTGAAATGGACAGATCATCAAAGCAAAAGATCAACAAGGAAATAAAGGCTTTAAATGACACCCTGGACCAGTTGGACATCACAGATATATTCAGAACATTCCATCCCAAAACAACAGAATACACATTCTTCTCCAGTGCACATGGAACATTCTCCAGAATAGACCATATTCTGGGTCACAAATCAGGTCTCAACAGGTACCAAAAGATTGGGATCATTCCCTGCATATTTTCAGACCATAATGCTCTGAAACTAGAACTCAACCACAAAAGGAAAGTTGGAAAGACCTCAAATACATGGAGGCTGAAGAACACCCTACTCAAGAATGAATGGGTCAACCAGGAAATTAAAGAAGAATTAAAAAAATTCATGGAAACAAATGAAAATGAAAACACAACTGTTCAAAATCTTTGGGATACAGCAAAAGCAGTCCTAAGAGGAAAGTATATAGCAATACAAGCCTTTCTCAAGAAACAAGAAAGGTCTCAAGTACACAACCTAACTCTACACCTACAAAAGCTAGAGAAAGAACAGCAAAGAAAGCCTACACCCAACAGGAGAAGAGAAATCATAAAGATCAGAGCAGAAATCAATGAAATAGAAACCAAAAGAACAGTGGAACAAATCAATGAAACTAGGAGCTGGTTCTTTGAAAGAATTAATAAGATTGATAAACCCCTGGCCAGACTTATCCAAAAGAAAAGAGAAAGGACTCAAATTAATAAAATCATGAATGAAAGAGGAGAGATCACAACCAACACCAAAGAAATACAAACAATTCTAAGAACATATTATGAGCAACTCTACACCAGCAAATTTGACAATCTGGAAGAAATGGATGCATTCTTAGAGAAATATAAACTACCAAAACTGAACCAGGAAGAAACTGAAGACCTGAATAGACCCATCACCAGTAAGGAGATTGAAGCAGTCATCAAAAATCTCCCAACGAACAAGAGCCCAGGGCCAGACGGCTTCCCAGGGGAATTCTACCAAACATTTAAAGAAGAATTAATACCTATTCTCCTGAAACTGTTCCAAAAAATAGAATTGGAAGGAAAACTTCCAAACTCCTTTTATGAGGCCAGCATTACCTTGATCCCCAAACCAGGCAAAGACCCCATCAAGAAGGAGAATTACAGACCAATATCTTTGATGAATACGGATGCAAAAATCCTCAACAAAATACTAGCCAATAGGATCCAGCAGCACATAAAAAGGATTATTCACCACGACCAAGTGGGATTTATTCCTGGGATGCAAGGTTGGTTTAACATTCGCAAATCAATCAATGTGATACAAGACATTAATAAAAGAAAGAACAAGAACCATATGATCCTCTCAATAGATGCTGAAAAAGCATTTGACAAAGTACAGCACCCTTTCTTAATCAAAACTCTTCATAGTGTAGGCATAGAGGGTACATACCTCAATATCATCAAAGCCATCTACGAAAAACCCACAGCGAATATCATTCTCAATGGAGAAAAACTGAGAGCTTTTCCCCTAAAGTCAGGAACACGGCAAGGCTGTCCACTATCACCACTGCTATTCAACATAGTACTAGAAGTCCTAGCCTCAGCAATCAGACAACAAAAAGAAATAAAAGGCATCCAAATCGGCAAGGAAGAGGTCAAACTCTCACTCTTTGCAGATGATATGATACTTTATGTGGAAAACCCAAAGGACTCCACTCCAAAACTGCTAGCACTCATACAGGAATTCAGTCAAGTGTCAGGATATAAAATCAATGCACAGAAATCAGTTGCATTTCTATATACCAACAACAAAACAGAAGAAAGAGAAATTAAAGAGTCAATCCCATTTACAATTGCACCCAAAACCATAAGATACCTAGGAATAAACCTAACCAAAGAGGCAAAGAATCTGTATTCAGAAAACTATAAAGTACTCATGAAAGAAATTGAGGAAGACACAAAGAAGTGGAAAAACATTCCATGCTCATGGATGGGTAGAATAAATATTGTGAAAATGTCTATGCTACCTAGAGCAATCTACACATTTAATGCAATCCCCATCAAAATACCAGCAATTTACTTCAAAGAAATGGAACAAATAATCCTAAAATTTATATGGAACCAGAAAAGACCCCGAATAGCCAAAGGAATGTTGAAAAAAAAAAGCAAAGTTGGCGGCATCACAATTCCAGATTTCAAGCTCTATTACAAAGCCGTCATCATCAAGACAGTATGGTACTGGCACAAAAACAGACACATAGACCAGTGGAACAGAATAGAGAACCCAAAAATGGACCCTCAACTCTATGGTCAACTAATCTTCGACAAAGCAGGAAAGAATGTCCAGTGGGAAAAAGACAGTCTCTTCAACAAATGGTGTTGGGAAAACTGGTCAGCCACATGCAGAAAAATGAAACTGGATCATTTCCTGACACCACACACAAAAATAGACTCAAAATGGATAAAAGACCTCAATGTGAGAAAGGAATCCATCAAAATCCTCGAGGAGAACACAGGCAGCAACCTCTTCGACCTCAACCGCAGCAACTTCTTCCTAGGAACCTCACCAAAGGCAAGGGAAGCAAGGGCAAAAATGAACTATTGGGACTTCATCAAGATTAAAAGCTTTTGCACAGCAAAGGAAACAGTCAACAAAACCAAAAGACAACTGACAGAATGGGAGAAGATATTTGCAAATGACATATCAGATAAAGGGCTAGTATCCAAAATCTATAAAGAGCTTCTCAAACTCAACACCCATAAAACAAATAACCCAGTCAAGAAATGGGCAGAAGACATGAACAGACATTTCTCCAAAGAAGACATCCAAATGGCCAACAGACACATGAGAAAGTGCTCAACATCACTCGGCATCAGAGAAATACAAATTAAAACCACAGCGAGATACCACCTTACACCAGTCAGAATGGCTAAAATCAACAAGTCAGGAAATGACAGATGTTGGCGAGGTTGCGGAGAAAGGGGAACCCTCCTACACTGTTGGTGGGAATGCAAACTGGTGCAGCCACTCTGGAAAACAGTATGGAGATTCCTCAAAAAGTTGAAAATGGAGCTACCCTACGACCCAGCAATCGCACTACTGGGTATTTATCCTAAAGACACAAAGGTAGTGTTCCTCAGGGGCACGTGCACCCGAATGTTTATAGCAGCAATGTCCACAATAGCCAAACTATGGAAAGAACCTAGATGTCCATCAACAGATGAATGGATAAAGAAGATGTGGTATATATATACAATGGAATATTATGCAGCTATCAAAAGAAACGAAATCTTGCCATTCGCAACGACATGGATGGAACTGGAGGGTATTATGCTGAGCGAAATAAGTCAATCAGAGAAAGACAATTATCATATGATCTCTCTGATATGAGGAACTTGAGGGGCAGGGTGGGGGGTTGTGGGGGGTAGGGAGGGAAAAATAATGAAACAAGATGGGATGGGGAAGGAGACAAACCATAAGAGACTTCTAATCTCATAAAACAAACTGAGGGTTACTGGGGGGTGGGAGGGTAGGGATAGGGTGGATGGGTTATGGACATTGGGGAGGGTTTGTGCTTTGGTGAGTGCTGTGAAAGATGTAAGCCTGATGATTCACAGACCTGTACCCCTTGGGCAAATAATAAAAATAAAATTAAAAAAATAAAAATAAATAGACTTAATAATTTTCTATTATGTTGCACTGTTTTCATTCTCAAGACACCAAGAGATCTCAATCTAGGTTCCATTCTATATTCATCACCTTTTAGAGAATGATCAGGTATCACAGCATGAGGTAACTTCATGAGAGCATATACAATCCGAAATTTGTCAAGATCAATTTAGTTTTCGACATAGTCTAAATACAACCCAGGTATTGATCTGAGGTAACACCATCTGGCATTGAAAAAAACCTCCATCTAGGGAAGGTCACTTAGAGACCTGTTTATTCATAACCAATAATAACCTCAAGTCTCAATATTGTCAATATTATTTTATCCCCTCTTTACTGATATTGCTATACAATAATCACAACTCCCTTCTAAAAATGGAAACACACATACCGGCTTTTTGTATTGCTGCTTGGTTTTTATTCAGTTATTATTTTAACTGACCACCATTCTCCACAAATAATTTTTTAAATATTTATTTACTTTATTAATAAAATAATTATACATATTAAGCTATGATATGTTAAACACAGAGATGGGCATTTATATACACTATTTCATTTATGATATCCTCACAACAATCCTATATATATATATATAGGATTGTTGTATATATATATATATATATATATATATATATGTATGTATTATTAGTCACATTTTTGGATGTGGAATCTAATGTAGATATTGTAATAAAGCTGAAATTTTAATTCAGACCCATCTAACTATAGTTCTTGTGCTCTTTCCACTATGTAACACTGCCTCCTAATAATAATAACTACAAAAGGGCGCCTGGGTGGCTCAGTGGGTTAAAGCCTCTGCTTTCGGCTCAGGTCATGATCTCAGGGTCCTGGGATTGAGGCCCGCATTGGGCTCTCTGCTCAGCAGGGAGCCTGCTTCCTCCTCTCCCTGTCTCTCTGCCTGCCTCTCTGCCTACTTGTAATCTCTCTGTGTCAAATAAATAAATAAAATCTTTAAAAAAATAATAATAACTACAAAATATGCCTATGCCCAGAGAGTAATAAAATCCTTAAGAATGCGTGGTATATTGGTAACCATGGTTGTTCTTGCAGCTGTGTCTTTTACTATTCCATCTGTCTAGAATGTCCTTTCTTTCTTTGTTTAGAGAACACCTACATCCTTTCAGACCAAGCTCAATTATAAGACTTCAGAAGCAATTTCTTGTTACCTCTCAAATGAGGCCATTGCTCCCTTCTCTATGCTCAAAATATAATCACATTGCAACCGATCTGAATTCCTTAAGGAAACCACATATTTTTAATGTCTACACTATGCAGGGTAAAATACCAAGACTTCAGTAAGTATCTGTGGAGCACTAAAATTAAAAAGTGGTGTTTTATACAGCATAGAACAGGGAAGGATATCCAGAACTCTTCTGTCATAAGAAACACAGGGTCTTCAGATGTTCCATCTTCATGCATTCACTCATTCAACAAATACGTACTATCTACCATGTGACATACACTTTTCTAGACACCAATGTTCAGTGATGAATAAAACAGAAAATAGTTCCAACTTTCATGAGCTTACATTCTAAAAGCAAGAGACAGAAAATAAAACAAACATGCAAAATATAAAGTAGGTTATATTATAAATATGAAGAAAAAGGACAGAAGATGGGGATACTTAGAAAAACTGGAGTTTTAAATAAGATGGTTAGTTAGGTCTAAGAAAATAACATTTGAGAAAATATCTAAAGGAGATGAGATAATATGCCATTAGGATATACTGAGAAAATCTTTCCAGTAAGAGGAAACAAATACAAAGGTTCTGAGGTAGAAGCCTACTTAGGGGACACATTGTTATGAGGGTGTTCCAGGAACAGCAGAGAAGTCAATGTGCCTGAACTAGAGTGGACTGCTAGGAAAGAAAGAGGATATGAGGTCAGAAAATTAACATAGCTCTATCCGTAGGGATTTGTAAGCAGTTGTAAGGACTTAAATTTTACTCAGCATGAGACAGGGAACCACTGGAGGGTTCTGAAGAAAGAAATGACACACTATGTTAAGAAAAGCTGAAAAAAAAGGGCAACCAGAAATGGGAAGACCAGTTAGAAGGCTACTTCAATAATTTAGCCAAAAGAATTCTCCAGTGACTTGGACCAGGATAACAGCAGTAGAAGTGACAAGAAGTAACTAGATGTGAATATATTTTGACAATTCAACAGACGAACTTTACTGCTGGATTTAGGTATGGTGTATAAGATAGAGAAAGGAATCCAGGCTGTGGAGATGACTCCAGGATTAGGGCATGAGCAACTGAAAGAAAAGAGTTACCATTAACTGAAGTTGGAAATAAAGGTTTTGGAATGAGTATCATGAACTCGATTTTAGTCACTTTAAGTTTTAAATATTTACAGTAATCTAAATGAAGATATCCAGTTAGGTAAACAAGTCTGGAGCTCAGAGGCAAGGATGGAATAGAAGATACACATTTGGGAGACTTTTAGAGTGAAGACAGTAATGTATTTAAAGTCCTGTATTTCAATGAAATCACCCAATCAGTCCTGCACTACACAAAAGTGAGGACCTGAACTGTGTAGAAAACCTCATAGATTCCAACTGGGAAGGACCTGAGAAGATGCCAGTAGATTCCCACAAGAATCCATCCATTTTAAATTATTTTTTGTGGAGGGCACTCAGATTGAGGTTTATAGTTCATTCATTTTAACAAGTCATAATTTTGCTAAGAAAGAATCAGATTAACTACTAAGATTTTAGAATTTAAAGCAAATTTAGAGGTCATATTATATAGTTCTTTCACTTTAGTATATCCCAATGAGGCAAAATGATTTGCCCAAGACCCAAAGTGAACTAATGACCGAACTGGGGCTAAAACCTAGTATCTGACTTCTAATTCCCAGTCCACTCCACACCCTAAGCATTCTTGTGTTCCTGTTTCTATTATTTGTTCTGGAAATTATTTAAAAAGCACCATTGATTTCCTAAGTTTAAGATGACATAGAACATGTACTCCTTTCAAATTCACACCTCCTTGTTGAGGAATCCTGCATCAATCATTGAAGACTACAAGTAACTATCAATTCTAGGAATTGAATTTATTACTCTACTGAACAAACTGAGTTTAGGATGAAGAATGAAATGATCTTAAAATAATCATTCTATAATCTCCTTTGGTAAAGGGGCTGGGATCAAATAAGAGGTATAAATTAGAGCTTGAGTTGAAATGATACCTACCGATGTGTCCATAGATGTTGAAGCATCCTACAGTCTCTGGATTGTTTGTTTGTTGTTATTTGTTTTACTTCTTATTTTGACATAATTATAGATTCTCAGAAAGTTGCAAAGATAATACAGAGAAGTCCATAAACTCTTCACTCAGTTTCCCCCAACATCTACAGCTTACATAATTATAGTAATATCAAAACTACAAAATTGACATTGGCACTGTATGTGTATAGTCCTATGTGTCCTTTTGTAACATTCATATATGAATGTAACTACCAAGGCAACCAAGATACAGAACTATTCCATCACCACAAGGATCTCTCTCATGCTACCCTGACTTCAAGAAATCATTAATCTGTTTTCTATATCAATAGCTTTGTCATTCAAAAATATAAGTGGAACCATACAGTGCATAAATTTTTGAGATTGTGGGGCTTTTTTTCCATCCTCTATAATGTCCTTGAGATCCATTCAAGTTGTGGCATACATCAGTAGTATACATTCCTTTTACCTGCTGAGTATTACCCTATAATATAGGTGTAACATAGCTCATTTTTCCCATTAACCTATTAAGAGGAATTTTGGTTGTTTCCAGTTTGGGCTATTACAAATAAAACTATTATAAATAACAGTGCTATAAACATTCATGTAGTTATTTTTGAATGAACATAAAATTTTCACTTGCTGACAGAAATTCCAGGAAAGCAACTGCTGGGCCATATGATAGTCGCATGTTCAGTTTCTTAAGAAACTGCCAAGGTGTTTTCCAAAATGGCTATCTAGTTTATCCATGTTCTACTATGTTTTACTCTAGCTCTTCTACTAGATATATAGTGACAATTCATTGTGGTCTGAATTTGCATTTCCCTAATGGCTAGTAATATTGAACATTTTTGTGTGCTTATTTTCATATGTATATTTTCACATGTATATTCTCTTTAGTGAAATGTGTCTTCAGATTTTTTTTGCCTCTTTTCTAAATGAATTTTTTGTTTTTACTATTCAATTTTAAGAGGTACTTAAACATTCTTGATATGGCCTGTGGTACTTAACATTAAATGTCAACTTGGCTGGGTCATGGTAGCCAGATATTTGGTCAAAATTATCCCAGATACTTCTATGAAAGTATTTTTTGAATCAGATTAACATTCAAAGGGGTAAACATTGATTAAGGAAATTAGCCTCTATAATGTGGGGAGCCACATCCAATCAGTTGAAGGCCTTGATGAAACAAAGAGTAGCCTCCCCTAGAAACAATTTCTGCCAGCAGACTGCTTTTAGACTTAAACAGTAGCTCTTCCCTGGGTCTCCAACCTGATGGCCCATTTTTCAGCAAGCTTCTACAATCATGTGAGCCAATTCCTTAAAATAAATACCTTTCTCTCTCTCTCTCTCTGTATGAGTATGTATACACACACACACACACACACACACAAATTCTCTTTCTCTCCCTTTCCCTCTCTGTCTCTATAGAAATATATCACATACACACACTCTATTCATTCTGTTACTATGGAGAACCAGACTAAAACAGGGTCCCTCTGTCAGATATGTATTTTGCAAATATTTTTCACAACCTGTAAATTTCCCTTTCATCATCTTAATAAGATCACTGGCATAGCAAAAGTTATTAATTTTCACAAAGTCCAGTTTTATTTTCTTTTATAGGTTGTTGTTTTGATGTTGTATCTCCTAACTCTTCCTCAAGCCCTAAATCTCTAAAATCTTCTCCTATGATGTTTTCTAAATTTTTACACTTTTACATCTTACATTTAAAACTATGATCCATTACTTTGTATAAGATATGAGGATTACGTCAAGGTTCTTTTTTGTCAATAAATATCTAAATGCTCTAAAACTGTTGAAAAGGCCTAATATCAAAGTATATGTTAGTCAGGGTTCTCCAGAGAATAAGAACAAAACAGGATATATGAAGATATATTTATGTATTTCAATATACAATCTATAACATATAGAATTTTAATATATATTTCAATATTCCAGTGTATTTTTATTTATAGAGAGGGAGACAGACAGGCAAAAAAATACAGAGACAAATTTTAAGAAATTGGCTCACCTGATTAAAAAAGTCTGGCAAGTCTGAAATATGCAGGGCTGGCTGGCAGGCTAGCAATTTTGGCAAGAGTTAATATAATACCTCAATCAGAGAAAGACAATTATCATATGATCTCTCTGATATGAGGAACTTGAGGGGCAGGGCAGGGGGTCGTGGGGGGTAGGGAGAGAAAAGTAATGAAACGAGATGGGAGCAGGAAGGAGACAAACCATAAGAGACTCTTAATCTCACAAAACAAACTGAGGGTTACTGGGGGTGGGAGGGTAGAGATAGGGTGGATGGGTTATGGACATTGGGAAGTGTTTGTGCTATGGTGAGTGCTGTGAAAGGTGTAAGCCTGATGATTCACAGACCTGTACTCCTGGGGCAAATAATAAAAAAAAATTTTAAAAAGAGTTAATATAATATCACAGTCTTCAATCCAAATGGAGACCCTTAGGAAAGTCTATATTAAGAAATTTGCTGATAACCTTTATGGGGTTTCCCTTGTACATAACAAGTTGCTTTTCTCTTCTGCTTTTAACTCTCTAACTTTTTTTTTATTATTATGACCAATTAGCCAACACATAGTACATCATTAGTTTTAGATGTAGTGTTCAACGATTCATCAGTTGCATACAGCATCCAGCTTAACACTTTAATGATAATGTGTCTTGGTGTGGATCTCTTAGGGTTCATTTTATTTTGAACTCTCTGGATTTTCTGAACCTGGATGTCTATCTAGTACTATCCGCAGGTAAGGAAAGTGTTCACTATTTTGTCAAATAAGTTTTGGGCCCTTTATTTCCTTCTACTCCTGAGACCCATATAATATGAATGTGATTCCACCTGATACTGTCCCAAACATCTCTTAAATTGTCTTCATTTATTAAATTATTTTTCTCTTTTACCTGTGTTGAGTATGTTCTTATGCTTTGTCTCCCAGCTCATTGATAGACCCTTCTGTCGACTATTGAACCCGTCTAGTGTGATTTTCAGTTCAGTTATTATATTCCTCGGCTTTGTGACTTTGATTTGGTATTTTTCTTATATTTTCTCTCTCTGTGTTCAAGTTGTGTTCTTTCAACAGTACTCCTGAATTCAGTGAGAATGTTTATGACTATTAGTTTGAGTTCATTTTCAGGTTGATTAGTTGTCACAATATTAAAATCTTTTTTTGAGTTTTCTTTCTTGTTCTCTCAGTTGGAACATATTTCTCTGCTCATTCATTTTCCTTGACTCCCTGCTTTTATTTCTATGTACAAAACAGTTACCTCTTTCATTTTTGAAGGAATGGACTTGCATAGGAGATGAAACTTCTTATTTATCCATACCCTAGTTCTTGATGTCTCTGGAGATTTTGTGATTGTTTAAACAACCTGATTTATTCTGATTTGTCCCCATTCTTGAGGGTGTGCTTAACAGTGTTCAAAGGGGAGGAATCTTATTTACCATCTACTTTCAGGCTGACTGGAAGCCAGATTCTAGGCAATATCTGTTAAAGTATGCAAATACAGCACCTTGCAGCTGCAATCATAAACCCTCCTGGCATCCAGATCAAGAGATCTGGAAATATCCCCTGGAAGTATCTCGAAGTAATAGTTGCAAAAATTAGGGATCCAGACAAGTACACAAATTCTTTGCTGAGAGGTCTTGTCACACTGTAACAAGACCATGGAGCTGAGCAAGGATGGTGTCTCCCTGTTTAAATTCCCTGGGAGCACCCCTTTAGTCTCTAAATGGGTGATATACTGAAGCTCGTTCCTCCACTTGAATCCTCAAGCTAAGTAAATAGGCCTTTTTCACAGGAAGATTGGTGTGTTTTTCATACTACTGTCTATGCGATGCCCTAGGGATGGTATACTGCCAAGAACTGTCTTTCCAACTGCTACATTCCCATGGAGCTCAGGAATGCCAGCTCCCTTGGCCACAGGCTCAGGAAATCAAAGGGTATTCCCTGTCTTGATTTTGCATGCCCACTGGCATTAGCTAAGCAGCTAAAGAGTGCAAGGATGCAGGCATGCTCAGAAAGGCAGTAGGAAAATGTCTTAACTAAGTGCAACCACAGGCTTCAGGAATAAAACAGGAGAGTGCCTTGTCTGTGCACTCACACGAGTTTTAGGATGAGAGCTAGAAAATGACAACCATTCACATTCATCAGCCTCAGTAAAGGAGCAGTACAAGAGTGGGAAAAATTTATAACTGCCCTTACTCACCAACTACAGCTAGAGATGAGAATGCCATGTCCATTTGTGCTCACTTACCACAGCCAGACTGCAGGAGAGTGAGACATCCACTTCTGCTGTCTGGCTTCAGGAAGTCAAGAGGATAGTTTCCCCAGACCACTTACCTCTGCTTGTTTTAGCCTACAGGTAGGAGGGTTCCACATCCATCCTCACCCAAGGATGGAGAGCAAGGTAGGTCGAGGATGCAAAAATGGTGTCTGCCATAGCTTCCATCTCTGGGGAGAGTTTTAATTGTCTTCTGCCCCTCCATTATGTGCTTTTAGATTGGCAGATGAATTTCCCTCACATATAGTCTAACCACTGTTCAAACTGCTGTTTCTGCACTGCATGTCAGGAAAACTGATATCACACATGAGCCCTTTAAAAGAAGAATCTCAGGGTTTTTATTTTGCTTTGTTTTGGGGGGATTTATTTATTTGAGAGAGAGAGAAAGAGCAGGAGCAGGGAAAGGGGTAGAGGGGGAGGAAGAGGGAGAGGGAGAGGAGCAGAAAATAAAGGGAAAAGGAGAAAATCTCAAGCAGACTCTGTGCCAACCATGAAGCCCCAAAGTAGGGCTCAATCTGAAACCAAGAGCCAGACACTCAACCAACTTAACCACCCAAGCACCCCTAGAAATATCAACTTTTTATAGCACTTTGATGTCTTGAATGTCAGCCTTCTTGGTTTCCTGAGACACATGTTCAGGAGGTTCATCTCTCAGGTTCATATCCCAGGAGATGGGATATTTGATATGGGGCATCAACCCCTTGCTCCTCCAGGAAAAGTGCCAAACTAGTGAGATTTCCTCCCTATTATGTGTTCCATGCTGGGGATGGGGTTTTTGGAAAGAGCGTGTCTTTGCCTCATCTATCCATCTTGAGGTAGTCAAGCCTTTCTCAAAGTCTCTCCAGTCCTGACTTGTGAATACTGAACTAGCCTTGCATCAGTGAAGTAAACCATTTGGTCAAAGTGTATAATTCTTTCCACACATTACTGAATTATCATTGCTGATACTTAATAATTTTTGCATCAACATTATAGATGGGCATCAGTCTACAATTTTGCCTTCTATTGTTTTTACACTCTTTTATTCATTTTTAATATCATAGTAACACTGACCTTATGAAATTAGTTGGAAAGTGTTTCTTTTACATTTTCTGGAAGTGATAGTATAGAATTATTACTTCTTTAAACATTTGGAAAATTTCTTCAGTGAAATCTTTTGGGCCTGGAGGTTTTCCATCAGGGATTTTTTTTTCCAATTACAAGTTTAAGTTTTAGAATAGTTATAAAACTATTCAAATTATAAATTTCATATTGACCAAGTGTGGGGGTTTGTAGATTTCAAGGAATTGTTCCATTTCATCCAACTTCCAAAATGTATGTGTATAGAGGTCTTCTCTGTACTGCTCTATCATCTTCTTATTGTCTTCAGGGACTTTGGTGATGTCCTGTATTTTATTCTCGATAATAACAATTCGTGTCTCCAATCTCTTTGTCATTTCATTGTACAAAATGGGTTTTTTAAATTTCTTTATATAAGTTATCTATTATGTTACATTACTCACCATACAGTACATCATTGGTTTTTGATGTAGTGTTCCATGATTCATTGTTTGTATATATCACCCAGCACTCCATGCCCTCCTTAACACCAAACACTGGGCTCACCCATCCCCTCACACCCTCTAAAACCCTCAGTTTGATCCCCGGAGTCCATAGTCTCTCATGGTTCATCTCCCCCTCTGATTTCTCTCCTTCATTTTTCCCTTCCTTCTCCTAATGTCCTCCAGGATATTCATTATGTTCCAAATATAAGTGAAACCATATGATAACTGTCTTTCTCTGTTTGATTTATTTTACTTAGCATAACCCCCAAGTTCCATTCATGTTGATGCAAATGTTTCATAGTCATCCTTTCTGATGGCCGAGTAATATTGCAATGTATATATGAACCACAACTTAGTAATCAACTCATCTGTTGAAGGGCATCTCAGCTCCTTCCACAGTTTGGCTATTGTGGACATTCCTGCTATGAACATTGAGGTGCAGGTGGACCTTCTTTTCACTATGTCTGTATCTTTGGAGTAAATACCCAGTAGTGCACTTTCTGGGTCATAGGGTAGCTCTATTTTTAACTTTTTAAGGAACCTCCACACTGTTTTCCAAAGTGGCTGTACCAACTTGCATTCCCAACAATGTAAGAGAGTTCCCTTTTCTCCACAACTTCTCCAATATTTTCTGTTTCTTGTCTTGTCAATTTTTGCCATTCTAACTGGTATGGGGTGGTATCTCAATGTGGTTTTGATTTGAATTTCCCTGATGGTTAATGATGTTGAACATTTTTCATGTATCTGTTAGCCATTTGTATGTCTTCTTTGGGGAAGTGTCTGTTCATGTCTTCTGCACATTTTTTGACTTACTTGTTTTGTTTTTTGGGTGTTGAGATTGAGAATTTTTTTATAGATCTTGGATACCATCCCTTTACCTGTAGTGTCATTTGCAAATATCTTTTCCCATTCTGTGGGTTGCCTCTTTGTTTTGTTGACTGTTTCTTTTGCTGGGCAGAAGCTTTTTATCTTAAAAGTTCATTTTCACTGTTGATTCTCTTGCCTTTGGAGACAGGTCCTGAAAGAATTTCCTGTGGCCAATGCCAAAAAGGTTACTGCCTGTGTTCTCCTCTAGGATTTTGATTGATTCCTGTGTCACATCGAGATCTTTCATCCATTTACAGTTTATCTTGGTGTATGGTGTAAGAGAATGGTGGAGTTTCATTCTTCTGTATATAGCTGTCCAATTTTCCCAGCACCATTAATTGAAGAGACTGTCTTTTTTCCATTGGATCTTTCTTCCTGCTTTGTCAAAGATTAGTTGACCATAGAATTGAGGGTCCATGTCTAGGCTCTCTATTTGGTTCCATTGAACTATGTGTCTGTTTTTGTGCCAGTACCATGCTGTCTTGGTGATCACAGCTTTGTAATATAGCTTGAAATAAGGCAACGTGATGGGCCCAGCTTGTTTTTCTTTTTTAACATTTCCTTGGTGATTCAGGGTCTTTCTGGTTCCACATAAATTTTAGGATTGTTTGTTCTAACATATTGAAAAATGCCATTGGCATTTTGATTGGGATGGCATTGAAATTATAGACTGCTCTGAGCAGCACAGACATTTTAACAATGTTTATTCTTCCAATCCATGAGCATGGAATGTTTTTCAGTCTTTTTGTGTCTTCTTCAATTTCCTTCATAAGTGTTCTGTAGTATCTAGAGTATAGATCCTTTATCTCATCAGTTAGGTTAATTCCAAGGTATCTTATGGTTTTTGGTGCTATTGTAAATGGAATCAATTCCCTAATTTCTCTTCATACAGTTACATTGCTAGTGTATAGGAAAACAACTGATTTCTGTGCATTGATTTTGCATCCTATCACATTACTGAATTATTTTATGAGTTCTAGTAATTTGGGAGTGGAGTCTTTTGGGTTTTCCACATAAAATATCATGTCATCTGCAAAGACAGAGAGTTTGACTTCTCCTTTGCTAATTTCAGTACCTTTTATTTCTTTTTGTTGTCGATTGCTGTTGATAGAACTTCCAGTATGGGGGCACCTGGTTGGCTCAATGGGTTAAGCCGCTGCCTTCGGCTCAGGTCATGATCTCAGGGTCCTGGGATCGAGCCCCACATTGCGCTCTCTGCTCAGGAGGGAGCCTGCTTCCCCCTCTCCCTCTGCCTGCCTCTCTGCCTACTTGTGATATCTCTCTCTCTCTCTCTCTCTCTCTCTCTCTGTCAAATAAATAAATAAAATCTTAAAAAAAAAAAAAGAACTTCCAGTATGATGTTGAACAACAGTGGCTGAGAGTGGGCATCCTTGTAGTGTTCCTGATCTTAAGGGACAGGCTCTCAGCTGTCTATTGCTGAGAGGGGTGTGTTGAGGTCTCCTGTAATTAGCATAATATTATCAATATGTTTCTTTATTTTGGTTAACAGTTGGCTTATATAGTTGGCTGCTCCCAAGCTGGGGGCATAGATATTTACAATTGTTAGATCACCTTGTTGGATAAGCCCTTTTTAAGAATGATATAGTGTTCTTCTGTATCTCTAACTACAGTCTTTAGCTTAAAATCTAATTTGTCTGATATGAGGATTGCTACCCCAGCTTTCTTTTGAGTTCCACTGGCATGAAAAATAGTTCTCCATCCCTTCACTTTCAGTCCGGATGTATCTTTATGTTCAAAATGAGTCTCTTGTACACAGCATATGAATGGGTCATGTATTTTTATCCAATCTGCAATCCTGTGCCATTTCATGGGAGCATTTAAGCTGTTCAGGTTGACAGTGATTATTGAAAGGTAAGATTTTGTCATCATGTTGCCTGTGATGTCCTTGTTTCTACAGACTGTCTCTGTAAATTTCTGTTCTATATAACTCGTGGGATCTTTCTCCTTTTATAAAATCCCCCTTAATATTTCTAGCTTGGTGGTCACATATTCTTTCAGTTTCTGCCAGTCTTGGAAGCTCCTTGTCTCTACATCCATTCTGAATGGCAGCTTTGCTGGATAAAGAATCCTTGACTGTATGTTCTTCTCATTTAGTACCCTGAATAGGTCTTTCCAGACCTTTCTGGCTTGCCAGATATCTGTAGATGGGTCTGACATTATTATGATGCTCCTCCCTCTGTATGTAAGAAATCTCTTCCCTCTCACCACGTTCAAGACTGTTTCCTCAGATCTAAGATTTGCAAATTGTACTATTATATGTCGTGGCTTCTGTCTGTTCTCATTGATCTTAGGAGGGGTCCTCTCTGCCTCTTGGCCATGAGTGCTTGTTTCCTTCCCCAGATTAGGGAAGTTTGCAGCTACATTTACTCAAATATATATTCTAGACCTTTCTCTCCACCCCCTAAGGGATCCCAATAATTCTGATATTGGAACATTTCATGCTTTCACTAATCTCTCTCAGTTTGATTCCTTGGGTTTTAATTTGTTTCTCCTATGCTGCCTCGATTTCCTTCTTTTCTATCATCTTATCCTCTATCTCACTAATTCCTTCTTCTGCCTTGTTTACTCTGGCAGTCAGTGTATCCAGCTTAGATGGCATTTCATTCATTGCATTTTTAAGTTTGGCCCTATTAGATCACATTTCTGCCCTTAGAGATTCTATATCATCGTTAATATTTTTCTCAAGCCTAGATATCACCTTGATAATTGTTACTCTGAAGTCAATTTCTGACCTCTTGGTTATATCCATATCCATTAGTTCTGTGACAGAGGCCACAATCTCTAAATCTTTCCTTTGTTGGGGGTCCCTCCTCTTAGTCACTCTGTTGAGGAGTGGTTGAGAGAATGTACAGAGTCCAAATTATTTACCACAACCCAAGAAAAATGCACCTGTTTTATAGGGACCTAAGTGTTGTTAGCCTCTTGTTTTTCCAGCCTATATTCTGGAGGGACCTGCTATGCTGTTACTCAGATAACCCTGTTTGGGCGGAGTTGCCCTGCCCCTGGTGGGGGTGGGGTGGGAATGGGCTCAATGAAAACCGGTTTTAGGGGGGGGCTTTTGTTTTTTGGCGGCTTTCCCTAGTAGCTTTCTGGGTCTTTTCCAAGAGTCAGAGCGGAAGTGACTGTATCCAGAATTGATAATCAAAGAGCTAATCAAAGCATTTCAGATAAAGGAAAACTAATATAGTTATTTGCCAAATGGCAATATTGGCTAAAGAGGTTTCAAAATGAAAAGAATATGATAAAAGAAGGAATCTTTCAACTAAGAAGGGAGAAAAACAAAAAAAAAAAGCAGAACAGAGAGATCACAGTCTGACCTTCACTGAGCTCTCCAGGCCACACTGTCTCCATTTCTGTCTCTGTTGCTAAAAACCGCAGTGTCCTGAGTTGTGTGCTTGCTCCACAGCAGCACTCCCAGCCTTTGCTTCCAGGCCCAGGCAGATCTCTGCCTTTTGTGCTTCTAAAACTGCCAGCCACCCCCAGTTTGCACACACACCCCTGCACCTCCAGGTTTCAGTCTGGGGGGACTGCCCTAAAGTCCTTTCCCTGCCGCTGCTGGTCTGCAAGTCTGTGCCGGGTCCCCAGCATGGGAGGCTTTTGCACTACTGTGCTATTTCACCTTCCTGGCTCAAGCGCTTATGGCAACTCCTTCCCCCCTTCCATTTATCTTCCAATCTCTGCCCAGGGAATATTGGCTCCCCACTTCATACCTCGAGACCAACTGCCAGAGATATTCTGTTTGTAGAGATCCAGATATATCTTCTTACATCTCAGGCTGATTTTGTGGGTGTTCAGAATGGTGTGGAAGATATCCAGCTCAATTCAGGGAACTGGTTGAAATGGGGTCCCCTAATCCTGTCATGTTTTTCCTCCTCTAGTTTTTTTTTTTTTAATCTTTTATTTGCTCCTTTCCAAAGGACCAGCTTTTGTTATATTGATTTTCTTTACTGGTATTCTCTTTTCAATTAATATTGCTTTGTTCTCTTTATTATTTCTTACTTTCTGCTTGCTTTAGGTTCATTTTGCTCTTCCTTACCTAGATTATTTAGGGTAGTAGTTTATATTACTGATTTTAGACTTTATTCTTTTCTAACAATAAGCTTTTTAGTACTATAAATTTCCCCCTCATCACTGCTTAAACTGCATCCAACAAATTTTGGTAAGCTGTATGCCTTTTTTTATTTCTATCAGTTTTTGCTTCATACCATTTGCACCTCTGCTGTTTGGTACATACGCATTTATTGTCTTCTTGGTGAATTGACACTTTTGTAATGTGTAAAGTCCCTCTCTGATAATTTTCTTTGCTCTGAAGTCTACTTTCTTTTATATTAACATACCCACTCCTGGTTTCTTCAGATTGATGTCTCTGGTTTTTATTTCCACTGTTTTGTTTTCCACCAATCTATAACATATTTGAAGTGATAGTATACAATTTTGTAAACAGTAAAATTTTTTTAGCACTGTCAATTTCTTTTAGTTGGTGTATTCAGATGACTTACAATTAATGTAATCACTGAAATGTTATGGCACAATCCTACCATTTTATTTTATTTTCTGTTGGTTATTCGGTATTTCATTTTTCTGTTTTCTTTTTTCATGTATTCCTATTGATGATTTAGACTTTTATATTTTTTCAAGAATGCCACCTGAATTATCTACAGTGTGTTTGAGTGTATCTCTTTGATTAACCTTTATATATATATATATACACACACACACATGTATATAAGTATATATATACACATATATATGTATACATAGACATATGTATATATTTATTAACTTATAACCTATTGATATCGATATTTACCAATTTGAGTAAAATCTTTAAAAACTTTACAACCCCTTGCATCCTTTTGCCCTCTACTATTTATATAACAATTATCATAAGTATTTCTTCTACATGCTTTGAGACCCATATTAGATAGTGCTCTAATTTTTATTTCAACTTTCAAACATAATTAAAAATGCACATGAGTAGAAAAATCTATTGTGTGCACCTATATTTTTGCTCTTTGTGTTGTTTTTTTCTCCCTTCCTAATTGCAAAATTCCTTCTTTTATCATATTCTTTTCATTTTGAAAACCTCTTTAGCCAATATTGCCATTTGCCAAATAATTATATTAGTTTTCCTTTATCTGAAATGCTTTGATTTTCTCTTTATTCCTGGAGGACATTTTCACTGGATACATAATTCTGAGTTGGCAGTTCAGTTCCTTTCTACCAGAACTTGCATGTTTAAGCACTTCCTTCTGGCTCCCAAAGTTTCTGATGATTAATCTTCTATTATTTTTAAGTTGTTTTTTTCATTACAGATAATGATTTTTTTTCTCCTTATAGCTTGACTATTATGTGTTTTGCCATAGTTTTATTTGGTTTTATCAATTTTGTGGTTCACTCAATCTATAGGTTTGTCTCTTCCAAATTTGGGAATTTTTCACCTCGTATATATCTGAATACTTTTTAGCCCCAACCTCTTTCATCTTTTTTTCTGGGGTTCCAATGACACAAATATTAGATCTTCTGTTATATTCCCACATGTTCCTAATGCTCCATTCATTTTCTACTTTTCCTACTTTGTTCAGAATGGGTAATTTTTATGTTCTGCATTCGAGTTCACTGTTTGTTCTTCTGTTCTCTCCATTCTGTTGAGTCCTTTGAGTTATTTTAATTTAGTTTATTATACTTTCTAGTTCTAAAATTCTCATTACTTTCTCTTTCCAGTTTCTATTTCTTTACTGAAACTCATTGTTTTCCTATTTAAGTGTGCTGTAAAAGGTTGGTAAAGTATTTTTCTAATGGCTGTTTTAAAATCCTTGTCAGATAATTGTAACAGCTGTGTTATCTCAGTGTTGAATTTTATCATCTTACCTGTATGCAGTAATCACTGTTCACTGGTTCCAAGGTCCCTACATATATTTGAAGTTGAAAAAAAAATCATGCACCAGGCCTCTGAGTTCAGGTACAGATTCTGTCAGATAAAACATTGACAAGAGAAGCAGATCAGCCTAAAAGAAAAGTGTGGATACCCCAAAAACAGTGGAGTCTTGATGGCAGAAATGACACAGTACCAGGGTGTCAATGCAAAGATAGTTGCAAAACACATTTATTTTATTAACATGTTTGTTTTCTGAAGGCAGGCATCTTATCAGGTATTGAGAAAATCAAGATAATAATAGTATTTTTATATTAATAATGGTAATAATAATAGCTAAGTATTACTGATACTCTTTTTATCCCAGTATAAGCTCATTAATTCCTCACAACAAGCTCCACTTTGCAGAAATATAAATAAGAAATCATCAAGTCTCTGTCCCTAATATAAATTAGCTAAAAATCCTGGAGGAGTAGGAGAAGAGGTATACAAACCATCAATTACATCATGTAATAACAATGTTGTGTTAGAAACAGCACAAAAGCTGTAGGAGTACAATATAGAAGGAGAAGCTACTCAGAGAAAAGACTTCTTCCCTGTATCTTAAAGGATTTGTTAGCCAGGCAAATTGAAAATTAGAGAAAGGCTTTCCAAACTGAGGAACAGCATGAATAATAAATGAATCATCAAGGATGAACCCCAAATTTCTAATTTGTATAATCAAATAGAGAGTAATACAATAAACCAAAAGACTAAAAGGAAGATGCAGACTCTGGGGAAGGGAAAGTTGTTGCTCGCTATAACGTGGAGGCATCTAGCAGATAGCTAGAAAGATGGATCTTGTGAAACTGGAGTTCAAGATCAGAAAGTCATCAGCATTTAGTGTGTCACTCTACAGGATGCTGGAAGAAAGCTAGCTGAAATCCAAAGGTGAACACAAACGTAGCCAGGTTCCAAGTAGTTTGGACCATTCCAGATTCATATGGGAACATTATGGGAGTTTCTCACAGTTCATCTGGTTTGACTTCAAAGCTTTCTCCATACATTTAGCAAATCAAAGCCTACAAAAGTTTCAGTGCCTTTTCCTCATGATTTTATTGCTTTTGTTCTGCCAAAACAAGGCTTAGACTACCCATGAAACTTTGCATAAAATTTAAATATCAATCTCTCATTCCTTTGGCAGTATATCAGCCAAACAACCCATAGTTTTAAGACTCATCTAGCCTAAGATGCTCTGTTTCTAGTACCGAGTTTCATTTGCATAAAGATATTTTTTACTTTCTACATCTGTGTTTTATTTATATTGCAACAGCAATATTTATAAGTTTATGTCACAATAAGTTTCCAGTCTAAATCTGGATCTTCTTTAATTGTTTAGCAGTTAAAATCCACACAAAAAGAGTAAAAGAAAAAAAAATCCACCACAGAATTCCTCATAGTGAAACTCATGAGAGTATTCCTTATAAACAAGTAACCATTTCAGATCACATCATAGAATGTTGATGTTAAAGTACAATAAATGGTAAAATATGACTTCCCTACTCTATGGCCAACTTTATAATCTTAAGGAAAATGGAACGATATGTTTTGCTTTATATAAACTGACACCATGGTACAATTTGTTTTTCCACTTATTTCCTATTAAATTGAAGCTTTTGACTATCATATCAGGTTAATGACATTTATTTGACTAAGATGAGTTTTCCCTATTCAAGACTAGCTCTAAGGACCAGATCTAGTAATGTCTTCTCTCTATAACCCTCCTTTAAATATTCCATGAGACCTAGCCCAACTAAAAGTGGTAAGCTTTCATAATATTTTACCTCCATTTCTACTACTAAACATTATTTTATTCATTGATTTACATTTTTTTGTATATTTGATTCATCCTCATTACTAGAGGGTATGCCCTGTTAGTGAAAAAAGGGACTTCTTTATACAAATGCCTTGATTCACAGTGGGTCATGAACATGTTTGTTGAATAAAAGAAACTACTCTCCCTAGTCATACTCCTATTTTTCATCAATGACTCAGTTATTTGTTTATCAATTAATAACACTGCACTAGTGTTCCTAGTGTTCTATGATGCTTAGAGAATCATCTGAGCCTTAACAATACATGTAAGATTTAGACAGTGAGTGTTACTGCCTTGGAATCTAAAACAATAATTTAGATTAGTGATAAGGCTCACTGTCCTCATAAAACATATCAGTAATCTAAGATAATATTTTGGAGGTTCATTTACTTACCCATTTATGTTTCTCTCACTAAAATATACGCTCAATGATTCATAGGGCATTTTTTTGTCACTATATCTTCAGTGCCTAGCATAGTGCCTGGCATATAACAACAGGTTCTTAATAAATATTTCTTGAATAAGTTTAACAAATGTTTTCTGAAGTAAACCATGTGTCAGGGACTTTCCCACATGCTCATTACTTAATTTCAAACAAAATTAACAAATGTACATATTTCATTTAATATAAACAACAATGCCTTGAAATAATATCATTTGGTAGGCAAAATGTGACCCAGAGGTTAAGTAACTAGCTAAAAATCAACAACCACTGAGTAGTTATTAAGATTGAATTTAAATTCAGGCATGTTTGATTCCACTCTCCTTTACCTGTTTCATCCTCCCAGTCTAAGCATTCATTACATACTCAGATGAAATCAGTAGAAGAAAGTAGCTCAGCTTCTTTGCTCCCAACTTTCTTCCATTCTTTTGAAGTGGAATTGGGTAATTAAGTATATTCAATCAACCGACTAAAGGAATTTTTTAAAAAAAGAAATAAGTGACTATCAATCACATGTAAAAGTTAAATACCCTGAACCAAACAGAGTTAATTTTCAGACATGTTTTTTAAATATGACACAGTAAATATAGCCAGATCATCAAATACTGTATCTTACAGATTAACTTTTTATCTTTGGAGAAAATGGGAAAGAGAGTAAAAAGGAAAAGAAAATGCTTCCATATTTGGTTGCCATTTATCCAGTCCATTTATACACTAGTGTTTTCACTTAATGACACACATTAACAATATATTTCCAAATGTTTAAGACAAAATTCCTGGATTATATCAACATCACTTTACTTTAGATACTACAAATTTAAAACAATTTAGAAAAATTTATTATAATCTATCCAAAAGCAATTATTCTACACTCTACTCGTAATTCAGTAGAGCAACATAATCAATGAGACAAGAGTAATCTTGGTATAAAATTAGGTTGATATACTAATTTTTGAAAGTGAGAGTTGTTTGCCAAAATTTTATATGTGCAACATTACCAGAAAAGCATCACCAAAGTCCCCAAGACATTTGCATTATGGGAGACAGAAATAAGAAAAGAAAATGAAACTATATTTAAAATGAATACCAGAGCAGACCTTAGTGAAGAAGCAAAAGAACCAGTATGGAAGTCAAGAGATCTGAGCTGTAAGCTTAGCTCTCCCATATAACTAAATGCAAAACATTGAGTGACTCATTTCATCATTCTAAACCTCAGGGTTTTTATACATAAGAAAACATAAAAAGTTTGAAAGATGAAAAATGTAAAGGTATTCTAGAAACATGGACACAAAGGCTAAAAGGCAAAAAGAACACAATATATTAGGAAAATGTAAAGTTGTCATAGGTGACTGGATTGCTGACTTTCAGCTAGTTACTTACCTTCTATTAGTATCAGTTTTGTTGCCTAATTTATACTTACTTCACAGCTTTACTGTATATTATTAAATAATTAAATAAAATGAAAATCTAGTAAAGTCCCATGTGCAGCTATATTATTAGTTACAGAGAATCATCATGTTACTCTAAGAATATAATTTTCAGGTGACAGCAAATATGCAGGCTTCAGATATGAGGAAATAGTCATTAAGATTATTTTCAACTGTGAAATTTTGTGACTATGCTTTGCTTTAAAAGCTGCAAGGGTATTTGACAAAATTCAACCTCCATTCATGCTAAAACCTATCAGCAAATTCAGAGTGAAAGGGAATGCCTTCAATTTAATAAAGGAAAATATACAAAAAAAAAAAACTACGTAACTTCTTAAGTAACTTCATACTTAGTGATGAAAAGCTGGAAGCATTCCCCTAAAATGTGGAATAAGACGATCAGGTGCACTGTCACTACTCCTATTCATCACTGTAATAGTGGCCATAGCTTGTGGAAACAACAAGAAAAAGTTTTTGCATTAAAAAACAAAACAAGGCATGCAGATATAAACATTCTCTACTCCTAGATGACATAATTACCTATGCAGAATATCTCAACTAACAAATAAACTAGTATAAGTAATTAGTTTAGCAAGGATGCAGATTATAAGGTCAGTGTCATATTGCTATATACTAACAAAGAAGAATTAGCAGTTAAAAACTTTTAAATAATTTTATTTACAATAGTACCAAAAAGAAAAGAAATGTTTAGGCATGAATTTAACAAAGCAAAAATGTCATCTCTGTGTTGGAAAAAAAATCCTAGAAACTAAAAAAAATGATGAAAGAAATCAAATAAGACATAAAATAAATGGAAAGATATATATTTATAGCTCATAGATTGGAAGAAACAATGTTAAGATGTCAATACGTCAATTTCTCCTACACGTCTGCAGATTGAATACAATTCCAATCACAACAACCCCAGCAGGACAGCAGGATTTTTTTTTGTAGTAATCAAAAAACTTATTCTAAAATTTATGTGAGAAGGCAAAGGTGTTAGAATAACCAAAAGAACTTTGAAAAAGATAACAAGTTGAAAGTCTTACATCGCCTGATTTCCAGACTTGATATTAAGCTTCAGAAATCAAGATAGTGTGGAATTGGAGAAAGGATGATCATATAATTCAATGGAACAAAATAGAGTCCAGAAATAGACCCACACATATAAGGTCAACTGATTTTAAACAAAGATGCAAATAATTTTATAGGGAAAGGGCAGGTTTTTTTTTTAACAGATGGTACTGAAATATATATCCATATGCAAAATATACATAAAAAACAACTTTCCAAGAAAAAAACCATAGTTCACACCATATGTAAATATTAATTTTAAATTGATCATAGACATAAATATCAAAACTAAGACCACAAAATTTTCAGAAGAAAACAGGAGAAAATTTTGTGATTTTTCAGTTAGACAAAGATTTCTTAGAATTAACATCAAAAGCATGACCCATAACAGAAAAATAATTGGACTTTTTAAAACTATAAATTTTTTGCTAT
Organism: Ailurus styani; assembly: GCA_002007465.1. Classification (NCBI taxonomy): domain Eukaryota; kingdom Metazoa; phylum Chordata; class Mammalia; order Carnivora; family Ailuridae; genus Ailurus; species Ailurus styani. The sequence goes on along the minus strand of LNAC01000691.1, from coordinate 185,209 downwards.
AAAAGATACTTTTAAAGGAATAAAAAAATCAACCACAGTCAGGGAGGAAATATTTGCAAAACAGATGACAATGATTTATACTTAGAATATATACGAAACTCTCAAATTTTAATAATAAAACAAACTATTCAAGTCAAAACACTAACAAATTCTGGATAGGTACTTCATCAAAGAATAAATACAGATAGCAAATAAGTGCATGAAGATGTTCAAAGTTTTTAGCCATTAGGGAAATTCAAATTAAAAATCACAAGTTACAAAATGTACATCTATTGGAATCAGTAAGATTAAAAAATGGTTAAAAACTGATGATACCAAGTGCTGGCAAGGATATGCAGGAACTGGAACTCTCATACATTACTGATGGAAATGCAAACTGATATAGCCACTTTGAGAAACAGTTTGGCAGTTACTTACAAAGTTAAACATACACTTACCATATGACCAAGCAATCCTGCTCCCAAAGTATTTACTCAAGTGAAATGAAAACTTATATTCACAAACACAAAAAAGTACAAGAATATTTGTAGCAGTTTAACTTACAATTTCCAAAAACTGGAAACATCTGCAAACTCCCTTAACTGGATAAACAAACCGTGGTAACATGTGCCACTTTCTATAAATATCTTATTTGTTTACTTTCTCCATTTATTGTCTTTCTTCTTGTAATAAAACATAAGCTTTCTCAGAACAGAAGAACCTTGTTGTTTATTTAATGCTGATTCCTGACTAGCCAGAACAGTGTCTATCATATCAATAGGTACACAAAAAATATCTGTTAAATATTAATGCAAGAAAAATAACATTTAGGGAGGACTTTCTAAGTGTTGGGCAAAACTTCAATAGCTTGGTTATACTGTATCATGTAGGTAGGCAACTAAGACATAGTGAACATAAAATTTCTTGCCCAAGGTCACACAATAAATAGCTGAGTAGAATATGAACCCTGGCAGTATGACTCCAAAGAACTAACTTAATCCAAATGAAGAAGTATTGGAAGGGCATTACAGGAAAGAGCAAAATGCAGGGAGGTGAGAAACAACATGGTCTCTGCAGGAAATTAAAAGAAGGCCAATAAGTATTTATGGCAAAGAAAACTAGATAGGAGCCAGATCGTGAAGAGCACCATATGCCAGGATAAGAAACCTGGACTTTACTCTAAAGGAACAGGAACACTTAAGGGCTTTAGCAGTGAAGCAGCAAAGTCAGATTTGCAATTTATAGAGAATATTCCAAATCAATGTGAAAGATGGACTTAAATAGCATAGGACTCTGGACAAAGCTACATGTTGAAAGATGACTGTCACTGTCAGGCAACTTAACATAGTAGACTGAACTTGAATGATAGTAGCAGAGATAGAAAGACACATAGCAAATCAGCAAATCATTTTGGAAGCAGTAAAACAAGAAGCAAATTTGATTTTGTCATTTATAAAATAAAGATGATAGTAGTACCAACTTCCCAAAGTTAGCGTGAAGACTGAAAATAATGCATTTAGCATAGTACTGGCATAGTATAAGTGATGGCTAAATGATGGTTACATAAAAATCATGATAATTATCATTATTAAAATTTTTAGATACTGATCCACAAGGAAGAGGTCTAAGATAACTCCCACATTTCCAGTTTGAATGACTGCATGGAGAGAAGTAACATTCACTAGAATATACATTAGATAAATGAGGCAGAATTAAATGAGATAAAGAGCTCACTTTTGTAAATGATGAGGTTGAGACACCATGGGACATTCAGTGGTGATGTCCAAAAAGCAGTTGAATCCAGGATTTTTAATCTCAGGAGAGATTTTTCAGTTAAAGATACAATTGGGGATACGGAAAAGAGATATAAATATAAGATGTAATGATGTGAGATAGAATCATGGTGAATATCAATGTTTAAGGAGTTTGTAGGATAGGAGAAGCCCATGAAAGACTTCTGAAGAATCAGAAAAAATAAAACAGGAGGTACAAGGAGAATCAAGAGAGGGATATCAGAAAAGCCAAGGTAACAATTTCCAACAGTGAACCATCAACAGTATCAAATGCAAGATAAATTAAAATAATGGGTGTAATATGCCTATTGGATTTAGCAACATGAAAAATCATTCATGACTATTGTAATAGCAAAATGCCTGCTTAAAAAAATACTATAAAGTATAATGCCAGCTAAGTTTATATTTGAATGCTATTATTTTAAATTACAATAATAGTATCTGGTATAAGTGATATAAAGAACAAATATACAAACTACATACACAGGCATTGATGTATAGGTATATCATTTATATATTATAAATATACAAGCAAGGAATTCCAGGTATAGGATCTTAGACTTACTAGCACTTTCTAGAAACTCAAATTTATCTGTATAAAGATTACAAGGAAAAACAATGGAAGCCAACTTGAAAAAATGAAAATGTGTTCATGCTGGCAATACTTGCACAAAAATTGAAATAATATAGTTCATATGCAAATTCCTTAAGCTTTGCATATTTACTGCATATTGAAAACTAACTTATCTTTTTTTTGTTCTTTTTTTTTTTCTTTCCAAGTTTTTATTTAAATTCCAGTTAGTTCACACATGGCATAAAATTTAATTTCAGGTGTAGAATTTAGCGAATCGACACTTAGATACCTTATCTTCTGCATGTTTCTGTGAACAAAGAATTCCTCGCCCCATGAATCAGAAATATGGCTAACTTATTTTGTATCTTACAAAGACCACACCAAAATAAATGTGCCACCAACCCCATTCAACAAATAAGTTTACTTAATCTAAAAATACAAATATATGCCTATGTTTCAGACACTCTTTAGGTGTTCTATAAATATCTATTACTAATCTCCAAAACGATACCTCAAACCAAGTAATACCGACCCAATTTTAAAGATGAATAACTGATGCTTACTTAGCAGGGTTAGGTAACTTGCCGAAGGACACAAAGTCAGCAGAACAAAGATCTTGATGCCACAACTCATGCTTTTCCCCTCTACACTCTAATATGATCACTACACCTGAACAATTAGAAGCAAAAGATGTCTTTTTCATGCCAGTATACCTGAGAGAGAGAGTTCTCTTCTCTTTCTTTTTCTCATTTCTAAGAAAATTTCTTCTTCCCAATCTAACTCTTTTGAGAAAAGCTTTATCATTTACTCTTCAGTGAGTTAGTTGCCTATTTATATCCTTGGTATACTTGGGTGTTTTTCTTTTTCTTTTCTTTTTGCTTGTAGGAGTTCTTTATGTATTTTGGATACCAATCTTATATCTGTAATATATTGCACAAATTTTATTCCTAGAATAATGCAAAACTTTTGACTCTAGTTCTTTTGTCACCTAGACCTTATTTTTACAAACTCAAAAGTTTATCTCTTTATGATTCTGCTTTTCTGTTCCTCACATAAGAATTTTTTAAAGATTTATTTATTTACTTAGAGAGAGAGAGAGAGCGTGCAAGTGAGGGGAGGGAAGGGTGGAGGGAGAGGGAGAGAGAATCTCAAGCAGACTTCCCGTTGAATATGGAGCCTCAGGCAGGGCTCTATCCCACCACCCTGAGATCATGACCTGAGCTGAAATCAAATGTCTGATGCTCAACCAAATGAGCCACCCAGGAGCCCCCTATGAACTTTAATCCTACTTCCTTTTTCACAATCTTGATTTTTAATTTCTTTTCTTTTTTTTTTTAAAGATTTTATTTTTTTTTATTTGATACAGAGAGAAAGATCACAAGTAGGCAGAGAGGCAAGCAGTGAGAGAGGAGAGAGGAGGAAGCAGGCTCCCTGCCGAGCAGAGAGCCCGATGCGGGCCTCGATCCCAGGACTCTGGGATCATGACCTGAGCCGAAGGCAGCAGCTTTAACCCACTGAGCCACCCAGGTGCCCAATTTCTTTTCATATTTAAGTATTTAATCCATCTATAACATGAGTATAATGTGTGCCATTGATTGAATAGACCCTGCTATTCTCATTTTCTAATGAAACCTCTGTTATATAAATAAACTTGTTTCTGATTTCCAGAGGGTCCATTTGGGCTATTTGTCTATTATTATGCCAATGCCATACTATTTTAATCACTGTTGCTATAAATAAAAATTATTAGCTGAAATATGAGTTTCTATAAAATAAACATATATACATTTATTATTCTTCAAAATTGGCTTAACTATTTTTGCCCTTTGGTTTTCCACATGGGTTTTTAAACTAGCTTGTCAAATTCTATGAAAAAAAATTGGGGGATTCTAATTGGAATTGCCTTAAAATAATAGGTTGATTTGGGGAGAACTGACATCTTACAATATTGAGCTTTCATTTCCACAAACACACCTTTGAATTTCAATTCATTTGATTATCTTTCCACTCTATCTCATTATTGCTAGCATCTCCCTACTCCTCTGTCATTCCTCTTCATTTCTTAATGACTGCTGTTCAGGCCTCACTGTCATTTCTCAAGTATACACAGAGACAATATTTCCCAACATTCTGGCTATTTCCCAACATCCTTATATCTCTCCTATATCTTATCTTCCGTTATATTTTATCTAGCTACAAATACAGTCTTACTTTATACCTTGATATTACCAATAATTGCAATAACTGCATTCCCTTCAATTTCTTTCATTCATCTAACTCTCTAATGACCAAACATTCTCTTTGAAATCTACTGTAGAACACTACTTATCAAACTACTTTCACTTCATCAGAATGTCCGACAAAGATGAATAAAGTCTCTGTTTACTTAGAAAAGTTCTGGTTTATGACTGTTATGCAGTTGTAATTATTAGATCATCTTTTACTCTCAAAATTGACTGGATTTGGATAATGTGGTCATCCGACTTTCAATGTATTGATCTATCATGGTTTCACCACCTTTCACCTTATTATTACTCCTTATCCCCTTAAGGTACTCTTTCTTCTCCAGGCTTTCTTGAATGTACCCTGGACTCTTCTCTTAGTTTGTGGTCTCTATTGGTGAAAACACAAGCACATTCTATTTACAACCATAACAGACTACCTGGTAGTGAATTTATCCTCCCAGTATAAACAAGCAGAACACTAAACAAAATACATAAAACAGCATTTTCTTGGCATTAGAGAGCTAGCAACTCATGACTGATCTCTGAGACAAGGGAAACAAATCAGGTAAGCCCTGGGATCACTGAAGTTTTCTGTCTGGAGGCACCTTCTGAACTATGATGCAAGGCAAAGGAACTCATGTAAATGATAACTCACTGAGTTGAAGAAACAGAAGCTGGAGTTCCAGGAGTGGGCTTCGAGATGTGGCTAGAATTATAGAACAGAGCACTGGAGAAGACTATGCGCAGAAAAAAAAAAAAACCTCCAGAAATTTGTACTGGGTCCAACTTGGTTCTCTGGCTGAATTCAAAGCTGTATATGCATAAGATAAGACTCCAGGTAAATAGGCAAAGAACCATTACAAGAAAGTGGTGGAAGAAATCCAAAAACTCACACACACATAGCTGGGAGACATTCAAATCCAAACAAATCAGAGTGGAATGAATGAATACTTCACCAAAGACTCCAGAAAGATCACAGCTTAGTGGCAGAGTTAAACCAGCCCTAAACTAGAAGCTAATCTGGACCTGCCTTAGCAACACTTAGAACCAAGCCTTCATAATCACAATGGGAGTAACTGTTCCATATCTGCCCTCTTACCATGAACAACTAAAAAACTGGATAAAATATATGAGTAGACGTTTTCACACATTGGATACCCTAAGAGAAAAGAAACAAATGAGATAATTCCTGTTATCACTCTGGCTTTCAAGACACAGGGATCAGAAACATCACAGTTGTCACCAGAATAGAGAGACCCCATCGAACATCTGCAGCATTCAGTAGATACATTGGAAGGCTTGTGTCTCACGCTACTAGAACTGAAGTACCATCACTGAACTAGGCCTGCACTAACAAAGATTTAAAAGAAGCCTCAAAAAAGTCAAGCTGTTCCACAAATAACTGTCTACCCCCCAAAAAAAAAGAAAGAAAAGAAAAAAAAAAGAAAAAAAATGCTGAATAATTTTTCTTTAAAAAAAGAAAACAAAATCTAAACAATCAACAATTTAATAATAACAATGTCAGATTCAATAAAAAAGTCTAGATATCCAAAAAAATTGAAGTGTGACCTATAGTCAGTAGAAAAATCAGCTGATACAAATCTACCCAGAAATGACAAAGATAATAGAATTCTCACAGTCTTTATTCAGTTGTAAATGTATTCAAGTATATTATAAACATAATCAAGGAATTAATGTATAACATAAACATGATGAGAGAAACATAAAATATAAAAAAGAACCAAGTTAAATTTTTCATTTATTGCTAGTGAGAATGTAAAAGGATAGAACAATATGGGGAAAGGATTAACTCTGAGGTGGTGTGAGGGTACTTTTTGTAGTAATGGAAATGTTTTATATTTCGATTGTGATATATTTTAATTTGACTGTATGAAAATCATATCTCAACAAGTTGATTTAAAAGTATATAATAATATAATATTATATAATGAAGTAATAAAATAAATACTGTTTCCTCAGGAAAAGTAAAAACACAACTATGGTTAAATCAAACTTTCTCCCTATTCTCCACGTGCAGGCTTATAGCTAAAAGGAATAGGTTAAAAACACTCACACTGAACTTTATGCCTTTAAATTCATGTCTGTATATCTCAATGTTACCTTCACTACTGTCAACAAATGATATTATTCTACCCTAGGTCATTTACTCTTCCACTCTTTAATGAGTACATTATACCTAGTATCACTTCAAGTTTCCAAAACTTCTTCCCCCATCATCAATCTTTACTGATCTTGCTTCCTATTTCACTGAAAAGATTGAAGGAACAGAAGAAAAACTCCACAGATTCATTGCATTACCTTTATCCACTTACTAGTATCAGCTCTGACTAATTCTTCCCTCCAACACGTTCCTTACTAAATGAAAAACATCTATCTGTGTTCCTACCTAAAGGAAATCCTTCAATTTAGGAACTGCCCCTTCTCAAAATTCAGGAATATCACTCCAGAAACTATCCCTTCTCTCTGTATCATCAGTTGTTTGCTCTATATTAGATCACATTAATCAGGACATAAATAAGCTATTTCTTCCACCTAGGCAAAAAAAATTTTTTTCTCAGACCTATTACCTCTATTAGCTACCATTCCATTTCATTTCTCCCCTTTGCAAAGAACTTCTTCAAAACAAAAGTGGCCTACATTGGATATCTCCAATGTCTCTCTTCCCATTCTCTCTTTTTTTTATTATTGTAACAAGAACATTTAACATGAGATCTACCCTTAAAATTTTAAGAGCAAGACACATTACCATTGGCTACATATTGTATAGCAGGTAAATATAACTTATTCATCTTGCTTATCTGAACTTAAAGCCTATCAATTTGTAAATCCCTATTTGCCCCTCCCAACAGCCCCTGGAAAACACCATTCCACTCCTTGATTCTATGAATTTTACTATTTTCAATACCTCACATAAGTTGAATCATGCAGTATTTAGCAACCTAAATGTCCATCAACAAATGAATGGATAAAGACAATGTAGTATATACATACAATGGAACGCTACACAGCCTTTGAAAAGAAGGAAATTCTGCAAAATGCAACAACATGGATGAACACTCAGGATATTATTCTCTCATTCCCTAAAGCCTATTCTAGCACTCAATTAAAACTGTTATTTGTCAAGGTCATCAATAACTTCCATAATCTTAAGTCCAACAGTCAATCCTGTGTCCCCATCTTATTTAAACTATCAGCCCCACATTTCACAGTGCATTACTCACTTCTCCTTCATGATTGTTCTTCAATTATATTCTAACATAATACACACTTGGATTTCCTCCTACTAACAACCTGCTCTTTTTCAGTTTCCTTTACTGGTTTCTCAGTCAGAGGTCCCTAAACTCACTACTTATGCCTCTCCTGTTCTCTATTTACACTTACTTTTGTAGTAATATCAACCCTGTTTTATGACTTTAAATACTCCATGCCAACAATTCCCAAATATATAGCTTCAATCCTGAGTTATCTTTCAGACTCCAGACTCATGTATCCCAACTGCCTACTTATTAGCTTATTTGAATATATGCTAGGTATCTCATATTTAATCTGCCTAAAACTGAACTCCTTGTCTTTCTCAAAACTTGCTCCTCTGGCTGCCTCTGTATCTCTGTAGATCAAATACTCATGCCAAAACTCTGAAGTCATCCTTGATTCCTCTCTTGAATACACATCCATATCAAATCCGAAGGAAATCCTGAGGCCATATCTTCAAATGTCTCTCACCATTTAAATTGCGACTTTAATAGTCCAAACCACTCTCTCTCTCACTGAAATTTGAAAACAAAAGTCTCCAAACTGGATCCCTATTTCTATCCTTGGGCCATATTGTCTTTAATATCTACTTTTAACAAGGAAACATCAATAATTTTATGAGATGGATCATATCATGTAACTATTCTGTTAAACTCCAACATTTTTGTATTTCACAGTAAAAGATAGTGTCTCTACTATGATCCACCAGATCCCACAAAATCATCACTTCAACCCACCCACTGCTACCCTACCACATACATACTTCTTTGACCACATTTTCTACTAGTTTCTGCCTTGTTCACATAGCTCTACTCACACTGGTTTCTTTGCTGTACCTTAAACGAACCAGATATGATTTCAATAGGACATTGGCTTAGGACAATAGTTATTCCAACTTGTAAAAATGCCCTTCTACCAGATATTTTTAAAGCATATTTCCTTACTTCCTTTGTCTTTTCTCACATGTTACTTTCTCAAGGAGGCCTACTTTAATGACTATTCATTTTGTTCTTCTCTACATATCTCATTTGTTATATATTTTTTGTCCTTCTCTTTGATCCAATGATACACCTAGAATGGAAACCCCATAAGTGCTCCTATCTTTTTTCTCACTTGATTACTACATTCCAAGTGTTATAACTATGTTTAGAACAAAGAGGTAGTTATTAAAAATGTGTTGAATGAAAGTATATCTTCCATGGGGTACCTGGGTGGCTCAGTCAGTTAAGCAATCTGACTCTTGATTTTGGCTCACACCATGATCTCATGGTTGTGAGATCAAGCCCTGCATCAAGCTCTGTGTTGGGGCTTACTTAAGATTCTCTCTCTCCCTCTCCCTCTGCCCCTCCCTCAACCCCCTTCCCTTTCTATTAAAAAACAACAAAAAAGTATATCCTCACTAATTGTTTGGGCCTTCTTTGATCTCTTAGGTATCTTAGCTTCTTTGTTGATGAAGTTTCTGTAATAAATGAAAATTTTTCTTTTTTTCTTTGTTCCTTTGCTTTTTTCTTCTTAAATTCCACATATGGGTGGAAATCATATGGTATTTTTCTTCCCTTCACTGACTTATTCCACTTACCATTTTACCCTCTACATCCATCCATGTCATTGCCAGTAAGATTTTGTCCTTTTTTATAGCTGAGTAATATTCCTGTGTGTGTGTGTCTGTGTCTGTGTGTGTCCGTGTGTGTTTGTGTCTGTGTGTGTATCACATCTTTATCCATTCATCTGTCGATGGACACAGGTTGCTTCTGTATCTTCACGATTGTAAATAAAGCTGCAATATATACGGGGGTGCATATATCTTTTCGAATTAGTGTTTTCATATTCTTTGGGTAAATACCCAGTAGTAAAATTACTGGATCTTATGGTATTTCTATTTTTAATTTTTTGAAGAACCTCCATATTGTTTTCCACACTGGCCACACAAGTTGGCATTCCAACCAACAGTACATGAGGGTTCCTTTTTCTTCACATCCTTGCCAACATTCATTGTATCCTGTGTTTTTTATTTTAGCCATTCTGACAGGTGTGAGGTGACATCAGTTGGTGATTTTGACTTGCATTTCCCTGACGATGAATGATGTTGAGTATCTTCTCATGTGCCTGTTGGCTATCTGTATGTCTTCCTTGGAGAAAGTCTGTTCACGTCTTCTGCCCATTTTAATAGGATTATTCATTTTTTGCTGTTGAGTTGTATAAGTTCTTTATATATTTTGGATACTAACCCTTTAACTGATATATTATTTGCCAATATCTTCTCTCATTCAGTCAACAGTCTTTTTGTTTTAGTAAGGGTTTCCATTGCTATGCAGAGTCTTTTATTTTGACTTAGTTACAATGTTTATTTTTGCTTTTGTTTAAGTTGCCTCAAGGAGACATGTCTAGTAAAGCCATGTTGCTATGGCTGATGTCAAAGAAATTACTGCCTGTGTGCCCTCTTCTAGGATTTTTATGGTTTAAAGTCTCACATTTAGGTCTTTAATCAATTTTGAGTCTATTTTTGTGTATGGTGTAAGAAAGTGGTTCAGTTTCAAAAAAAAGTGGTTCAGTTTCATCCTTCTGTATGTAGCTGTCCTGTTTTTCCAACACCATTTGTTGAACAGATTATCTTTTTTCCATTGCATATTCCTTCCTCTTTTGTCATTAATTAATTGACCATATAATCATGGGTTTATTTCTGGAATTTCTATTCTCTTCCCTTGCTCTACCTGTCTGTTTTTTGCCAGTGCCATATTGTTTTGATTACTACAATTTTGTAGTATATCTTAAAATCTGGAGTTCGGATACCTCCAGTTTCATTCCCTTCCTTTTCAAGATTGCTTTGGTTATGTGAGGTCTCTTTTGGTTCCATAGACATTTTAGTATTATTTGTTCTAGTTTTGTGAAAAATGCTGTTGATATACTGATAGGGATTGAATTAAATCTATAGATTTCTTTGGATAAGATGGACATTTTAAAAATATTAACTCCTCTAATCCATAAGCATGGACTAGCTTTCCATATGTTTGTGTCACCTTCAATTTTCAAGTGGATGCTTTTAAAGTTTCACCATTATGTATGATGCTTGATCTTGATTCTTTGAAGAGGTCCTTTATCAAATAAAAGAGTTCCTCAGTTTGTTCCAGTGGTGGGTATTAAGGAGGGCATGTATTGCATGGAGAACTGGGTGTTATACATAAACAATGAATCTTGGAACACTAAATCAAAACTAATGATGTATTGTATGATGACTAACATAACACAATAACACACACACACACACACACACACACGAGTTCCTTACTCATCCTGGTTTGCTCAAGTCTTAGTTCCAATGAGTTTGAAATTTTAGCTATCAGTTTCTATGCATATTTTGAAAAGCAGCATAAGACAGAAGAGAAAAAGCTTTGGAACCAGTAAATAATATGTCCCAAAATATAAACAGAATACAAGTAAGCCCAAAAATAAATATGCTAGAAGTTCACAGTAATGCCTTCTAGTTAGTAGGATTGTGCATTTGTGTTTTGTTTTGTTTGCTTTGTTCTTATTACTAACTTATATTTTCCAAATTTTCTACAGTGACTAGTTAGGTTCAAATCCTTACTCTACCCCCTATTAATTACATTAACTTCAACAAGTTATTTATCCTGTCTGTGTCTCACTTTCTTCCAGTTTCTTCACCCGTAAAATGAGGTATAACAGTACTTACGATATATGACTTTTTAAAGATTAAACAAACTAATATAAAGGACTTAGAATAGTGCCTATAACATAGAAGTCTTCAATAAATGTTAGCTATTTTTATAACAAATTTAATGACAGGGAAAATGAGAACCTCCATTATAGTTTGTAGGAGTATTAGAAGTATAGTATATTTTTTATAAATAATAAATAAATAAATAAATAAAATAAATAAAGTATAGTAATATTAAGAGTAAACGTTTTTTGTTTATTTCTTATGTGCCACACATTGGATTAAGTGTTTTACATGCATTAATACATATAATTCTTACAGAAACTCTACTAGATATTGTTAAAACATTAAACAGATGTAGAAATTGACAAGGTAAAAACAGAAATTAATCAATAACTTTCCCATGGTCACAGAGTTAGGAAATAAGTGGCAAAGCTAGGCTTACAATTCAGCCCTACCTAACATAGGATCTATATTTTTAACATTACAATTTGTTTGATGATGATGATGATGATCAAAAATAGATTTGAAAGAAGTAGGAGGAAGAATAAGAGAATAAGCAGAATATAAAAGGAAAATAAAACAAAACAAAGCAAAACTTAGTAATATGAATCTAGTAATAATGCGTTATAGTGTTCTCTCTAGTTTTGTTAGTATTATTTCTACTGTTCTGGTGTTTGAATAAAAACAATAGCCAACAGGTATCAAGCTCCTATTAGCTATCTACAAAATACCATGGTAGGCTCTTTGCATACATTGTCTCATATAATTTTCACAACACTCACATGAAGTTGTAGTATTACATTTATGGAAAACTGAGTCACCAAGAGATTAATTTAACTGATCAAGAGTAAAACAACTCACAAGTATCAGAGTCAGGATTTAAACCCAAATGTGTTTGAATCCATCGTCTGTGCTCTTTCTACTGTGATACGCTGCCTCTGTGCACTGTTGATTTTGACCAGCATGAAGTTTCACTGAACCTAAAATCTCTAGGATGGAGACAAAAGAAGCAGCAAAATGTCTTTGTGTTTAAGCCACACTGCTGCTTACAGTAATGTAAGAAATACTTCGTTGTTTAAAAAAAAAAACACTTCTTTTTTTAAATTTTCTATTATGTACCTCTGAGGACAGTCAGTTGCCACACCCAAACCAAAGAGGATTGCTGAATTGAGAAAAAGAGCCAAAACAATAAACGGATCTGTTTTGTTGTCTCATGTTGTTGCTGGAATGCAATTAATTCCTTTATGACTAGAGTCCTATAACTGCATTATATCACATTTATTTGTGTAAAATTTCAAAGTAAGTGATAAAAAAAACAATTTATCCTAAATATATAAAATGCTGAACTGAAGAAACAACTCAAAGCAAGAAATTCAAGGAAAAGCATCTCATTGCTGATAGGACAGTAAAAGAATATAAATTTTGTGGTACTAATATATAATATGTATCAAGAGTTCAAAAATATTCATATCATTTGCCTATCAATTCCCCTACTAGGAATTTATCCTAAGTAAGCAAAATGAAATATCGGTAACATTTAATACATGAAGATATTCCCTACATTGTTATTTATAACAACACATAATAGAAAATAATCTTTATGCCCAAGAGTAAGGAAATGGTCCAATAGTAAAAAGCTACTGTACGGTCATGTTTATGAAGTTTTTAGTGATAGAAAATTGCACTTGTGATACTATTTAGTTTATTTAAAAACAAACATAAAAATTTGTATATGGTAAAAAATTTAATTATTCTCCAAAAAATAAAGTAGGAAATAAAAAGCCTAGAAGTAAATATGCCAAAATTTAATGTGTTTCTAGATAGTATGATTATGTATGTGTGCTTTTTCTCTGCTTATAATAATTGTCTATATTTTCCAAATTTACTACATTGAGCATCAGTGAATCAAAAAAAGGGAAAAGTAATTCAAAGAAATAAAAACAATATAAGGGAAGAAAACAGAGTTTAAAAGTCAAGACATATCATTTTCCCATTCGGCTGAAATTTTGTCATGAGTATTTAAATAGAAAGATTTGTTTTCACATCATACAAGTATTTTGTTACATCAATAATAAATGTCCACATAAGAATAAGAATATTTAATATAAGTTTTTCAGAGAGAAAATTACTTTTTAATAAAAATATCTTGATGTTAGTTTACATAGACTCTTGCAAACACACTATTTAGCAACCACTTTTGGGGGTTTATATATCAGTCCTAGGATACAGCACCATATATTCCAAGTTTTTATCACTTCTTACAAATGTCAAAGGAAATAACCAAAAAGCTAGACCTGTTTGTATGATATATTTGATGCTCTAATTTTTAACATTCATCTAATCAGACTTTGGTGACTAATATTTCTTTTGCTTGCAAGCACTAAACCCTAAATAAGGCTCCTGACTAGATTACATTCATGAAGGTCTCATTTTAACGGAAATTAGAGAGATGGAAAAGATGATAGGAAGAGACGTTATAAAAACAGACCTCACAAGTCAAACTTAATAGTAAAACCATTCTCTTTCATGCAGACAACCATGAAAACAAATATCCTGTGAGTGAAAGATACATATTGTATCTTTTTAGCAGATCTTTATGCCATCTTGAGACAGACTTCCATAACTATATTATGTGAGTACAGTTGATGAAGCAATGGCCCAAAGAAAGAGGTTGATAAAGCATCACAACTCCAGGAAACCAGATAAACATGTTCATGATTTCGAATTGAAAAAAGAGTAGAATAGCACTGGATATGAAGATAGAAACCCACGGAGTCACAGTAAGTATTAGTTCCTCTAACTCTAAAAATAAGCATTCATAAAAACACCACCACCTCTCTTATTAGAATAATCCCTTGCAACACATTCACGTTACTTGCTTAACTGATAGGCATGACTGCAAAAGAGGCTGCATGACTTTAGCATATAGTATAAAAATTATAAGATTCTGGAAGATACATTTTAAACAACAAAAAGAACATACCTGTAAGCAACTAGAAGAGCAAAGAATAAGACACTGAAATTTATGAGCAATCTGTCCAAAAAACTATCTCAGATGGTATAACTTAAGAAATACATTTTCCTGGGGAAATGGGTGGCTCAATCAGTTAAGTGATGGGCTCCTGATTTCATCTCAGGTCATTATCTCAGGGTTGTGAGATCAAGCCCTGTGTTGGGCTCCATGCTGGGCATGGAGCATGCTTAAGATTCCTTGTCTCCCCCTATCTTTGTCCCTGCTCCTCCCCTAAAAAAGAAAATAAACACATTTTTCTTGTCTAGTCAAACCACTCCCCGCTCCCCGACCAGAGTAGCTATGGTATATATGTAAGAATATTATTTGTACAGAGACTAAAGTGCAAGAAAAACTGGGCTAAGAATTTAATGTGGCCCAAAGTTAAAGAACCATAATAATTTTAGAGCTTTAACTAAGTCTCTATTTAGCAAAGATATAATTAGGATAGAGGATTCTATTGTTTGAAAAGTAATAGGTCTCATTTCTTAGGATTTAGTCAATTCCTGGATGCAGTATGCAAGCTGAAGGATGTGCACGTGTTGTGCATTAAGAGGAAAACAGTAAATCCCTTTGGGAAATTAGAAATCCTGGTAGATTATACTGCTTTCCCTTCCTTCATATTAATTGACTATATTGCTTCAGAATTATTGTTTGTTTTTCAGTGGTGTATGTTACCACCATAAGTTACTGACATGAGACACCAATAGAAGAATGAGAGGTTGTATGTCTATCTCATGGTAGCAGAGAGAGCCTTGATAGGGAACCCAAAGTTGGAGTGCCAAGACTGAGTCTTGTAGATGTGGCTAAAGTCTCCTGCTGTGAGTTATACTCTTAAGACTCAGTAACATATACTTGTAAAATGCATTTTGATAATTACTAATTATCTTGTTGGAACAAGAAGATAATCCTATTGTCAGGTGAAACTCTGGTCAGGTAAAGTGTAGGTTTTCCTAAGGTGGGTAAAGGGGAGAATATTGTTATTCTTACTATGAAAAGCTGAAAAAGGAATTCTTTCATGGGAGAGTAAGTAAAACTAAGAAGCAAAGCTAGGAACTAACGTTATGTCCTTGAGCAGCTTTCTGTGATGGGTTTAACATTTTTTCCCACTTATCCTAATCATATTTAGCCAACAATATAGTTATCCCATCTATTTAATTTCTTCCAGTTAACCCTTAAACTTCATTAAACATGATATACACCTATGTCATTTCAAACAGTCATGTGCTAGTGGTGTTGAAGAGAATTAAGAGAATCGACAGTAAATTGGGAGTGACTGTTCCTTGCACCCCTCTCCTGCTGGAGGCAGCATGCCAGTAACAGCCCCTCAATTCCAGAAACTGACCACCACCAGACATAAGAATCTAATTGCAGTTGAGAAAAATGGAGAGAAGCAAGCAGCCAATTGAAAGAGCAAACAGGATGGGAGGGAAAATCAAACCAACCGTTCCTTTCTCCCAAGTATACTAGAAAAAGATGACCTTGAAGGAAGGCAGATAGCGATTCAGTTATAGGGCTATGCTTCCATCTACTTAAAAAAATCATATCACTATATGTACAAAGTTTGTGGAGTCTTCCATTACTAGGTGTTTTAATATAACAAAATGATAAATGATGTCTTAGGATTAGATATTTATTAAGGTGTATGTATTTAGTTCTATTTCATCAATACTCTCTCACCCAAAATATTTGAACAGGATTATAAAAAGCATACAGTTAGAAAATATAGATGAAGAAATTGTGGTTAAAGACAGATTAATATGATCAGAATGAAAGAAAAATCAGTACACAGAAATATAAGCCAAACGTTTTCAAGAATCATTAGTAGGTGCTATAAAACTGGACCTGAGTTTCCCAACAGATTAAAAAAGGGGGGGGGAGGGATAAGACGAGTTACAAGAATCATATTATTTTTAAGATATAAAAACATTCTTGTACAAAAAAAGAAAAGCTTTTTCTGAAACTGAGGCCTGTGAGTAATGTCCCTCACAAATCTTTATTAAAAAAATAATACCGAGAACACACTCTATAATAAACATAATAGCAAGTCACTTCCAATGGTTCCTCAAGGAACTCAGCATATTATAGTAATTCTTTAATCAGTAAAGAACACTTTTGTTCTCAGATAACCTATTTGTATTATTTAATAACCACCAGATAACAAAAGATAGCATATTATACATATTTCTATATATCTCTTAAAACTATATTATTGCTAGAGATATACAAGAAAATATTCCTAATCTGGTTATTATATTGAGATTTTTAAAGTGAAACAAAAGCATAATACTCTTACCAAAACCACATTGCAGATATCCAATATTTCCCTCACCTGTGATTCTTTCACATTTTCAACAGTAAAGTTGAACCAGACTCGGAAGCGTGGATTACACGTATCCGGCCTAATGAATAAGTCATACTCAAATTCAGAGACCTGGTCCACTCGTCCAAGGTTACCTGGTGATAAAAATTAAAAGAAATGTGTTTTAATAGAAGTTCAGGTAGCTCAGCAGCACATACATTTAAATATTATTAGCTCTGACAGCAACATTTATTATTATTCAGTACTTGTAGGTTCAGCATTCACAATCTATAAGGCAGCCAACTCTGAATAAAGTATAAGAGGAGCCTTCCAGCTAGTCCATGCTGTGGTACAAACAGCTCTTCAAGTACTTATCACTCAGATCTGTTTGTGCTACAAGTGACAGATTATTACACTGGGATGTCCATGAAGAATGTGGCAAGCCCCAATAAACTGAGGAAGAATCACAACCAAACTTCAGTTTCCTAGTTAGAAAAAAGGACAATAAATTTTACGTATTTTCTATTAAGCTTTATACAAACTTTCTCTATCTCTAATTTAATTCTCACAACAATGCTATGCATTGTACTATGCATAGTACAAACTATTTTTGGTAATTTCCAAAATTCTATCAGAACATGTTAAAGGATATGTAGAATAAGGTTTTAAACAAAAATTAAAAGTAGTTGCTCCATAAGAATAATGACAAATTCACAAATAGCCATGAAATTAATTTCCATTTTCTCCACCAACAGATCAGTTATATCAAAAATGAAGGTTGCCAGAGGGGAGGTTGGTAAGGGAGAGGTGAAATAAATAAAGGTGATCAAGAGTACATTTATCTTGATGAGCAGTGAGTAATGTATAGAATTGCTGAATCATTACTGTATACCTGAAATTAATATAACACTGTATGTTAATTATATTTCAATTTTAAAAAAATAAAGAATATGTATAAACATAGGTACCTATAACTTCCATTCCTTGTATCTCCTCTCTTTGACTTCTATTCTAATGAGCAGTAAATTGCCCATAATTGTCACAATGGGGTAGCATAAAAAAATAAAAGCAAAGAGCCCAGTGAATTCTTAAGCATCTGAAAAAGAGTAAAGATGACTATGGACAGCAACAAAGAAACTGACTGAGAAATCAGTATTCTATTGCACCTGAGGAGCATAGCAATATCTTGCTTTAAAATAAGCTCTATTGTGTCTTTCTGCAAAAGAATACTCAGAATTAAACTTTAATCTTAAATATACCAGTTTTCAGTTAATTATTTTACTGGTTCTACTGGCATGTTACTTATTTTATTGAGCAATAGTTGTGTTGTCAAAGATGGAATACGAGCCTGGAAATCAGCAGACCTGAATCTAGCTCAACTGACTCACTGTGCAATAATATGTAAGTTACTTACCCTCTGAAGGCTTCATCTACTAAATGAGAATATTCAGTTACCTAAAGTCAACAGTCCTTTCATCTGTACCATTCTTTTGCTGCCTGAATCTAGGATTCATCAGTCAGTGATCCAAGATAATAAGATAAACTTCCACCCAAAACCTTATCAATTAACCTTAGAGTAATTATATCTGCTCTCATTAAAATTTGGCCTGAGAAGCCAGACTTATTCCTCCTTCCAGAATCCAAACAATCAATTACCTCCAATTAAAAATACACATATTGAAAAAAAATGCATTGATAGGAAAGTACAAACACGAACTAATTAAAACCAAAAACTTTTATTTCAATTTTTATAGTTTCAATTGTCTTCAGAATTCCCAAGGATAATCGTCAATTAATTTGGTTCTTTCGATTATTATCATGCAAAAATATTTACAAAGCCCTATGTCGTACAGGGCAGAATACTTATTGCACAGTGGCATTGAATTTGCAGTCAGAGATCTAGGCTCAAGTTTTACCTCCATCCACTTACTGAATGACATTGGAAAATTCAGTTAACTTCATCCATCCTCTGTTTTTTCAACTATAAAGTGAGTATTATATTAATAGAAATATGAATATTTTTCACTTGGTAATTACTATGAATACTAATTTCCAACTGAAAACATTTTCTGAACACTACTACTCTCCACATACTGTCCAAAATGATAGGTGTACTAACCTATTCAATTCTGACAACAACCCCTGTGAGGTAGAAACCATTACTATCCCCATTTTACATATGAGAACATCAAAGGACAAAGATATAAAATAACTTATCTAAAGTCATATAGCATGTAAGTAAGAGTCAGAGTTGGGATTTGAATTCCAACAATATGACTCTAATCACTAGACTAACAGTTTTTCTACATAACATAGATGCTTGAAAAATACAGAGATAATATAAATTGAAAGTATATTATCAGTTACAATGCTTAATATAATTACTACCTTTAAAAGAAACAAGAGATGAAAAAACACTATTTTTGGCCATCTAAATATTTCTGGTTAAAAAATTAAACACTAACGTGCATTTCAACATTTAAAGAAAAATTTTTATTTTGTTTTTAATTCTGGAACACTATAAATGGGTTTTGATAATAAATAACATGTCTTAAAATTTCTGCCATAGATGCTATCTAATATTAAGGCACCATTTGTGTCAAAAACTTAACAGTTTCAAAATTAGTTGACATGCTTTATTTTATTAAAGCCTCACCATGAACCCATGGATGAGTAATTGAAACTCAAAAATGTTTAGTGCTTTGTTGAGTTCATACTTTAAAGCACCAGGGCAAGACCTTGAAATAAAGATTTCTGACTCCACTGTGCTGCTTTGGAATATAACAAAGCCACAATCAATACATTCATCCATCTATTCAATCACTTATTCATCCACAAAATACAATGTTATGTGTTGTAAAATAGAACAGATAATAAATCAAACACATATAGTCTTTGCTTTCACTAAGTTCATAATCTTAAATAAAAATAAGCATCTGGTCTTTGATCTTCTATAACTATCCTGTTGACCATCTTCACCATTCCTATAAGGAATATCTTCTCTGTGTGTATACATAAAAATTCTTTCTTCATGTTACCTCTAATATTTCAACAAAGTGCCAATTTCTGACCCCTTGAAAATGGTTATTTGTAAATAAACTAACAATGTCCCTATATCATTTGGTTCCCTTCCACTCATATGAAAAGCAAGAAAAGAAAACAAATAGAAATTCAAAATGCAGGAAAAATACAAAACAAAAAATAAAATGTAGATTTTAAACATCAGTATGTCAGTAGGTATGTTAAATACAAATTGACTAAATATCACAGATAAAAACAACATTTTTATTCCGGATGAAAAATTAACTATATATTGTTTATAAATACAACTTTACATTTGAGACCATGGGAAGACTGAATAATAGAGGAATGAAAAAGTTAAATCAGGAAAGCAGTCTGAAAAAAAGTTAATGTAGCTATATTTGTATCAGAGAAGGTAAGCTATAAATCAAGAAACATTACTAGAAATGAATGGGGATATTTCATGATAAAAAAAGGATAATTCCATAAGAAGATATAAAAACCTTAGAGGTATGTACATCTAACAGCTCTCCAAAATACGTAGGCAAAATATAAGAAAATAGAAGATAAGGACAAATTCAGAATTATACTGAGACACTTCAACACACCAAAACCACACCTGAGCAAAATTAAGAAAATAGAAAGAATTGAGAGTATTGAAAATCTGATTAAAAGACAACCTCTTTCTAATTACAAAACACTTAATATTTCTAGAACTATGTGTGTATGTATGTATTCTTTTCAAATGCACATGATATATTTACCAGAATTGATCATAAGCTGTTCCATAAAGCAAGTATCAACAAATTTCAAAAGAAAAAAAATTTCAAAGGAATTTATACTATACTGCATATGTACCGTTACCATAATCATAGAATTTAGAACTAAATTATATATAATAAATATACGACAATATTTATGGGATGTAGCTAAATCTATTAAAATTAGAAATACATACATATACACATAAATATAGATCACCGATTTTCATTAATTTATATATATGTCTGAAAATAAATTATCTAAGCATCCATCATAAGAAACGTTAAAAATTATATTAATGATAATTAAAAGAGAATAGAGAATAAAATACAGTGAATAATATTATCTGTTCTATTTTACAACACATAACATGGTACTTTTTGAATGAAAAATTGATTGATAGATGAATGAACATTGAATATTCACTGTGGCTATGGTATATTATATTTTAAGGTCTCACCCTTAATAAAGCACTAAATATTTCTGAGTTTCAACTCAGAAACTGAGTTTCAGTAATAGTAAAAGAGAATACTACTGCATAAATTGTATACATCAAACAAGTAAAAGAAAAAAGCAACAAAAATATAATGAACTATGTATCACAATACATTAGAACAATAAATGAAATACAAAATTGTTTTACGGTTTCCTATTTTGGTTTTCTTTTTTTGTCTTTTTTTTTAATTGTGCCATGTTAGTCACCATACAGTATATTATTAGATTTTGATGTAGTATTCCATGATTCATTGTTTTCATATAACACCCAGTGCTCCGTGCAAACCATACCCTCCTTAATACCCATCTCCAGGATAACCCATCACCCACCAACCTCTCCTCTAAAACCTTCACTTCACGCCTGGGTGGCTCAGTGGGTTAAAGCCTCTGCTTTCGGCTCAGGTCATGATCTCAGCGTCCTGGGATCGAGGCCCACATCGGGCTCTCTGCTCAGCAGGGAGCCTGCTTCCTCCTCTCTCTCTGCCTGCCTCTCTGCCTACTTGTAATCTCTCTCTCTGTGTCAAATAAATAAATAAAAAATAAATAAAAAATAAAACCTTCACTTTGTTTCCTGGAGTCCATAATCTCTCATGGTTCATCTCCCACTCCAATTTCCCTCCCTTCATTTTTCCATTCCTCTTCCTAATGTCCTCCATGCTATTCGTTATGTTACACAAATAAGTGAAACCATATGATAATTAACTTTCTCTGTTTGACATATTTCACCTACCATAATTTCCTCCAGTCCCATCCACGTTGATGCAAAAGCTGGGTATTCATCCTTTCTGATGGCTGAGTAATATTCCATTGTGTATATGGACAACGAATTCTTTATCCATTCATCTGTTGAAGGACATATTGGCTCTTTCCACATTTTGGCTATTATGGATATTGCTGCTATGAATATTGGGGTGCATATGGCCCTTCCTTTCACTATGTCTGTATCTTCAGGGTAAATAACCAGTAGTGCAATTGCTGGGTCATAGAGTACCTTATTTCTAATTTTTTGAGGAACCTCTACACTGTTTTCCAAAGTGGCTGCACCAAGTTGCATTTCTACCAACACTGTAAGACGGTTCCCCTTTTGGCAAAATTTCTCCAACATTTATTGTTTCTTCCTTTGTTGATATTTGCCATTCTAACAGGTGTAAGATGGTAACTCAGTGTGAATTTGAACTCGATGTGAATTTCCCTGGTGTCTAATGATGTTGAACACTTTTTCATGTCTCTGTTAACCATTTGTATGACTTCTTTGGAGAAGTGTCTGCTCATGTCTTCTGCCCATTTTTTGACTTGATTATCTGTTTTTTTTTTTTTTGGATATGGAGTTTGAGGAGTTCTGTATATTTCTTGCATATCACCCCCATTATCTGGGGTGTCATTGGCAAATATCTTCTCCCATCCTGTGGTCTTTGTTTTGTTGACTGTTTCCTTTGCTGTGAAGAAGCATTTATCTTGATGAAGTCCCACAAGTTCATTTTCACTGATGTTTCCCTTGCATTTGGAGACATGTCTTGAAAAAAGTTGCTGTGGCCAGTGTCAAACACAATACTGCCTAAGTTCTCCTCTAGGATTTTGATGGATTCCTGTCTTACATGGAGGTCATTCATCCATTTAGAGTTTATCTTTCTGTATGCTTTAAGACAATGGTTGAGTTTCATTATTCTGTATATAACTGTCCAATTTTCCCAGCACAATTTATTGAAGAGACTGTCTTTAGTCCACTGGATATTTTTTCCTACTATGTCGAAGATTACTTAAACACAGACTTGAGAGTCCATATCTGGGATCTCTATACTGTTCCATTGGTTTACGTATCTGTTTTTGTGCCAGTACCATGTTGTCCTGGTGATCACAGCTTTGTAACATACATTAATTAAGGCAAAATGATTCCCCAAGGTTTGTTTTCCTTTTCAACATTTCCTTGGAGATTTGGGTTTTTTTTCTGAATACACACAAAATTTTAGGATTCCTTCTTTCAGCATTTTGAAAAATGCTATTGGTATCTTAATTGGGATGGTGTTGAAAGTATAGATTGCTCTGGACACCATAGGCATTTTAACAATGTTTATTCTTCCAATCCACGACCATAGAATATTTTTCTGTCTTTTTGTGTCTTTTTCAATTTCATTCATGAGTGTTTTATGGTTCAAAGAGCATAGATCATTTACCTCTTTGATTAGGATTATTCCAAGGTATCGTATGCATTTTGGTGCTATTGTAAATGGAATTGATTCCCTAATTTCTCATTCTCCAGTTTCACTGTTAGTGTATAGGAAAGGAACTGTTTTCTGAGCATTGATTTTGCATCCTGCCACATTACTGAATTGCTGTATGGGTTCTAGTAATTTGGGGGTGGAGACTTTTGGGTTTTCCACATAGAGTATCATGGAATCTGTGAAGAGAGTAGGACTTCTCCTTTGCCAATTCGAATACCTTTTATTTCTTTTTGTTGTCTGATCGCTGTTGATTGGAATTCCAGTATGATGTTAACAACAGCGGCTGAGAGAGAGCATCCTTGTCGTGTTCCTGATGTCAGTGGGAAGGTTCTCAGCTTTTCCCGATTTCCCCACTGATAGTCACTGTGTGTTTTTCATAGACTGATTTTATGAAACTGAGGAATGTTCCCTCTATCCCTACACTATGAAGAGTTTTAATCAGGGACGTATCCTGTATTTTGTCAAATGCTTTTTTCTGCATCAATTGAGGGGACCATGTGGTTCTTGTCTCTTCTCTTATTTATGTGTTCTATGACACTGGTTGATACGCGAATGCTGAACCAATCTTGGATCCCAGGGATAAATGCCACCTGGTCATGGTGGATAATCCTTTTAATCTACTGTTGGATCTCATTAGCTAGGATCTTGTTGAGAATTTTGCCGTCCATATTCATTAGGGATATTGGTCTGAAATTCATCCAACAGGAGAACCAGGAAAAGACCCTGGTACTGGGATCAAGGTAATGCTGGCCTCATAGAAAGAGTCTGGATGTTTTCCTTCTGCTTCTATTTTCTGAAACAGCTTCAGAAGAATAGGTATCATTTCGTCTTTGAATGTTTGGTAGAATTCCCCAGGGAACCCACCAGGCCCTGGACTCCTTTTTTTTGGGGGGGAGGCTTTTGATCACTGCTTAAATCTTGTAACTGGTTATTGGTGTGTTCAGGTTGTCAATTTCTTCCTGTTTCAGTCGTGGTAGTTTATAGGTTTCCAGGAATCCATGCATTGCTTCCAGATTGCTTAATTTATTGTCATATAGCTGTTGATAACAATTTCTAATAATTCTGTTTCCTTGGTGTTAGTCATGATCTCACCCTTTCATTCATAATTTTATTAATTTGGGTCCTTTCTATTTTATTTTGGATAAGCCTGGCCAGTGCTTTATTGATCTTATTAATTCTTTCAAAGAACCAGCTTCTAGTTCGTTACTAATTCATCAATCTCTGCTTTAATCTTAATTATTTCCCTTCTCATGTGTGGGTTAGGTTTCATTTATTGTTGATTCTCCAGATCTTTAAGGTGTAAAGAAAGTTTGTGTATTTGGGATTTTTCTATTTTCTTGAGTGAGGCTGGGATGGCTATGTATTTCCCCCTTAGGAGCGCCTTTGCTGTATCCCATAGGTTTTGGACCGATGTGTCTTTGTTGTCATTGGTTTCCGTAAATTGTTTAAGTTCTTCTTTGATTTCCTGAGTGATCCAAACATTCTTCCAAGTGTTTGAATTTCTTCTAAACTTTTCTTGGGATTGAGTTCCAGTTTCACAGCATCGTGGGTGGTCTGAGAATATACAGGGAATAATCTCAATCTTTTGGTATGGGTTGAGTCCTGATTTGTGACTGAGTATGTGGTCTATTCTGGAGAAAGTTCCATGCGTGTTCAAGAGGAATGAGTATTCTGTTGTTCTAGGGTGGAATGTTCTGTATATATCTATGAGGACCATCTGGTCCAGTGTGTCATTCAAAGCTCTTGTTTCCTTGTTGATTTTCTGCTTAGATGATCTGTCTATTGCTGAGTGGAGTGTTGAGGTCTCCTACTATTAGCTTATTAGTATCAATATGTCTCTTTATTTTGGTTAGCAGTTAGCTTATATGGTTGGCTGCTCCCACGTTGGGGGCATAGATATTTACAACTGTTAGATCCTCTTCTTGTATAGACCCTTTAACAATGATATAGTGTCCTTCTGTATCTCTAACTATGGTCTTTAGCTTAAAATCTAATTTGTCTGATTTGAGGATTGCTACCCCAACTTTCTTTTGAGGTCTGCTGGCATGAAAGATAGTTCGGCATCCCTTCACTTTCAGTCTGGATGTATCTTTAGGTTCAATATGAGTCTCTCAAAATGCTCATAGACAGCATATGGATGGGTCATTTCTTTTTGTCCAGTCTACAACCCTGTTCCACTTTATGGGAGCATTGAGGCCATTCACATCTAGAGTGATTATTGACAGGTAAGATTTTGTTGTTATCGCGTTGCCTGTGAAGTCCTTGTTTCTATGGATTGTCTCTGTATATCTCTGTTCTGTTTCACCTTTGGGGTCTTTCTCCTTTTATAGAACCCCCCATAATATTTCTTGAAAGGTCGGCTTAGTGGTCACATAGTCTTTCAGTCTCCGCTGGTCCTAGAAGCTACTTATCTCTCCATTCATTTTGAATGATAGACTTGCTGAATTCTTGGCTACATATTCTTCTCATTTAGTACCCTGAATATGTCTTGCCAGCCCTTTCTATCTTGCCAGGTCTCTGTGGACAGGTCTGGATGTTCCTTCCTCTATACTTAAGGAATTTTTTCCCCCTACCTTCCCTTAAAATGGTTTCCTTGGTTCTAGGATTTGCAGGTTTTACTATTACATGCCTGGGGGTTGATCTGCCCTCATTGATCTTGGGGGGTATCTTCTCTGCCTTTAGGACACGGTTACGTGTTTCATTCCCCAGAAAAGGGAAGTTCTCAGGTACAATTTGGTCAAATATATCTTCTAGTCCTTTCTCTTTCTCCACCCCTTCAGGGACACCAGGAACTCTGATATTGGAATGTTTCATGGTGTCATTTATTTCTCTAATTCTGTTTTCATGGATTGTAAGCTGTTTGTTCCAGGCCTCCTCCTGCTCTTTCTTTTCTATCAGTCTGTCTTCAACATCACTAATTTGTTCTTCTGCCTCATTTACCCTAACTGTTAGAGTATCTAGATTTGACTGTATCTCATTCATAGCATTTTTAAGTTCTGCCAGATCTGTTCTCACTTCTGCCCTCAATGAATCTATGTTGCCATTAATAGTTTTCTCCAGCCTTGTCCTCATAACTGCTACCCTGAAGTCTATTTGTGACATCTTGCTTAGACCCAAATCTATTAGATCTGCTGGAGAGACCACTGTCTCTGGGTCCTTTTTTTTCCTGGTCTTTTCTTTGTTGGGAATTCCTCCTTGTCATACTGTCGAGTTGTGGTTGAGGGGATGTACAGCTGATAATGTCAACCACTATGCAAGCAAGGTGAACCCTGGGAATTTTCAGAGCAATTGGAAGTCACTGCCAAAAACAAAAACAAAAACAAAAACAAAAACCCAGCCAAAATGAGCCCCAAGAGTAACATGTGTAAAGTTCAAAAGCAAAAGCAAGCAAACAAACAAGAAGACCCACAAAAGAAGAAAAGATAGAAAGAAAATAAGTACATAAGTAAATAATAAATAAATAAATAAATAAATAAATAAATAAATAAATAAATAAAATAAGGGGGGTGACAGGAAGGTGGTAATAATCCCTCAATGTGGGTGAGTAAGGGTATTTCAGTTCTTCCTTTGTATATCTTGTTATATTTGTTAGAGAACTCAACTTTGCAGAGATACAGGGAAATTAAAAGTGGCATACACAGAAAGGTAGTATTGAATAGTGAAGAAAAGATTGAAATTGATGTTTATATCTATATACATTTAAAAAACGAAAGAAAAAGAAAAGTATACGCATGAAAAAGTTCAAGTTAAAAAGTTACTATGGAATACGTTGTACAAAACATTTAGTTGAAATGATAAATAGGCTAAGAAAATGAAAACAAGAATCATGACAAAGTATTTTAAAAATGAGAGAGAGAGAGAAAAAAACTTGTATCTAAGAAATGTACAGGCTGTGAGACAATACCAGGATCTTAATATACTCTTTTCCCCGGTGTTGGGGTTTTACAGTTCTATGGGGACCCTGTGATTGTTTTCCTCTTGTTCTTTCAGCTTCTCTTCTTGGGTAGGGGACTGCCACTTTTTTTTTTTTTTAGTCTATCCTGCCTAGGCAGAGTTACCCTGCCCCCTATCAAGGGGCTTAGCTGTTTGGAAACTGGTTTTGGGGGCTTTTGGTTTCTGGAGGCTTCTTCAGAGTGTCAGAGCAAAGTAAACTATCCTCACACCTCAGGGAGAAGCTACAGTCTGCTCCTCCCTGAATCCTCCAGAACACACAGACTCCTCTGTATGCTTCATTGAAAATCACAGCCTCCCACAGGCTGTGAGTGCACCCGGCGACCTTCTCAGTCATTGACCAAGGCCTCCGCTTGTCTCTACTACCGTGCCATCAAAACCATGAGTGATACCAGTCCAGCTGAGCCTGGCCCAGTGTTTGCTGGTCTCAGAACCGTGGGCTTAGGGCCGTGCCTGTGGCTGCTGGGTCCCAGCAACTGTCCCTTAAGCCCCTTTGTTCTGTTTTAGTGCTGTTATCAGTCCCTTCCCATCTCACACCCACCAGTCTCCAAGCAATCACTGGTCCCCAAGTGCAAGGCACTTTGGCATTGTGATATTAATTTTCAATGGCTCACGTCTGATGGCTCCCTCCCCCTTCTGTTTATCCTCCAATATCTTTCTGCACAATCCCATTTCTGTCTTTTGTACCTATTGACTGATGATCCTTTGCCCCCACAGAGATCTAGAAGTATATAATCTTACACCTCAGGCTGATTTCTTGGGTGTTCAGAGTTCTCTGGTAGATATCAAGCTCAATTCAGAGGACCAGTTGAAATAGTGTCCCCTACTCCTCCACCACCTTGCCCCTCCTCAAAATATACAATTTCTCATGAGAACACAACCAATTAAAAATATCAGCTATCCAAATCCCATTTCAACAAAATGAGAAACAAATATGCTGTACCAATAAAAGCAGAAGCATTTGACCAAAAAAAAAAACCTCTACTTTTATTTCAGTCATATTGAGTAACCATTAAGACATTAACCCCATTGTACAGAATTATAAAGCAGGTAAAATATATGAAACAACTCTTGCCACACATTCGAAAATAAGACCCATTATACAGCAATCCCTGAGAAAAGAGGCATTCACAAGATGAACTCCCACAATAGTATGTTGAAGGTGGTGAAATCTGTACAGGAAGTCATCAGACAGGAGGAAACTATACATGGTGGTGGTGGTGGTGAATGGGTATGCCAGAAAACTCTGAGGTCATTTCCTATAAGTCTATGGCTCAAAGTTAGGCAGGCACACGCACACAGTGAAACTACATTAGTCTTATCAAATCGAACATTTTTAACAATGTTAAAAATAAAATAGATATACTAGAGATGAAACTATGCTGAGTAGTAGGGTGTGGAGAACACAGACATAATACCCAGTTGAGATACTAGTAGGGACATTCCTTAGCAATAAAAAAACATGTCTTGAGGAAGAACTATTCTGTGTTTTCCCTAATAAAACTGAAAACCAAGCCCTGATAAAATCTCCATAGGAGACAAAGTTTGGGGTCAAGTTAGAATAGTTTGGAAATACCTAGGCTTTCCACCAGATCTACATCAACAAAATTTCAAACTATGCATATAGAAGTTTAAGGAAATCAATCTTAAATTGATCATGAAAGGAACTGCCTTCTAAAATAAACACTAATAGGCTCAAAAGGATAATATGAATTGCCTTCTAAAATAAACACTAATACACTCAAAAAGAAAACAGAATCCACTCTCTAAAATGTATCTTCCATTCTGGCCATTGTACAATCAAAATTTATGAGACACTGAAAGATATATATCACCCACAATCAAAAGGGTGAAGGGAAACAATATAAATTCACACTGACATCAGTTGTACTACTTAGCAGAAGAAAACCCTTTAAATCAATTATTATAAATATTGTCAAGAACAAAAACATGTTAATAGAATTAAGGAAAAATATAATTTTCATACTTAAATGGAATTTCTAAAGAAATAGAAATGCCTATAAAGGCCACACAAAAATTCTTTAAGTAAAAAGCACAATACTTGAAATGAAAAACTAAGTGGATGGACTTAACATTAGATTAGAGATGGTGAATAGTCAATGAACTTTAAGATAAATCAATTAAAAAATCATGTGATCTTAAGAACTGAAAGAAAATTGAAGAAAAATTAACTGAAGCCTAGAAACTTTTGGAATAATAAGTGGTCTACAACACATATAAATGGGTCTGAGAAGAGAATGAGTAGATAGAATAAAAAATTGTTTTTAATAATGCCAAAAATTTCTCAAACATAAATTTAAAAATAACTTATATATCTTAGAATCTCAAGAAACCTTATGCAGAATAAATAGAAAGAAAACTCAATCAAGTACATAATAGTCAAATTGATAAAATAAAAAAAGAAACAGAAAATCTTTTTAAAAGCAACCAGAAGAAAATCTATAAAACATAAATGTGAACAACACCAAAAATAACCATTGACTTCTAAGAATAACCATGTAACTTCTAAAGAACATCTCTAAATTATGAAAGAAAAAAAATCTCAACCCAGAATTCAATACCCAGTGAAAACATACTTAAAAATGAGAGTAAAATAAAACATTCTCAGGTTAACAAAAACTGAGAGAATTCATTACCAACAGACCTGTACTATATGTAAAGCTAAAAGAGGGGAAATTATATTAGATAGAGCTAATACCAGTAAGAATAAAACATCATTAAAAATACCAAACATATGGGGCACCTGAGTGGTTCAGTTGTTAAGTGTCTGCCTTTGACTTAGGTCATGATCCCAGGGTCCTGGGATCAAGTCCTGCATCAGGCTCCCCGCTCAGTGGAAAGCCAGCTTTTCCATCTCCCACTCTCCCTGCTTGTGTTCTTGCTCTCGCTAACTCATGCTCTGTCAAATAAATAAATAAAATCTTTTTTTAAAAAATTCCAAATAAGTGTATAAAGTTAAAAGACTGCTTTTATTTGTCTCATAATTTTCTTACAAGGTAATTGTCCAAACTTTTAAAAATGGTAAAGCCAGTTTACAAAGTACAGAGAAGCAAAATATATGGCAAAATAGTAACAAGAATTGAAATGGTAAATAGAATTAGACTGACTATGAAGTAACTACAAATTTGTGAGAGGGTAAGTGGGAAGTAGGAAGAACTTTGAGGGAAAAAAAAGGAAGTAGTAATTATAAGTTTAAGGTACCAAATGTGAAGTATTAAATTTGAAGTGGTAAAATAAGGACCCTTCAAAGGGTTTGATAAGTTATCAAGACATGTAAAAGACAAAAAATCAAATACTAACAAGCAAATTTACTCATCTGAGAGGATGTATATAGTATGATTCCAACCATATGACATTCTGGAAAATGCAAATCTATGGAGATCAGAGGTTGGAAAGAAGAGAAATTAATAAGCAGGGAACAGAGAATATATACGGCAGTGAAAATACTCTGTATGACTATAATGATGGAAATGTATAATTATATATCTATCCAAAACAATAGAATGAGTGAACCTAATGTAAACTATGGACTTTGGGTGATTATGATGTGTCAATGTAAGTTCATCAGTTGTAACAAATACCTAAAATTACTCTATAAGAAATTTTTAACTAAATATTTTAAAAGTTTAATAATTTATGAGTGAATATTGTTTAAGAGAAACCATTAAAATAGATAAAATATAATATATTTTTACTAAGAATCCAAAGAAAATGGTTTTTTTAATTACGAATTCAGAAAAACAGTAACAAAGTAATAGAAATGGAAGGGGCAATAAGAAAATTAATAACAAGATAGTTCATTTAAGCCCAACATATCACTAATTACATTAAATAGAACAGATATATGAATAGAGTAAGTGTCCCAATAAAAAGCAGACATTGTTAGATGGGAATAAAAAGCCAGAATCAACAAGACACAAGTAGCCTAAAATTTCATAATTTTTTTAACCGATTGAACATTTCCTTTGTCCACCTATGAAAAAAGAGTGATCCACACTTAGACATATAACCTGTCAAAAGACAAAGACAAAAAGAATCTTTAACTCAGCAACACAGAAGCAACAATCACTTACAAGGAATCCTCAATAAGATTAACAGCTGATTTATCATCATGAATAATGTAAGTCAGAAGGCAGTGGAATAACACAAAGTGCTGGCAGAAAACATTGTCAAACAAGAATATGATAGCCAGCAAAAAATATTCTTCATAAATGAGAAAGTTAAGACATTATCAGATTTAAAAATTTGCTCTACAAGAAATACTACCAGATATCCTTATGGCTAAAATGAAAGAACATTACAGCATAACTGAAATCCACATGAACAAATAAAAGAGCATCAGTAAAAATAACTACATAATAAAAGATAGTATAAACATTTTATGATTGTAGATGTTTTTCTCCTACTGATATAATAGACAAACATAAAAGTAATCATTATAAATCTGTATAGAGTATATACAATCTACCCAGAAGTAATGTGTATAATAATAAATATATGTATACTATATATATTATTGATATTAACTTGGTATTAATTACAACTATGCTATTATCAATTAAATTAAGTTCATTTTAATCCTCAGAGCAAGGAAAGAAAAATTTTAAATATAGTAAAATCAGTAAAAAGGGAATTAGAATGGTACACTAGATAATATCTATTAAACATGAAGAAGGCAGTAATGGAGGAATAGATGGGGAAAAATATAAAACATATTGAAAGTGGCAGCAAAATAATCTTAGCTTCTCAATAATTACAATAAATGTAAAAAGCTTAAACACTAGGCAGAAAATGTCAGAATAGATTTTTTTAATGAACCAACCATACACTGTCTGCAAGAGATGCAGTTTATTTTTTTAATGATTTTTTTATTTATTCATTTGAGACAGAGAGAGAAAGGGAGACAGCATGAACAGGGGAGATAGGCAGAGGGAGAGGGAGAAGCAGATTCCCTGTTGAGCCAGGAGCCCAATCTGGGGCTTAATCCCAGGACCCAGGGACCAAGACCTGAGTGAAGGCAGACACTTAACCATCTGAACCACTGGGACACCCTAGAGATGCACTTTAGATACAAACTCACAACTAGGTTGAAATAAAGAAGGAAAATAAACATACCAAACACAACAAAAGAAAACTGGAATACCCATACTAATATCAGAAAAATAAACATTAAGACAAAAGTTGTTAGAGACAAAGAAGGGTATTTTATAATGACAAAAGAGCAATCCGACAAGAAGACATAACAAGTACCAGTATAAATGCACCCAACAAATGAGTCCCAAAATAAATAAAACAAAAACCACTCAGAATTAAACTACTTTTTATATTAATGTTTCATTTGGGGAAGAGGTCACTGGTTAAAATGACATGGGAGAATTTAAAACATAAAACTACAGCATAAGACAACAGTTGAAAATTTTAGGAAGACCATCTTATCTGCTCCTATGTATTGAAAAGATCAAAAGCCTCAGGCTTAGACAGAAAGAGATTAGAATCCTAGCACCACTGCTTACTAGTTTTGAACTCTGGGCAAATATAACTGCTCTTGACATCAGTTTTCTTGTCTGTAAAACATAAAATATTTTCTTGGTAGTAATATTATCAAATGAGATTATGTACATAAATTACATAGCCAATGCTTAAGCAAAAAAAGGATTGGAGTTACCTGTGAGTCTTAAAATCGTACTTAATAACTAAATATATCCATCAAAGAATCCTTTCAAATATATCTATAATCCAAACACTTTGCATTACTCACACAGGTATCACTTTGATCCAAGCCACTATATTCTCCCACCTGAACTGTTTGTAACTGGTTTCCTTGTCAGCTCCCCGATCATCTTTTTCAACACACTAGCCAAAGTACAAAACATAAAAGAGATTATGTCACACATTGTTCAAAAACCTTAAGAGGCTTAGCATTTATTTCAGAGTAAACCTGAAGTTTCTAAAAGATTCTACATGAGGAGGGCCTCAGTGCCTAAGTCAATTAAGCATCTGACTCTTGCTTTCAGCTCAGGTCATTATCTCAGGTCATTATCCCCCTCCCACCCCACCCCCCGTCACGCTCCACTCTCAGCTAGGAATTTGGTTGAGGATTCTCTCCCTCTGCCCCTTTTTGCTCACATCCTCTTCCTCTCTCTCCCTCTCTCTTTCTCTAAGATAATTAATAACAAATAAACAGATTCCATGTCATCTATCTCCCTTTCAACTGTCTGTCATATCTCCTATTGTTCTAATACCACTTGACCTCCTTACTATTCTTATTTGTCAGGCACATTCAGTTTTAAGGGATTGTCAATGTCTATTCCCTCTTCTTAAACTTCTCTTTCCCCACATTTTCACAGGGTTGGCTCTCCAACATCATTCAAGTTATTGCTCAAATCTCCTTTCTTCAATGAGGCCAACCTGAGCACCACATTTAATATTGAAAAACACTTTTTTTTATCACATTCCTGATTCATCTCACCTACTCTAAATTTTCTCACAGTGTCACCATATTAAATTATACCATAAAAATTACTAATTTTTTATGACTATCATTTATTTTTGTCCCCTCTGGTAAAAATGTAAGCTCAGGAATATTTTTCTGTTTGCTTACTGTTATACCCTCAGTACTATTATCTAGCCCAAACTGGGTACTCATAGAATATCTGTGGAATAAATGTATAAATAAGAGCAAATTCCAAAAATTGTTAAGTAATATAAATGGCAGTTATTGGGACAACATTTTGAAGGTCTATTTCAAAGCAGAACTCATGCTGGGAACTGGAAACACAACATGAATAAGTAAGTACTTGTCTTCATGGAGCTTATAATCAAGCTGGAGCAATAATCAAATAAATGGATAATTTCAACCCAAGCATCAAGTGCTATGATGGAGAAATTTCCAGAGGAAATTATAGGATACTGTGCAAAAGTAAGTTATTGTTATATCTACAATAGAGAAACATAAAGTGGGGGACAATAAAAGCCATAAAGATCTCCAATAATGGATATTTAAAATTGTGAAATTTATTTTATTTTTCTCTTTCTCCACTGAAAGTTATCTTGAGAAATCAGTCAACTTTAATAACATACTTTGGCCTTAAGATGTTGGTTTATTTTCTTTATGTAAAACCTTAATATATATTTTACTTTATTTTCCAGAATAATGAGGTACTTATTTTCCTTCCTTTATTTTGGTTGCATTTTCTTTTTTCAAGAATATAAGGGAGTTCTCCAATCCCCTCCCCCAAAAAACTTCTCCTTACAGAGAAAAATGTAAGCTTTCTGCTTTCGAAAAAGAAAAACTATATGCAAAAATGTATTTCTCTGCTTTCTAAAGGGCTTTGTTTTCTCAGTTTTTTTCTTTCAGATCTTTTATTTTACACTAGACATTTTAAACTGAAAACTATCTAAATTATTAAAGAAGAAGACAAGAATCAATGTGTAAGTATATTCTGAATTAAAATGCCAACTGGAGGATGCTTGGATAGATCAGTCGGTTAAGTGTCTAACACCCCCCCCTTTTTAAAAGATTTTATTTATTTATTTGACAGAGAGAAAGAGAGAGAGAGCACAAGTAGGCAAAGCAGGAGGCAGAAGGAGAGGGAGAAGCAGGCTCTCCACTGAGCAGGGAGCCCAATCCCAGTACCCTGGGATCATGACCTAACCAACTGAGCCACCCAGGTGCCCCTAAGCGTCTGACTTTTGATGTGGCTCAGGTCATGATCTCAGGTTCCTGATACTGAGACTCACGTGGTGCACTGACTGAGCAAGTAGCATCCTTGAAATTCTCTCTCTTGGGACACCTGGGTGGATCAGTTGGTTAAGTGGGTGTCTTCGTCTCAGGTCATGATCCACGGGTCCTGGGATCGAGTCCTGCATCAGGCTCCTTGCTCAGCAGGGAGCCTGCTTCTCTCTGTCTGTGTGGGCCACTCTACCTGCCTGCATGCTCTCTTTCTCTCTCTCTCTGACAAATAAATAAAATCTTAAAAAAAGAAAGAAATAAATTCTCTCTTTCTATCCCTCTGCCTTCGCCCCATTCGTGTGCACTTTCACTCACAAAAAAACATTTTTTTAATTAAAAAATAAAATAAAATGCCCACTGGACCTGGGGACTTGAGATTCAGGGTCCTTACAACTGACCCTCTGCAGCCTCTTTCAGTTATGTGATTCTCTGAAAGAAGGAACCCCAAATCATACTAGTATCACTGAAATACGACAGAAAGAAGAGGAGCCCTTGAAAATAGAGGAAAGAATAACTTCATTATGCTGGAAAATTAGCAAAGGTCATATCACTTTTCCATCCTGTCCAGTTTATTAATTTCTAAAATTTCAACTGCTACAGAAAAGTAACCACACTGATTTAACTAGTTGACAGGGAAAATCCTCTCAAAAAACAAAGTGCTCATTCATGTGAGAGAAACGTCTTTCTGTATATCATTCAGAGATCTGGATAGGGCAATTTTCCAAATGGTGCCTGCTTCCCTCGAGGAGTTAATCTCTGGGGCTCCTGGGTGGCTCAGTGGGTTAAAGCCTCTGCCTTCAGCTCAGGTCATGATCTCAGGGTCCTTGGATCAAGCCCCTCATTGGGCTCTCTACTCGGTGGGAAGCCTGCTTCCTCCTCTCTCTCTGCCTGCCTCTCTGCCTACTTGTAATCTCTCTCTCTGTGTGTGTCAAATAAATAAAATCTTAAAAAAAAAAGTTAATCTCCTCTCCTGGATAAATCCACTTCTTCTTGGGAACATGTTTGTGATCTTGGACCTCCAGTATATTTTTTTACTTTTTTTCTTTTCCTTTATTTAAATTCAATTATCCAACATATAGCACTTCATTAGTTTTTGATGCAGTGCCCATTAGTTGTGTATAATACCCAGTGCTCATTACATCACGTGTCCTCCTTAATGTCCATCATAGAGTTACCCCATCCCCCCACCCACCTCCCATTCCACAACCTTCAGTTTGTTTCCCAGAGTAAAGGGTCTCTCATGGTTTGTCTCCATCTCTGATTTCTTCCCATTCAGTTTTCCCTCCTTTTCACTATCATCCTCTTCACTAATTCTTATATTCCATATATGAGTGAAACCATACGATAATTGTCTTTCTCTGACTTTTTTCACTTAGCGTAATACCCTCTAGTTACATCCATGTCAATGTAAATGGTAGATATTTATCCTTTCTGATGACTGAGTAATATTCCATTGTATATGTAAACCAAATTTTATTAATCCATTCATCTGTTGAAGAATACCTTGGCTTCTCCCACGGTTTGGCTATTGTGGACATTGGGGTGCAGGTGGCCCATTGGATCACTGCATCTGTATCTATGGGGTAAATACCCAGTAGTGCAATTCCTGGATCCTAGGGTAGCTCTATTTTTGACTTTTAAAGGAACCTTCGTACTGTTTTCCAGAGTGGCTATACCAGCTTGCATTCATACAAACAGCGTAAGGAACGCTGGGGAACAGCATAATTAACAAACAGTGAAGCCAGGTTAAATACGAATTTATCATCAGTACAAAACTTGAAGTAAGGGTTGAATGATGACTTGGCAGGTTTAACTACATAACCAAATTTTCCTTCCAACCAGAGATGAATTTACTGAGAAGCAAATGAAGCTTAAGCTTTAAGGTTCAGGAATTGCATATATTTATGAGAGGAAAAGAAATAAAGGCTGAGGCGCCTGGATGGCTCAGTGGATTAAAGCCTCTGCCTTCAGCTCAGGTCATGATCTCAGGGTCCTGGGATTGAGGCCCACATCGGGCTCCCTGCTTAGCAGGGAACCTGCTTCCTCTTCTCTCTCTGCCTGCCTCTCTGCCTACTTGTAATCTCTCTCTCTCTCTCTCTCTCTCTCTCTCTCTCTCTCTCTCTCTCTCTCTCTCAAATAAAAAATAAAATCTTAAAAAAAAAGCAAGGTTGCACTTCTTTAAAGCATTTCTTGTAAACACCTGAAGTTTTCAGCATAAGGTGACCTGAATCCCCAAGATGCCAGTAGTTTATTGTGATCCCCATTTTTATTATGGAGATAAAAATTTATATTAATAAATTTTTAGATATTTTTCAAAAATCTTATTTATTATTTATTTATTTATTTATTTTGAGAGAGACAGAGAGAGGGAGAGAAGGTGAGCAGGGGGAAGGGCAGAGGCAGAGGGAGAGAGAGAAACCCAATCAGAATCCACACTAAGGGCAGAGCCCAACTCAGGCCTGATCTCACAACCCTGAGATCATGACCCTAGCCAAAAATCAAGAGTCAGACACTCAACCAACTGAAACACACAGGCATCCCTTCCATTCATAATTTTATAAAATTTTTCTTAAAGAAGACTCTCTGAAAGTATATAAGCTACAAAGTCATATGAAACTTAAAACAGTGCTTGCTTCCAACCATAAGCTGTGGTGGCTTAAGAAATGAAGAGATTTATACTCTGACTCCTGAGGTTGAGAGCATATTTTCATTTTGATATACAGGAATTGATTCTCCAAACAAATATGATTTCCTTGAAATATATTAGGAGCTATTAACTAGCAATTAAACATTGAATACATGATGAATAATTAATGCCTTATATCTCAACATACAATGATAGTAAAAATAGATTTGAAGATTGGGTGAAATTTTCAAAGTCATTCTACTTCAAAGATTAAAAATGCTCTATGGTTTTCTTTTTCAACATTCCTTTGGCTATTCAGGGTCTTTTCTGATTCCATATAGATTTTAGGATTACTTGTTCCAGCTCTGTGAAAAAATGTCACTGGTATTTTGATAAGAATTGCACAGAATGTGTAGATTACTCTGGATAGCATAGACTTTTAAACAATATTTGTTCTTCCAATCCATAAGCATGGAATCTTTTTCCATTTCTTTGTGTCTTCCTCAATTTCTTTCATAAGTGAGTCTCTTGTAGATAGCATATTTGATGGGTCTTGCTTTTTATTTTTTTTAAAGATTTTATTTATTCATTTGACACACAGAGAGAGATTACAAGTAGGCAGAGAGGCAGGCAGAGAGAGAGGAGAGAGGAGGAAGCAGGCTCCCTGCCGAGCAGAGAGCCCGATGCGGGCCTCGATCCCAGGACCCTGGGATCATGACCTGAGCCGAAGGCAGCGGCTTTAACCCACTGAGCCACCCAGGGGCCCGGGTGTTGCTTTTTTTTATCCAATCTGATACCCTGTGTCTTTAGATTTGAGCAATTAACCCATTTACATACAGAATAACTACTGAAAGATATGAATTTAGTGTCATTACATTACCTGTAAAGTCATTGCTTCTGTATATTGTTTCTGTTCCTTTCTGGTCTAAGTTACTTTTGGGCTCTCTCTTCACTTAAAGGATCCCCTTTAATAATTCTTTCAGGGTTGATTTAGTGATCACGAATTCTTTTAGTTTCTGTTTGTCCTGAAAGCTCTTTATCTCCTAATTCTGAATGAAGCCTTGTTGGATAAAGTATTCTTGGCTGCATACTTTTCTCATTTAGCACACTGAATATATCATGCCAATCCTTTCTAGCCTGCCAAGTCTCTGTGGATAGGTCTGTTGCCAGCCTTGTGTTTCTACCTCTGTAGGTTAAGGATCTCTAGTTCCAAACTGCTTTCAGGATTTTCTCTCTGTCTCTGAAATTTGCAGGCTTCACTATTATATGTCAGGTGTTGATCTATTTTAACTGATTTTGAGAAGGGTTCATTGTGCCTCCTGGACTTGAATGCCCATCTCCTTCCCCAGATTAGGGAAGTTTTCAGCTACAATTTGTTCAAGTATACCTACTACCCCTCTCCCGCACGCTCTTTCCTCTTCCTCTGGAACCCCAATTATTCTAATATTGTTTCATTTTATGGTATCACTGATCTCTCAAATCCTCCCCTCATGATCTAAGAGTGGCTTATCTCTCTTTACCTCACTTTCTTTATTCTCCATAATGTTATCTTCTATATCACTGAATCTCTCTTCTGCCTAACTTATCCTAGCACTAAAAGCCTCCATTTTTATTGCATCTCATTAATAGTTTTATTGATTTTGACCTGATTAGATTTTAGTTTTCTTATTTCTCCAGAAAGGGATTTTCTATTTTCTTCTATGCTTTTTTCAAGCCCAGCTAGTACCCAGGTCTTGGGTATATTTTGATCTGTTTGTTAGAAAACATGAGATCTCAAAATAATAAAGAAATAAGCACATATAAAAATAAAATTGAATACAATGAAAGGAAGCCAAAAATGAAGAAAATATATATAAGATGAAAATTTAAAAAGTCTTTTTTAAAAGGAGCTGATAAAAATAAGAAACTAGTTGAAAAGGAATAAAAGAGAAAAGAAAAAGGAAGTTTAACACTGAAAGACTGAAGAATCATGAGAAAAAAACTCAAATTCTATATACTATTTTCCCCTTGCACTGGAGTTTTTCAGTTCTATGGGATCTGTAAACTTGGTATTAGCCAGATAGTCCTACTGGTCTTCTCGGGGAGGGGACTGTTGCACTGATTCTCAGGTGTCTTTGCCTGGGCAGAGTGGCACCACTCTTGCCAAGGGGCCGGGCTCAGTGTAAGTGGCTCTGGGTTGTTCTGTGTGGATTTTGTTCCCTGAAGGTTTTCCATGCCACTTTAGAGGATGAAAATAAAAATGGCAGTGCCCCAATCTCCAGTCCTGCAGCTCCAAGATCACAGCTTCCACTCATCAGTGTGCACTCAGGGAAAAGCAATCACTTTGTCTCTGACTGCACTGTGTTCACCCAGCCTGTGATCAAGCATTTCTATCTGAGGCATGCAATCCTGTTATGAGCCTCCAAACTTCGTAGACTCCTGCAGAACACACATGTGCTGCTCATCTTAGGGGAAGGAGGAGGGTCTCCCCCTGGTTCTCCTGCTTGCTGGGCCTCTGTTCTGAGAGAAGTTGCCAGATTGTGCTATGGTTCATGGTTTATGGCAACACAGAGCTGAAAGCCCACTCCTGGGCTCACTGACTGAAGCTGGCTTCCCTGCTCCAATGTTTAGGAACTCTGCCACATTCAGGCATCCCTGTTCTTTCTGTGACCCTGGGAGCCCTGAGACCACAGACTCCCACCTAAGATTCTGTCCCATGTCATCACCTGAGTACCTTTCAGGAAGGGACATCCCTCACTGGAGCAGACTTCTGAAACATTTGATTTTGCAATCTGCTGCTAAATCACTTTTCAGTAGCCAGCTTAGGGAGGCTCCCATTCCCC
Organism: Ailurus styani; assembly: GCA_002007465.1. Lineage (NCBI taxonomy): Eukaryota > Metazoa > Chordata > Mammalia > Carnivora > Ailuridae > Ailurus > Ailurus styani. The sequence goes on along the minus strand of LNAC01000691.1, from coordinate 144,725 downwards.
GTGGTTTATCTTCTGGTATATCCCCTCAGATTCATGCCTGTACCTCCTGTCTTGCAAAAAGTGATTGCTTTTCTATTGTAGAATTGAAGCAATTCTGGGATGCCTGGGTGGCTCAGTCAGTTAAACTGACCCCCTAAGTCAAAGGAATGTAATCTGTTACCAGTAGGGGAAGGGTATGAACATATAACATCCAGACAGCCACATCAACTTGTATCAGTCACAAAGGGAGTAAGGGACTAATTCAGGGTGACTGAGAGTTCCAGCTTGGTGACTCAGAAGATTAGTGATGCATTAACTGAAACAGGCATAGGAAAAGAAAAAGGTATGAAAGGAAATTTTTTTAGAAATATTAAGTTTGAGGTATCATGGTTCCCTCAAAATATAATACTCAATAATTACTAATTTTTTCTTTGCACAAGATATATATGTATTTGTATATATATGTATACATATATTTGTATGTATATATATATACATATTTATATAAATGTATATTTATATATATATTTATATATGTATATACATATACACATACACATTTACTCTCTATATATAGATATATAGATATATATGTGTGTGTGTGTGTGTGTGTGTGTGTGATAATCACAGTTCATGATTTAGAAGAATACTGAAATTTCACTTCCGAGATAAAAGCATTAAATCCAGGTAATAACCCTTTTGATATAGTAAAGAATAGTTGAAAATAATGTCCTAGGAGTTGCTAGAAGCATTTTGGTAGAAATTTGACCGGATGGAGATTTCAAAAATATCTATTGAATGCATATGGTTTGTATTATTTTTATGAAAGAAAAGGAAAGGCTACATCTTAGGGGATACAAAACACCACATATCTACTAAACATAAAAACAGCTGTCCTGACTGCAATTCTGTCCTGAGATGTATAAGATTTCTTTACTTATTTATTTTGAGAGAGAGTGCACATGCACAGTGGGGAGGAGCAGAGGGAGAGGGAAAGAGAGAATCTCAAGCCAACTGCCCACTGAGCATGGAGCCTGACACAAGGCTCAATCTTACAACCCTGAGATCATGACCTGACCAGAAATCAAGAGTCAGACGCTTAACCGACTGAGGCACCCTGATGCTCCTGTCCCAAGATTTATAAACCCATGAAGCTTTCTACTTTTTCAGAGTAAGTATCAGAAGCACTGCTCACTAATAGAAAATTTGGTTGAACCAATCTTGGAAAATAATAGTCTAAGTCTTCTGAAAAAATTTGGAGGTGTGTTATAAAAACTCCAAGTATTTGACACTACAGAGGTTATACTAAGTGGACTTAAACATTTTGGCTTCTTAATATCTATAACCACATTCCCCAAGGTGACATGAAGTTTCCTGAAACTCTCCATTTGTGGTTCAAGATATTTATAGTAACAGGGAAGAAAAAAAAATGTATTGCAAGAGTTTTGCATAGCCACTCAAATCAAAACTGACAATTACCTTGACGCAAGAATAAATAATAAACCTTGAGAGTTTTAATGGCCCCAAAGTAATTTTCAAGTTGCATAAAATATTCCTTCTCTCCATATATATTAAAGTACTTTTACCTCTGCTGCCCTATACATTTAGTCTTCATAAAATATTCAACATGTTGCATCTAAAGTCAATAAAAAATTATTCCGTTACTGGAAGAAGGAAAACCCATTTTGAAAATGATAGGGAGATTACACAGCGTAACTGTAATTATCATTTTTTTAAAAGGAATGAAATGAGATTTGTTAAGCAATTTGAAGATCTTCTTAAGCCACACATTGTGTTTTCCTACAGAGGACTTTTAAGATGAGAAATAGACCTTGAGGGTCTTAGGCCTGAGGCAATATAATAAAAGGTCAAACATTCTGCTAAAAAGCACCGCTATCTTCAAAACAACTTATGAGCCAACTTGCAGCCCCTCCTTATTTACAACTACTGGTCCCAAAGGAAGTGCACTTGAGTGTCAGCCACAACTGCTTTGTAATGAGCTTGCCAGACGTGATACAAGAAACAAATTTGTGACTATATTCCACTCCCACCTCAGAAACCATAGCAGAATTCTTCTTCTGGTGAGGAAGAATTAGGAGGAGGGATGCAAAGGAAGAGGAAAAATGCAAAGAGGAGAATGGAAGCCTAACAATGAAAGAGCCATCTTCGGTTATGCTCCTAAAGACTGAGTTGTAAACACAGTTTGGAAAATTCAGTGATTATCTAGCTCAGCTGTCCATTCCCAGCTCAGGGGCTTAACCCTGAGACACCTCCATAAAATGCTGGTTTCAAGGGGCAGACATGCACTCTCAAATTAAGCCCATTAAAAATAAAAGCAAAAAACAAATAGCCAGAAAAACTCTGCACCTGTCACAGATTAGTAACAAAAGGTCAAATACTTCCCGATACACTTAGGCCACTTCCATATTATGTGTTTATTTACTGGAGCCTAATCTGCCTCTCTTCACATAGAAAAGTATACATCACAATAAATGGGGGAAGGTAAAGAATTAAATCTTATCTAAGAGCTGTCGATAAATCTATTGTTGGGAATACATGTGAATAGACGTAGCAATAGCAAACTTTGTCTTTTAAAGAGGTAGTTTTTCAAAAAGAATTACACAAAGTGCTCCTCTGTTTTTGTCAATATGCTGCCAGGTTTTGAAATACTATTTTTCAACTAAACAATAAAAATCTTGACAAGTAAGCAACAGAAAATCACTAATACACTTGCAGTGTATTTCAATCTATACAAATTCTTTAAACAAAAACAACTAAAGAACAGCCTGGCCTAGAAAAATTATTTTACCGTTTGGGCCCCAATTCCAAGATAATTAAGACACAGGATTTTATATTTTCACTGAAAAATTTTGACAAATAGTCAAATGAAAAAAAAATCCACATGAGAAGATAAAGACCTATACGTGAATTACAAGAGTAGTTAATCAGGAAAAGTTTTTTGTTTTGTTTTGTTTTTTTCCAATTTCAAGTTAACAAAAGAAAGAATCTTCAATTCTTTTATTTCTGAAAAATGTAAGGGTGTGTGGAGGTGAGGAAGAGGAAAAGAATTTGAAATCAGAAGACAAGTCTAAACTCTAGCTTAACTAGCAATGGGTAATATGAAGGAAGAGATTATTTCTATCATACAATCAAGAGATGATAAAGACCCTAAGACAGTGATAGTGAAAGTGGAAATAAAGGACATATATGATAGAGACTTTTGTAGAAATAACTAATGTGATTTATCAATGAATGAGGTCAGTGAGCAGAATGTCTTCCATTTGTTCTTCCGGAACCACTCCAACTTCTCTCCCATGATTTGTGCTCCAAAATGTTGGCCTCTATGGAATGCTGCCTCTTCTCTAACCTCTGGTTGAAGTTAGTTAATGGAAGTCACCAGCCCAAGATGAAAAACAGGGAAATACCTAATTAGATTACTTATTCTCTTCACTCCCTCACTACTTAGTTACAACTTGTTGGATATGTTGTTCCACTGAAGACCAATATCTCTTGTCAGGTGTCCCTCTACATTTAGCCTTCTGATGCCTCCTGATAACCACTTCTTCTCCTTTTCCATTTAAGTCTATGAGTGGCAATAGCTTTCTGCTGTTAGCAGCCTAAGAATCTAAATTGACATCATGATTTCCCTAAACCGTATCTTTGTACATAGCCCCTTTATTAAATTATAAAAAATTACCCAATTTAAGCAGGACATTTGTGCTCTCCCAAAATCTGAATGATACAGTGAAACTGTTCTATAAATCATAAGACACTAAGCATAAGGCTCATTTACTTGGTTACTTTGTTAGTTGAAAAAACTTTCTGACCTATCTCTAGCACACACCAAGTGACCAATCAATATTTGCTGAATCAATTAATAAAAATTATACACGGTTAAGATTTGAAAGTCAAGTCTTGGTTAAATATCTGACATCTCGAGAATAATAACAAATGAGTTGTGAAGTATATCAATTAGACAACAAGGTCTTAAAAAAGAATATATAAGCTACAAAATAAACTAATCATTTCTAGAAGCTTTTTCATAATTATTAAAAGTATGTATTATTCTAGGAAGTTTTCTAAGTATACACAGTCTTTCATAAAGATTAAAGGAAGTAGGTATAAACCTTCAAAACTCATACCTTGAAAATATAAAGATGAAACTAGAAATTCTGACTATGCCCAAGTTAACTCCCTGAAACGCAAGTATAAACAATACAAGATAAAATGAATATGATTAATGGTTAACTTGGCATCAGAGACAAAGGAAGCCACAAAGCAATGGTATGACACATTCAGAGTGCTGAAAACAATTCTCAACCTACAATTTCATATCTAGCACAGCTACCCTTCAAAATGAAGGAAAAACAAAAATATTCCAGATAGACAAAGACCGAGAAAACTAATTGCTAGCAGACATACCTTGCAAGAAATATTAAAGGATGTCCTTCAAACTGAAAGAATATTATACCAGATAATAAATTAAATCCACAGTAAAAAACGAAGAACACCAGAAATGGTAAGCATGTGGGTAAAGAGTAAATATTTCTCATTTCTTCTCTTTTCTAAAAGATATAAGATCATGTAAAGAAATTATAACACTGTATTTTTGGGTTCCCAACATATGTAGATGGAATATATATGACAACGATAGCATAAAAAAGAGAAAGAGAATAAGCTGTATTAGGAAAATTTTCTATTACAAATTTTAAGAAATAAGTCCACAGTTTGCTGAACTAGATTGTGGTAATTTAAAATACACATTGTGGGGTGCCATGGTGGCTCAGTTGTTAATTGTCTGCCTTCAGCTCAGGTCATGATCCTGGGGTCCTGGGATGGAGTCCTGCATTGGGCTCCCTGCTCAGTGGGAAGCCTGCTTCTCCCTTCCCCACTCCTCCAGCTGGTGTTCCCTCTCTCACTGTGTCTCTCTCCATCAAATAAATAAAATCTTAATAAATAAATAAATAAATAAATAGAATAAAATACATATTGTAATCCCTAGAAAAACCACTAAGAAACATAACTCAAAATATACAGGAAAAAAATGGGAACAGAGAAATTTAAATAGTACAAAACTGTGTATTTAAAAGAAAACAGTGAAGGAGGGACAGAAGCCCAAAAAGAGAGGAGATATGTAAAAGACATAGAGCAATATAACAAATATAAAGTATAAAAATAATTGTATTAAATGTGGATGGCCAAAACACCCCAAATGGCAGAGATTGTCAAACTGGATTTAAAAAGTAAGATCTAACTCCATACTGTCTACAAGAAGCACACATTAGATTCTACGATACAATAGGCTGGTAGTAAAAAAAAAAAAATAGGACAAAGATATAATAGACAAATCATAAATGTAAGATAGCTAAATTGCTACATACATATTAGAAAAAATAACTTTAATAAAAAAATACCATTAAAGACAATACACATTCAAAATGATAAATATGTTCAATACATCAGTAAGAGGTATATACATCTAATTTCAAAATGCATATAGAAGAAACTAAACACAATTTTTTTAAAAAAAACAATATCAAAATTTATAGTGAATGTTTTTGCCTCTCTTCTCTCAATAATTGATAGAAATGTTATATAGAAAATTAGTGAGGATAGAAAAGATTTGAACAACACTCACAACTGACTTGAACTAACTTATCATATACAGAACACATTAACTAATGACTGCACCATATAAAAATTATTTGTAAAAACACATGGTACATTCTGCAAGGTAGATCATATTCTAGACCATAAAACTTTTTACACAAATTTGGAAGCTTAGAATCATAAAAAGACAATTCTCTAATAATAAGACATAAAATCAGCAAAATGAAATCTAAGAAATGCTCAAAAAATTATGTTAATCATATTTTAAATAATTGATCAAAAAAGAAATCACAAAAGAAAGCAGAAAATATTTGGAACTTAAGGAAAATGGAAAAGAAAACATACAAAATTTAAAGGGTTGATTATACCTATAAATTACTATATCAGATAAGAATAAAGTTAAAAATCAATAATCTAAAATTCCACATTAAGAAATTAGAAAAACAAAGGCAAACTAAACACATGTTGTGCAGAAGAAAAGAAATAATAAAAATTGGAGCAAAGATAAAAGAAATTTTTAAAAAATAGAAAACCAATATATAAAGTCAATGAAACTAAAACCTGACCTTTTAAAAATATGAAAAAAACAAAACACTGAAAAACCATTAGATAGATCAGTAGTCAGTAAATTAAAGCCTATTGACCATATGTGGACCATAACCAGTTTTTATAAATAAAATGTTATTGGAATAAAGTACATCTATTCACATATATATTGTCTCTAGCTACTTTTATGATAGAATGACAAAATTGAATCATTGTGAAAGAGGCCATCTGGCACACAAAACCAAAATTAATTAGTATCTGATCATTTAAAGAAAAAAAAGTTTTGTTATACCAAGTTACACCAAATATGAAAAAAAAATGCCAAAATCAGGAATGAAAGATGACACAATGCAGACCACATTGTAGTGACATCATGACACTACAGAAATTAAAATGATTATAAGGCAATAGTAAAAATAACTGTGTGCCAACAATTCAACAACTTAAAATAGACATTCCTACAGAGACAAAAATCACCAAAACAGTCTCAAGAAGGAAGAGATAACATGAACACAAATGCAAAAAATAAATAAACTGAATTAGTAATTTTCACTCCTTGTACCAAAAAAAAAAAGTTCGGGATCAGGTACCTTCACTAATGAAGAATGAATATCAACACTTCACAAAATCTTGCAGGTAACAGATGAGGGTGGAAGACTTCTTAGCTCATCCACTGGGGCCAATATTACTCTGATACCAAAACCACAATCAAAGAAAACCACACACTGGATATTCCTCATGACCACAGACTCAAGAATATTTAACAAAAAATTAACAAACTAAATTTCAGCAAAATATACAAAGGATTATACACTGTGACTAAGTAAAATTCATCGCAGGAATGAAAAATTAACAAGTTCAATACCCATTCATAATAAAAAAAACTCTCAACGTATTATACATGGAAGGTAACCTCTTCAACTTGATTAGGGACTCTATATAGAACTACTTTTAACATCATACATAATAGGGAAAGACAAACTACTTCACAATATCAGGAACAAGACAACGATATTAATATTAAATATTTTAATGGAGAGTCCAACCAGTGCAAAGAAACAGAGAAACAGAGGTAAAAAAAGGTTGGAGGGTGGAGAGGAAAAAGGAGAAAGTGGAGAAAGAGGAGGAAGAAGGAAGAGAAAAAGAAAGGAAAGGGGGGAAAAAGAAAGGAATGTATATTGGAAATGAAAAGTAAAAATTTTCTAGCTCACAAATGATATTATCCTATACTGAGAAGACCCCAAAGAATCCACCAAGTGCAAATATTAATAACTGAATTTAGCCAGGTCATGGGTTTTAAAATCAGTTTTAACATTCTATTGCATCCCTATACACTAGCAACAAACCACTGGAAATTTAAATGAATGAAAACTTTAACTCAAAACAGTATTAAAAAGAATGAAATATTCAGCAGTAAATTTAACAAAAAAGTTCAAGAATTGTACACCGAAAAATATAAAACATGGCTTAGAGAAATTAGAGAATATCTAAATAAATGGGATTGGAGGTCTATTATTGTGAAGATGCCAATTTTCTCCCAAATTAATCTACAAACTTATTATAATCCAACCAATATCCCAGGAGGGATTTTATAGAAACGAAAAAGTTGATAATAAAATCTGTATAAAAGTAAAATGCTCTAGAAAAGCAAAGACAATTTTGAAAATAATAAAATTGGAGGAATTACACAATTTAATTTCAGACCATACGCTCAAACTATAGTAATCAAAACATTTTAAGAATTGGCACAAGAATAAACATATGAATAAGAGAACACATTTGAGTTATGAGAAACAAATTCTTATATCTAGGATCAATTGAGTCTCCGAAAATATGTCAACTCAATTCAATGGGAAGAGGATGGTCTTTTCAAAATATGGTGCAAAGTGAAAAAATTATTATGCCATTATCGTCCAGAATAATGGCCTCTTATGATTAGGACTGTCCATGTCCTAACCCCCAAAACCTGTCAATATTGTCAGCATATGACAAAGGGGACTGTAAGTGTGATTAGAGTAACATACAGATATGAAAACATTATCCTAGATAATCTATGTGAGTCCAAAGCAATCACAGGAGTCCTTAGAAGACAAAACAAGGGGGAAGAGAGAAGGACATAGAGACAGAGAAAGGGAGAGGAGAGAAAATTTTTAAGATTCTATAACAGTGACATTGAAAATGGAAGAATGGTTCATGAGTCAAACAATGCAGGTGACCTGAAGATGATAAAAAAGGCAAAAATATATATATTTTTCCCTAGAACCTCCAAAAGGAATGCAGTTCTACCAAAACCTTTATTTTATCCTAATAAGACCCATTTCAAAAACCTCCCTCAAGAAATGTTTGTGTTGTTTGAACCCACTAACTTTGTGATTTTTATAACATCAACAGAAAACTAATACACTTAACTCACAAGATATATAAAAATAAACTAAAATGTATTACAGACCTAATATAAGAGTTCAAATTTTTAAGAATGAAATGTGAGAGAAAATCTTTGTAATCCTGGGTTATGCTAAAAGTTCTTACCCATGGCAACAAAAGTAATCCATTTAAAAAATAGTAATAATTGCACTGCATCAAATATAAATGTTACTCTTCAAAAAGACAACATTATGAAAATATAGATAGAAGTATGAAAGACATAAATTATTTTTAAAGAACCACATAGTAATTCTGTGGTTAAAAAAATACAATAACTGAAATTTTTAAAAATCAGTAGTATCAACAGCAAGGTAGGCAGATGAAAGAAGCACCAAACTTGAGGAGAGAGGTCAGGTGAATTTTTCATTTTAAGAAATGGAGGAAAAAAATGAAAAATGTAGAGACTCACAGACCTTTACAACATGATCAATCTCAACAAACACATAATGGGAGTCTCAGAATACAAGGAGATGGAGAAAAGAACAGAAAGAATACTTGAAGAATTAATATCCAAAAGCTTTCAAAATTTATGAAAAACATTAAACACCAAAGAAACTCAAATAAGTTCAATATGATAAACTCAGAGATCCACACTTAAATACATTATAATCAAAATATTGAAAGACAAAGAGAGATCTGCAAAGAAAAGTGACATCATTTGTAAAGAATTCTCAATAAGATCAACAATTGGTTTCTCATCAAAAAGCACAGAAACCAGAAAGCAGTAGGATGACATATTCAGAGTACTGAAAGGAAGACTTTTAACCTAGAATTCTGTATATAGTAAAACTTTCCTACAAATGAAGATAGTAAGACACTAAAAAACCCAAAAAATAAAAAACAAAATCTTAATAGCATTTCTCATTAGCACACCTACCCTACAAGAAATAATAAAGAGAGCAAGCCCTGTAGGTGGAAATGAGATGACATTAGACAGTAATATAAATCCAGAAGAAGAAATATACCATACCAGCAAAAACTGTCAAAGAGAAGGATAAAAAAATAATAAATGTATTTTTGTTCCTAATTCTTCTCTGATCTAATTTTTGAAATAACTGCATAATGCTATATTTATAAATATGTGTCCATGAACATTATATTGTATAAAGATACACTTTATATGACAACACAAATAAAGCAGAAGAAACAAAGCAATATATGAACACAGTTTTGTATACTCTTTAAATTTAAATTTACATTAATAAAATGTCTATTCATGTTAACTTTCATCTCTAGGACATTCACCAACAAAATAAAGAATAAAGGAAAAAAGGAAAGAAAAAAGGAAAGGAAAGGAAAAGAATGGAAAGGAATGAAAAGAAAAAAGAGAAAAGAAAAAAAAAGAAAGTTAAAAAGAAATTAAAAAAGGAATTTTAATGATTACATTAGAAGATATCAAGAAATACAACAGTAAAGGAGGAATAAGGGAAAACATAAGACACAGAGAAGGTAAAATTACAGATATAAATTCTACTTGGTCAGTCATTAAATTAAATTTAAGTGGATTAAATACTTAAAAGGGAGAGAAGTCAAAATGGGAGTAAAATATAATCAAACTAAATGCTGTCAATAGGAGGCAAACTTTGGACTCAAAAACAAATATTTTGGAAGAAAAAATATGGAAAAAGATCACAAAAACACTAACAAAAAAGACTATAATGTTTACACTAAAATAATTCAAAACAAACTTTAAGACAAAAATTGTTATGAGAGGGGAAAAAAGGACAACATACAATAGAAAAATGATCTCTCCATCAGGAAGCTGTAATAGCTATAAACATAAATGTACCTATCAAGAGAGCCCCGAATATATTAAGTAAAACCATTTAAATTGAAGAGAAAAATAAACAAGTGTCCCAAATATATAAAGCAAAAACCATCATAATTAAAGAGAAAAGTAAACAATTAAACAAAAATATACATTTCAGTATCCTGCTTACAATAATTGACCAGAATAAAGAGAAGACTGGAAAGGAAATATTAGACTTAAAGAAAACTAAAGATCAATTAGGCCTAACAGAAAATTATAGAACACTGCCCCCCAAAACAGTAAAATATACAATCAATACAAGAACACATAGAACATTCTCTAGGATGGACTATAAATTAAGCAAACACAAAGTCTCAGTAAGTTTTAAAGTTTGAAATACAAAACCTGTTGTCTGAACGCAATGCAATGTAATTACAGATACTTGAAAGAGAGAAATTTGGGAAATTCACAGATATATGAAAATGAAACAACAAAGCTCTAAGAAAACAAAGGCTCAAAGAAGGAATCACAAGGGAAATCAGAATGTATGATGAATTGAGATAAAATGAAAAAATATTTACAAAACTTACAGGGTTCAGTGAAAACAGTGTTTATAGGGAAATACACAGGTGCAAATAACTATATTAAAAACAATAAAGATCATACATAAGAAACATAATCCTCCACCTTAACTAGGAAAAGAGCAAACTAATCCAAATCAAGCAGAACAAAGGATATAAAAAAATTAGAACTGAAGTAGAGAATAGAAAAAACAATAGTGAAAATCAATAAAACCAAAATTAGTTTATTAAAAATATCAACAAAAGGACAAGCCATTAGCTGGACTGATCAAGGAAATAGATGATTCAAATTACCAACATCAGAAATGAATCAGAAACTAATATAATACAGTATGTTGATTATACTTTAATTTTTAAAAAGATAAAAAAACTGAACATTACTAATGACCTTACAAATTCATAAGAACTATAAGAGAATACTATGAACAACTGTCTGCCAATAAATTAGATAGCCTAAATGAAATGGACAAATCCCTGGAAAGACACAAGCAACTGCAAGAAACTAAAAAATAATTAGAAATAGAGTAATCAAAAACTTCCACAAAGAAAAGCCCAGGACCAGATTGTTCATACGGTAAATTCTACCAAAAAAACATTTAAGAACAATAACAATTCTTAATAAATTCTCCCAAACACAGAAAAGGAGGGAACACTTCCAAACAAGTTCTATGAAGCCAGTAACACCCGGATACCAAAAAGCCAGACAAAGACATCAGTAGAACACAGAACTAGGAGGAGAAATTTAGATGGCAGAAAAGTAGGGAGACCCTGGGCTCTCCTCATCCCTCCAAAACAACTGTATTGATGTCAGATCACTTAAATAACCCAGGAAATTGATTTAAGGATTGGAAGAAGGATCTCCATGGCTGGAGAGAGACAATGTGGCAGGTTAGAGTTGGATGGAAATGAACTGGCAGGGAGAAAAACTGCCATACTGTGGAAGGGAAGGAGCACTTCCCATGGGGAGAGAAAAGAGAGAGAAGGAGAGAGGGGTTAGAGAGTGGCACTAGGTCCCAACAAGAACAAAACTTCTCTAGACCATGGACTGAGGAGTGAGGGGAACTGAGTGCCACAGGTTTTTTGCAAACAGTGTGTGGAGCTCAAACTCAGAAGTTTTAGAAATGCAGAGCAGAACTGTGTGGCAGGCTCCTGGGGAGAAGGAGGCACTGGCTGGAGAGTGCACAAAGTAGTATGGGGATCTCCTGGGTCACAATGGAAAAAGATATTCCCTCTCCTGGAGTACATTTGGAAGAGGGTATATTTATTACCTCTTGAAGGACAAAAGATCCTGCAGGTGTGAGCAAATGGCCTTTCATCTTCAGGAGTCAGAGAAATACGCAGAGGGTGGATAACCTGGTCATTGCTTTTCCAGGTACTACACACCATGGATTCTGAGAACCGCACAGAATAGGGGCTGTTTTTCTGGGACAAATGACACAAGACACAGCTCAGTGAGGAGGCGATACTCTGAGAAGGGAGTGGGTCTGTGCAGTGCCCAGTCCTTTAGGATTATGACTTTTGAATCCCAGCTGCAGGCCAACGATAAAACCACGAGAGCTGTGGCAGCAGGAGCACTGACAGACTTAACTTTTTTGTGAGGGCTTCCTGAGCATTGCAGGTGCTGTGACATTTCCTATCCAGGCCCAAGAGAGTGGGGTGGTGCCATTTTCTCCTCGGCAGTAACACAGGCATACTTCAGAGTAGAACACAATGGCCCCAATGGAGATAGGAGCTGCTTACACCAAAACTCATGCCCCTGTGCCTGTGAAGTACCTATTTACTGGGACAGGACTGACTCTGAGCCAACAAAGTAGGGCTCTCCCACAAAAGACCAACACAGGAAGCACCCAATATGAACCAAGTCTACTGATCATACAGAGCTTCAAAGCATCACCTACATTTCTGGTGGAAATAAGGCCAGGCTATACTATTTTTCTTCTTCCCCCCACCTCCTTTGGAAATAGGCATATAGTTTTTTGTTTGTTAGTATCCTTTTTTCATTTTCTTTTCTCATTTTTTGTTTTTGGATCAGGTTTGTTTCTTTTTCTTTCTTTTTTTTCCCTCTTTCTCTCTCTCTTTTTTTTTTCCTTTGGAATAGGCTTCTAGTTTCTTGATATTCTGGGTGCTTTTGTTCCTTTTCTGTTTGTTTGTTTGTTTGTTTTCTTTTCAAACAGGCTTTTTCTTTTCTTTTTTATTTTCTAGATTTATTTCAAAAAACATGTCAAAGCACACCCAGTTAAAGGTCCAAACACTCCCAACTGCAATCAAGGAGGAACTCTGAAGAGAACTGGGAAAGAGCAAAAAATACAACAGCAGAGTACACACAGCATATACCAGAAACACTTCCTGATGTGCCAGGCCCTGGACAATGTATGATCCCTTTTTAATAGAGGATTACACTCAGGTTCAGGAAACATAACCAGCTTTCATAACATGCAAAAGGCAGAAACATAGCCAAAATAACAACAAAGAGGAACATTCCCAAAAATAAAGTTCAAGAAGTAATCACAGCCAGGGACTTGCTCAAAATAGATATACGAAATATATCTCAAGAAAAATTTAGAACAACAGTCATGAGAATACTAGCTGGACTTGAGAGAAGAATAGAAGACACCAGAGAAACCCTTACTACAGAGATAAAAGACCTAAAACCTAGTCAGGTCGAAGTAAAAAATGCTGTAACTGAGATGCAAAACTAATTGGATAAAATCACAATGAGGATTGAAAAAGTAGAGGATTGAATAGGTCATATAGAAGAAAAAATTATGGAAAATAATGAAGCTGAAAAAAGAGGGAAAGAAAACTATTAGATCATGAGGGTAGACTGAGAGAAATCCACAATTCCATGAAGCAATATATCCATGTCATAGCAGTTCCAAAAGAAGAAGAATATAAAAAAGGTGCAGAAAGTTTATTTGAACAAATTATAGCTGAGAACTACACTAATCAGGGAAAGTAAGCAGGCAAGTCCAAGTCAAAATAAAAAAAGACAGGGCAACATAATGACATATCATAGTGAAACTTGCAAAATACAAAGATAAGGAAAGAATTCTGAAAAGAACTAGGGACAAAAATTCCTTAACTTACAAGGGTAGGTACTTAAGGTTAGCAGCAGACCTGTCCACAGAGACCTGGCAGGAAAGAAAGGAGTAGAAAGAAATATTCAATGTGCTAAATGGGAAAAATATATACCCAAGAACACTTTATATAGCAAGTGTGTCTGTCATTCAGAATAGAAGCAGAGAGAAAGAATTTTCAAGACAGACAAAAACTAGAGGAGTTGATAAACACAAATCCACCTCTGCAAGAGATATTAAAGAGGACCCTTTGAGCGGGAAAGAGAAAACAAAAGTAAAGAAGACTAGAAAGGAACAGAAAGATCTGCAAGAACAAATTTACAGGTAATACAATGGCACCAAATTCATAACTCTGAATGTAAACAGACTAAATGATTCAATCAAAAGTTAAAGGGTATCAGAATGGGAAAAAAAGACCCATTGACATGCTGCTTTTTAAATTTTATTTTATTTTTAAAAAAAAAATTTTATTATCCCCATTCTATAAATTAGGAATATGAGGTGAGGATTCAAAAGTTAAGTATTTAACTTAACCCAAGTCCACAGAGTTATTAAGTGGCAGATCTGGCTTTCAGATGCAAGCCTGAATGGTTCCATTATCCATCTTCTTGGTCTTAATTTTACTTTTGCCTGTTTGGTTTTCTACAAGACAACTGGTGGGTTTTCCCAAGCTACCTTTGCCAGAGTATAATATTCTGTGACTCCCCAACTGAGTATCAGAATCACTGTAAGTTTAGAAAAACTCCCAAGTATTCCCTGAATACTTGCTCTGCCTTTAGCATGAAATATACATAAATGGCAAGAAGATTCTAGACAGCTTTATCTCAAAGTATACTGTGCAACTCCCTGTTGAAAAGAGACTTATTTTAGACCCAAGGACACCTCCAGATTAAAAGTGGGGGGGGAAACATTTATCAGGCTAATGGACATCAAAAGAAAGCTGGATTACCCATACTTATATCAGAAAAAAAGATTTTAAGCAAAGACTATAATAAGAGATCAAAGAAGATATAAAAATTGTAAATATATATATTTAATAATATATATTATATGTACATACACACACATCTAATTGGGGAGCAGGCAAATATATCAATTAATTAATAAACTTAAAAAAACTCATTGATAATAATACAATAATAGCAGAGGATTTACACCCCACTCATAGCAAAGCACAGATCATCTAGGCAGATCAACGAGGAAACAAGGGCTTTGAATGACATACTGGACCAGATGGACTTACATATATATTCAAAGAATTTCATCCTAAAGCAGCAGAATACACATTCTTATCTAGTGCACATGAGACATTCTGGGTCACATATAAGGTCACAAATCAGGATTCGGCTGGCACAGAAAAACGGAGATCATACCATGCATATATTCAGAACACATGGCTATGAAATTTGAAGTCAACCCCAAAAATAATTTTGGAAGGACTACAAATACATAGAGGTAAAAGAATATCCTACTATGGAATGAATGGGTCAACCAGGAATTAAAGAATTAAGAGAATACATGGAAACAAATAAAAAGGAAATACGACAGTCCAAAACTTTTGGGATACTGCAAAAGCAGTTCCAAGAGGAAAGTATATAGCAATATAGGCTTACCTCAAGAAGCAAGAAAAATCTCGGAGGAGGAGCAAGATGGTGGAGGAGTAGGAGACCGATTATCATCAGGTCCCAGAAATTCACCCAGATAGTTATCAAACCATTCTGAACATCTACAAATTCAAAAGGAGATCAAAGAGAAGAAGAGCAGCAATTCTAGGAACAGAAAATCGACCACTTTCTGGAAGGTAGACCGTGCAGAGAAGTGAATCTGAAGCGATGGGAAGATAGACCCCGGGGGGAGGGGCCAGCTCCCAGCAAGTGAGAGAACAACAGAGAACAAAATCGGAATTTTTAGAAGTCTGCTGCACTGAGGGACATCACACCAGAGGCTAAGAGGGAGGTGAAGCCCTCGAGGGAACAGTGTGGTCTCAGGACCCATGGGGACACAAAAAGACCAGAGGTGTCTGAGACCAACAGAGCTCCCAGGTACCAGAAAGGAGAAGCTGCCTGGAGACACGAAGCAAAGCTGAGGAGGTGTCTCTCATCTTGGTGTTACCTTAAACCATGATACAAAGCACAGTCGGGCCACTGCTCCTTGAGCAGGAACCACACAAGTTCTCTCCAGAGAGACCCCCTCCTTCCTACTCCGGGAGGAGTGGCACGGGAGCATGCTGCAGGAATTTGGTGGGTTTGGAGATTCTAAACGGAGTCGTGCAACAGAGATAGAAACCCTCGGTCACAGGCTGGGTGACTTCAGTGTACAGACAGAGACCAAGAAGAAGGGAGGGAATGACTGCTTTTCTCTGAGGATGCACTGAGAAGTGAGGTCCCAAGATCTCTGCTCCTCCAGGTCAGAGATTGGAGGGCCTCCATTTTCATTCCCATCCTCCAAGCTTTACAGAAAGCGTTCATGGAACAAAAGCTCCCGAAAGCGAACCCGAGCTGATTACTTAGCCTGTCTCCTGGAAAGGGAGGTGTAATTCCACCTCAGGCAAAGACACTAGAGAATCACAGCAACAGACCCCTCTCCCAGAAGATCAGCAAGAACATCCAGCCAAGACCAAGCTCACCGATCACTGAAAATTGTGGAACTCCAGAGGTAGGGGAAAGCAACATATAAAATTAATGGCGTTTTCCCTCATGAACCTTTAGTCTTTCAAAGCTAAATTCTTTCAATTTTATTTCCTTTCTTAATTTTTTAAATTTTTCCTCTTTCCTACTTTAACTTTTTTAACAGTTTTATCAATATATTTTTTAATCTTTTTAAATTTTCATTTTTTTAAAGATTTTATTTATTTATTTCACAGTGGGAGAGAGATCACAAGGAGGCAGAGAGGCAGGCAGAGAGAGAGAGGGGGAAGCAGGCTCCCCGCCGAGCAGGGAGCCCGATGCGGGCCTCGATCCCAGGACCCTGAGATCATGACCTGAGCTGAAAGCAGAGGGTTTAACCCACTGAGCCACCCAGGCGCCCAAATTTTCATTTTTATATTCAAATTTTATCTCTTCGTTGTATTTAAACTTATTCTTTGTATACTTATAGGGTCTGTTCATCAGTCTAATAGATATAGATAGATATAGATAATATAGATATAGAAACAGAGACAGAGATGGAAATAGAAATAGACACAGGATTTTGTTTTTGTTTTTCTTTTTTGGTGGGTTTTTTAATGGATTTTTTTCTTTTGGTTTTTTGTTTGTTGTTGTTGTTGTTGTTGTTGTTGCTTTTCGCCACTTTCTGCTCCTTCCAATTTCAGGTCTCTTCTAATTAGGTTAGTGTATATTTTTCTAGGGTCATTGCTAGCCCTTAGTATTTTGTACACTCATCCATCTGCTCTTATCTGGATAAATGACAAGGGGGAAATAATCACCACAAAAAAAAAAAGAACAAGAGGCAGTAACAATGACTAGGGACCTAATCAATGCGGACATTAGTAATATGACAGAAGTAGAGTTCATAATTACGATTATCAAGGTGCTACCTGGGCTCGAAAAAAACATGGAAGATGAGAAAAACCCTCCCTAGAGAAATAAAAACCCTTTGGAAAAATAAAAGAACTAAAATCTAACCAAGGTGAAATCAAAAAAGATATTAATGAGGTGCAATAAAAAATGGAGGCTCTTCCTGCTAGGATAAATGAGGCAGAAGAGAGAATTAGTGATACAGAAGACCAAATGACAGAAAATAAAGAAGTGGAGGAAAAGAGAGACAAAAAACTACTGGGCCATGAGGGGAGAATTTGAGAAATAAGTGATACCATAAGATGAAACAATATCAGAATAATTGGGATCCCAGAAGAACAAGAAAGAGAGAGAGGGGCAGAAGGTATATTGTAGCAAATTATAGTACAGGATTTCCCTAATTTGGCGAAGGGAACAGCATCAAAAAATAGGAGGCAAGGACAACTCTCCTCAAAAGCAATAAAAACAACTCCATGCTCCATCATTTAATAGTAAAACTTACAAGTCTTAGTGACAAAGAGAAAATCCTGAAAGCAGCTCAGGACAAGAGGTCAGTAGCCTACAATGGTAGAAATATTAGACTGACAGCAGACCTATCCACAGAGACCTGGCAGGCCAGAAAGAACTGGAATGATATAGTCAGAGCATTAAACGAGAAAAATATGCAGCCAAGAATACTATATCCAGGTAGACTGTCACTGAAAATAGAAGGAGAGATAAAAAGCTTCCAGGACAAACAAAAACTAAAGGAATTTGCAAACACCAAGCCAGCCCTACAGGAAATATTGAAAGGGGTCCTCTAAGCAAAGAGAACCTAAAAGAAACATAGACCAGAAAGGAACAGACACAATATACAGCAACAGGCACATTACAGGCAATATAATGGCACTAAATTCATATCTCTCAATAGTTACCCTGAATGTAAATGGACTAAATGCCCCCAACTAAAAGACACAGGGTATCAGAATGGATGAAAAAAAAAGATCCATCAATACGCTGTCTACAAGAAACTCATTTTAGACCCAAAGACACACCCAGATTTAAAATGAAGGGGTGGAAATAAATTTACCATGCCAATGGACAGCAAAAGAAAGCTGCAGTGGCAATCCTGGTATCAGATAAATTAGATTTTAAGCCAAAGATTATAATAAGAGATAAGGAAGGACACTATATCATACTTAAAGGATCTGTCCAACAAGAAGACCTAACAATTTTAAATAGCTATGCCCCTAACATGAGAGCAGCCAATTATATAAACCAATTAATAACAAAATCAAAGAAAAAAATCGACAATACTACAATAATAGTAGGGGACTATAACACCTCCCTTACTGAAATGGACATATCATCCCAGTGAAAGATCAACAAGGAAATAAAGGCTTTAAATGACACCCTGGACCAGTTGGACATCATAGATATGTTCAGAACATTCCATCCCAAAACAAAAAAATACACGTTCTTCTCTAGTGTGCATGGAACATTCTCCAGAATAGACCACATTATGGGTCACAAAACAGGTCTCATCCGGTACCAAAAGATTGGGATCATTCCCTGTATATTTTCAGACCAAAATGCTCTAAAACTAGAAGTCAGTCACAAGAGGAAAGTTGGAAAGAACTCAAATACATGGAGGCTAAAGAACATACTACTAAAGAATGAATGGGTCAACCAGGAAATTAAAGAATTTAAAAAATTCATGGAAAGAAATGAAAATGAATACGCAACAATTCAAAATTGTTGGGACACAGCAAAAGCCGTCCTGAGAGGAAAGTATATAGCAATACAAACCTTTCTCATGAAACAACCTAACCCTACACCTAAAGGAGCTGGAGAAAAAACAGCAAAGCATAAACCCACCAGAAGAAGAGAAATATTAAAGATCACAGCAGAAATCAATGAAACAGAAACCAATAGAACAGTAGAACAAATCAATGAAACTAGGAGCTGGTTCTTGGAAGAATTAATAAGATTAATAACCCCCTGGCCAGACTTGTCCAAAAGAAGAGAAAGGACTCAAATTAATAAAATCATAAATGAAAGAGGAGAGATAATAACCAACACCAAAGAAATACAAAGAATTATAAGAACATATTATGAGCAACTCTACACGAGCAAATTTGACAATCTGGAAGAAATGGATGCATTCCTAGAGATATATAAACTACCAAAACTGAACCAGGGAGAAACTGAAAACCTGAATAGACCCATCACCAGTAAGGAAAAGGAAGCAGTCATCAAAAATCTCCCAACAAACAAAAGCCCAGGACTAGATGGCTTCCCAGGGAAATTCTACCAAACATTTAAAGAAGAATTAATACCTATTCTCCTGAAAATGTCCCAAAAAATATAAATGAAAGGAAACTTTCAAACTTATTTTACGAGACCAGCATTACCTTGATCCCAACAGACAAATGAGAAAGTGCTCACCATCACTTGATATCAGGGAAATACAAATCAAAACCACAATGAGATACCACTTCACACCAGTCAGAATGGCTAAAATCAACAAGTCAGGAAATGACAGATGTTGGCGAGGATGCGGAGAAAGGGGAACCCTCCTACATTGTTGGTGAGAATGCAAGCTGGTGTAGCCACTCTGGAAAACAGTATGGAAGTTCCTCAAAAAGCTGAAAATAGAGCTACCCTATGACCCAGCACTTGCAATACTGGGTATTTACCCTAAAGATACAAAAGTAGTGATCCTCAGGGGTACATTCACCCAAATGTTTATAGCAGCAATGTCCACAATAGCCAAACTATGGAAAGAACCTAGATGTCCATCAACAGATGAATGGATAAAGACGATGTGCTCTCTATGTAAAATGGAATACTATGCAGCCATCAAAGGAAATGAAATCTTGTCATTTGCAATGACATGGATGGAATGAGAGGTTATTATGCCAAGCGAAAGAAGTCAATCAGAGAAAGACAATTATCGTATGATCTCTCTGATATGAGGAACTTGAGGGGCAGGGCAAGGGGTAATGGGGGGTAGAGAGGGGAAAAATGACACAAAATGCGATCGGCAAGGAGATAAACTATAAGAGACTCAATCTCACAAAACAAATTGAGGGTTACTGGGGGTTGGGAGGATATGGATAGGGTGGATGGGTTATGGACACTGGGGAGGGTTTGTGCTATGGTGAGTGCTGTGAAATGTGTAAGCCTGATGAGTAACAGACCTGTACCTCTGGGGCAAATAATAAAAAATAAATAATTAAAACAAAGAACCAAAGGGCTTTCTAACAAGCCCCAACTAGTAGATGATGAAAGGTGAAAAAAAAAAAAGAAAAATCTCAACGTAACCAAACTTCTGAAGAAGATAGAAAAAGAACAACACATGAATCTTGAAACCAGCAGAAGGGCAGTAATAAAGATTAGAGCAGAAATAAATTACATATAATAAAAAAGTAGATCAATGAAAAAAATTAATAAAACTGATAGACACCAGCTAAATTTAGTAAAAAGAAAAGAAGTAACAGAATGAATAAAATCACAAATGAGAATGGAGAGATCACAACGAATACCACTGAAACACAATGAATTATAAGATGATATTATAAAAAACAAGACAATCGAAAGAACTGGATAAATTCCTAGAAACATTTACACTACCAAAACTGAAACAGGAAAAAATAGAAAACTTGAGCAGACTGATAATCAGCAAGGAAATTCTATCAGTAATCAAAAATCTCCCAACAAACAAAAGTCCATGGCCAGACAATGGCTTCCCAGGGGGAATTCTACCAAACATTTAAAGAAAAGTTAATAACTACTCTTCTGAAACTATTTCAAGATATATAAATGAAAGGAAAACTTGAAAACTCATTCTATGAGACCAGATTACCCTGATTCAAAAAACCAAAGACTCCACTAAAAAAGAGAACTATCTAGGCCAATATCCCTGATGCACAGGGATGGAAAAATCCTCAACAAAATGCTAGGAAATAAAATCCAACAGTAAATTAAAAGATTCTTTCACCAAGATCGAGTGGGAATTATTCCTAGGCATCCAGGGTAGTTAAATATTCACAAATCAATCAATGTGGATACACCACACTAATAAATGATAAGAACCATATCATCTCAATAGATTTTTCAAAAAGCATTGGGAAAGTACAACATCTATTCATGCTAAAAACCCTCAACAATGCAGGGATAGAGGGGACATACTTCAGCATCATGAAGGACATATACAAAGAACCCATACTATCATCACCCTCAATGGGGAAAAACAGAGTTTTTCCTCTGCCCTCTAGTACAAGAAAAGAATGTCCACTTTCAGCACTTTTATTTAACACAGTACTGAAAGTTCTATCCTCAGCAGTCAGACCACAAAAAGAAATAAAAATCACCCAAATCGGCAAGGAAAAAAAACAAACTTTCGCTATTCTCAAATGATGTGATACTCTATCTAGAAAAACTTCACCAAAAAATTAATAGAACAGATAAACAAATTCAGCAAAGTTCAGGTACCAAATCAATATACAGAAAGCTGTTGCATGTCTAAACATCAATAATGAAGTAACAGAAAGAGAAATCAAGTAATTGATACCATTTACAACTGTACCAAAAACCATGAGATATCTAGGAATAAACCTAACCTAGTATGTGGAAGATCCATACTCTGAAAACTATAAAATACTGATGTAAGAAACTGAAGATGATACAAAGAAATGGAAAAACATTCCATGCTCATGAATTGGAAGAATATTGTTAAAATGTCTATGCTACCCAAAGCAATCTACACATTCAAAGCAATCCCTATCTAAATATCACCAGCATTTTAAACAGTATTAGAACAAACAATTCTAAAATTTATATGGAATCACAAAAGACCCTAAATAGTCAAAGCAAATTTGAAAAAGAGAAGAAAATTAGGAGACATCACAATTCAGAGTTCATGTTACATTATAAAGCTCTAGTGATCAAGACAGTAGGGTACTGGCACAAAACAGACACATCAAATCAATGGAATAGAAAAGAAAACCCAGAAAGGAACCCACAACTAGATGGTAAATCAATATTTTACAAAGCAGGAAAGAATATCCCATGGGAAAAAGACAGTCTCTTCAACAAAGGATGTTGGAAAAACTGGATAGGGAACATACAAAAGAAAGCAACTGGACTTTCCTATACCATACACAAAAGTTAATTTTAAATGGATGAAATATCTAAATGTGAAACAGGAAACCATCAAGATTCTAGAAGAGAACAACAGGCAGTAACCTCTTTTACATCGGCTGTAGCAAGTTCTTACTAAATGGGTCTCTGAGGCAAGGGAAACAAAAGTCACATTACACTGCTGATGGTCATGCAAACTGGTGTAGCCACTGGGGAAAAAGGTATGGAGGTTTTCCAAAAGGTACCTACAAATCCTACAATTGCACTACTAGGTATTGAGAGAAAGGATAAAAAATACTAATTTGAAGGGATACATCCACCCTGGTGTTTATAGCAGATTTCTCAATAAAAGGAAAGTCATGGAAAGAAGACAAATGTACATCATCTGATGAATGGATCATGAAGATATTGTATTTATATACAATGGAATATTCCTAAGCCAAAAAGAGAGTGGAATTTTGCCATTTTCAAGAGTGGATGGATTTAGAGAGTATTTTGCTAAGTGAAAGAAGTTAGAGGAAGACAAATATCAAATGATTTAACTCATACATTGTATTTAAGAAACAAATTAAATGGACATGGTGGGGAGAGGTAAACTGTAAGAGACTTAAATATAGAAGAAAAACTGATGGTTACTGGAGGGGAGGTGGACTGGGTGATGGGTTAAACAGGTGAGGGTTTTAAAGAGGGCACTTGTGAAGAGAAACTGTTGTATGTAAGTGATGGGTCACTAATTCTACAACCGAAACTAATATTACACTGCATGTTAACTAAGTGGAGTTGAAATAAAACTTGAAAAAGATAAACAATTTGTTTAGTAATTTTGTATTCTACTACAACTTTTTTAGTTCCAACAGGTTTTTGGTGGAAACTAACTGTATATTGTTGTGTCATCTGAAAATAGTGACAGTTTTATTTATTCCTTTTAAATTACAATAATTTTTATTTCCTTTTCTTGCCTAGGACTTACAATACTACGTTGAAATAAAGCGGGGAGAATGTCCATCCTTGTCTTGTTTTATATCTTAGAGGCAGATCCTTTCAGTAAGATATTAGGTATGGGATTGTCATGTATTTCCTTTATTACAAGAGATATTTTTCCTCTATAAACACTTTTGGGAGAGTTTTTAATCAAAAAGTGATAATAAATTTGTAAAATGCACTTTCTGCATTTTCTGTGATGGACATATGATTTTTATCTTACATTTTGTTGATATATCACATTGATTGATTTTCAGATGTTGATCCATCATTGCATCCCAGTAGTAAATTCTGCATGGTCATTGTGTATGATTCTTTCAATGTATTGTTTAATTTTGTTTGCTAACATTTTGTTGAAGTGTTTTGCATCTATATTCTCCAATTATATTGGCTTGTAATTTTCTTTTTCAGTGGTGTGCTTTTTTAATTTTCATATCAGGGTAATGCTGGCCTAGCAAAAAAGGTTTAGGAGCATTTTTTCCACTTCAGTTTTTTGGAAGAGTTGGAGGAAGATGAATATTAAGTGTTCTTTGACTGATAGAATTTGTCAGTGAAATTGTCTGGTCCTAGGGTTTTCTTTGTTAGGAGGTTATTGATTACTGATTCAATCTCCTTACTAGTGATTGGTCTATTCAGATTTTTATTTCTTCATGATTCAGTTTTAGAAGATTATTAGTTTTTAAGAGTTTATCCATTCTTCTAGATTGTCCAATTCTTGGTGTATAATTGTTCGTAGTAGACTCATGATCCTTTATATTTCTGTGGGTATCACTTGTACCCTCTATCATTTATGACTTTATCTACTGGAGCCCTCTCATTTTTTTTTCTGGGTGAGCATAACTAAGGGTTTTTTGGTTTTGGTTATCTTTCCAACAAATCACCTCTTAGTTTTATATTTTCTATTGTCTTTGTCACCTTTATTTCATTTACATTCTGATTTTCATTATTTCATTCCTTTTACTAAGTTTGGATATATTTTCTTTTTTCCCTAGTTAACTTAGATGTAAAGTTAAATTGTTTGCAATTTCTCTTGCTGCGATAGGCCTCTATTGCTATAAACCTGCCTCTAAGAACCGATTTTATTGCACCCCATAAATTTTGGGATGTCTTATTTCTGTATTCACTTGTCTCTATGTGCTTTTTCATTTCTTGTTTTGTTTTTTTAATACCTATTAGTTGTTCAGTAGCATGCTCTTTTAACTCCATCTGTGGTGCCCTCAACTCAGTTTTCATCTTGTAATTTTAGTTTCATACCATTGTGGTCAGAAAAGATGCGTGATGTGATTTCAATCTTTTTGAATTGAGATTTCTTTTGAGACCTAACTTATGAGCTGTCTTGAAAAATATTTCTCACGTACTTTTGAAGAAAGTGTATTCTGTGCATTTGGATAAATGTTCTGTATGTATCTGTTAAATCCATCTAGTTAGATGTATTGTTTATGGATGATGTTTTCTTACTGGTTTTCTGTCTGGATGATCTATACTTTGATGTAATTGGGGTGTTAAAATCTCCTATTACTGTATTGTAGTTAATTTCTCAGCATATATTAGCTAATATATGCTTTATATATTTTGGTGTTCCTATGTTTGGTGAATACATATTTATAAATGTATCTTCTTGCTTGATTGATCCCTGTATCATTATATAGAGCCCCTCTTTTATTAAATTCTTTGATTTAAAGCTTTTTTTATCTGATATGAGTATAGTTACATAAGTTTTATTTTTGTTTCCATTTGTATGTAATATCTTTATACATAACTTTACTTTCTAGTCTATATGTATCCTTAAACTTAAGTGAATGTTGTTTTGTTTAGTTTTGTTTTCTGTTTTTAATCTATTAAGTCACTCTATGTCTTTTGTTGGAAAATTTACTCCCTTTATATTTGAAATAATTATTGATAGGTATGTATTTACTGCCATTTTGTTGTTTTCTAAATATTTTGTAGGTCCTTTCTTCTACTTTATTCTTCTGTTGTTTTGATGACTTTCTTTAAAGTGATATTTAGATTCTGTTCACATTGTCTTTTCCGTATTTACTACAAGTTATTGTCATTACTATAAGTTTTGTCATTTACTATAAGTTTGTGTCATTATGGTGAGATTCACATATGTCATCCTATGTACGTAACAGTCTATTCTCAGTTGATAGCAACATACATTTGAACATACTCCAGAAGTGTATAATTTTACTGCCCCTGCTACCCTTTCTGTTTCTGTAGTCACTTTTTTACCTCTTCTTACTTTATCTATCCCTTAACAAATTATTTTAATTTTTATTAATTTCCTACTTGTATCTTAGTAGCTTTACAAATTACTAATCCACTACCTTTACCATATATTAATCCTTGTTAGTGACATTTTTACTTTTGTATATTTTCTTGTTATTATTTAGTGCCATTTCTTTTAAGCATAAAAAGGGCTTATACCTATTTTCTTAAGGCCGGTGTAGTTGTGATGACTCCTTTAGCTTTTGCTTGCCTGGAAAAATCTTTATGTCTCAGTTCTGAATGACAACCTTGCTGGGTAAAGTATCTTTGGTTAGAAGTCTTTTTTCAGGATTTGAATATGTCATTCCATTACTTTTGGCATATAAAGCTTCTAAAAAGAAATATGCTTACAGCTTTATGGACTTTCCCTTATATGTAATAATTTTCTTTTCTCTTAATGCATTTAAAATTCTGTCTTTATCTTTATTTTCTTACAATTTTATTCTGTATCTTGGAATGGATCTTTTTTAGTTCATCACATTTTCAACTTTTTGGGCTTCCTGGAGCTATATGTGTTTTTTTTCCCATAAGTTTCAGAAATTGTTAGTCATTATTTCTTAAAATAGGTTTTCTGACATTTCCTCCCTTCTTTTTCTGGTACCCTGATACTGTGAACATTTTTCTGCTTATTACCATGTTACTGTGTTACAAGTTCCTTAAATTATCGTCATTTTTTAAAAAATTATTTTTCGGGGAAGTGGCAAGATGGCGGAGGAGTAGGAGACCGATTATCATCGGGTCCCAGGAATTCACCCAGATAGCTATCAAACTATTCTGAACACCTACAAATTCTACCTGAGATCGAAGAGAAGAAGAGCAGCAATTCTAGGAACAGAAAATTGACCACTTTCTGAAAGGTAGGACGTGCGGAGAAGTGAATCTGGGGCGACAGGAAGATAGACCCCCGGGGGGAGGGGCCGGCTCCCGGCAAGGGAGCGAGCAGTGGAGCACAGACTTGGAACTGTTAGAAGTCAGCTCCACTGAGGGACGTTGCCCCAGAGACCAAGCGGGGGGTGAAGCCCCTGCAGGGACAGTGTGGTCTCAGGACCCATGGGGACATAAAAAGACCAGGGGTGTCTGAGCGTGACCGAGCTCCCAGGTATCAAAGAGAAGCCGGCGGGAGAGACGGAGCTGAGCTGAGGTTTCTCTCATCTCGGTGATACCTTGGGCTGTGATGTGAAGCACAGCCGGGCCACAGCTCTGTGAGCGGGCGACCCCATGGGCAGCAAATCCGGAGAGACCCCCTCCTTCCTCCTCCGGGAGGAACGGCGCGGGATCGGTTGCAGGAATCTGCTGGGTTCGGAGATTCTAAATGGGGCCTCACCAGAGATAGAGACACTCGGTCATAGGTGGGGTGAGCTCAGAGAGCAGGGAGATGGGAGGGACTGCTTTTCTCTGAGGCGTGCTGAGGACAGAGGCCCCAAGATCTCGGCTCCTCCGGGTTGGAGACAGGGAGCCACCATTTTCAGTCCCGTCCTCCAGCGAGGTACGGAAAGCGTTCAGGGAACAAAAGCTCCCGAGAGCAAACCCAAGCTGATTACTTAGCCTGGCCCCTGGCGAGGGCTGTGGGAATCTGCCTCGGGCAGAGACACTTGAGAATCACAGCAATAGGCCCCTCCCCCAGAAGACCAGGAAAATAAAAATCATCCAAAGTCAAGTTCAAGACTGCTGAGACTTGTGGAACTCCGGAGCTAGGAGAAAGCAATGCAGAGAATTCATGGGTTTTTCCCCATGATTCTCCAGTCGTTCAAAGTTAAATTCATTGAATTTTTTTTCTTTGAATTTTTTTCTTACTTTTTTCTTTTAAATTTTTTCACTTTTCCTATTTTAACGTTAATTCATATCTTATCAACACTTTTTAATCTTTTTTAAATTTTCATTGTTATAATCATATTTTATCCCTTCATTGTTTTTAACCTTATTTTTTGTATACTTATAGGGTCTGTGCAATTCATCAGTCTAATAGATATAGATGAGATAGATATAGAGATAGAGATAGAGTCATAGACAGACATAGATATACAAACAGAAATAGATAATATAGATATAGGATTTTGTTTTATTCATTTTTGTTTTGTTTTGTTTTTGAATGATTTTGGTTTTTTTGGTTTTTTGTTTGTTTGTATGTTTTTTTCCCTCTTTCTTTTCTCCCCAGTTCCAGGTC